>VZQC01003599.1:550050-639788 GCA_009823505.1 Rhizomys pruinosus
GAGAGAGAGAGAGAGAGAGAGAGAGAAAGAAAGAAAGAAAGAAAGAAAGAAAGAAAGAAAGAAAGAAAGAAAGAAAGAAAGAAAGAAAGAAAGAAAGAAAGAAAGAAAGAAAGAAAGGAAAGTCTTTTTACTTCAGCACTCCTCCCATAAGGTGCTGACTTGTAAATAAAGCACTAATCAGCTATGATCAAGACACTGGTTGGATAATTTGTCCCATCCATATTGTGTATCTTCCTGAATTTTATTTCAAAAAGAAAAACACCAAAAAAAAAGTGTGCTTAAGGGCTGGAGAGATGGCTCAGCAGTTAAGAGCCCTGGCTGCTCTTCCCCAGTACCCAGATTTGAGTCCCGTCACCCACAAGTCAGCTAACAACTGTCTATAACTCCAGTTCCAGGACTACCCTCTTCTGACCTCCACAGACATTGCATGACACACATGCACTGACACACATGCAGGCAGTACACTCATACTCATAAAATAAAAGCAATAAATAAAAATATTTTTATTTTATTCTTTATTGTTATAAAACTTTTTCCATACATCATACATCATTTCTCAATCGAATTTAGAGTCACTTCCCTTTCCATGTCCCCCACCCCACCTGAGTTCCTGCATTCTACCATACATGTCTTGCATCTTTTTCTGAGTCTTTCCAGAGTTTTTTTTTTTTAATTTTTTAAAGATGGGGCTATATAGATGGCTCAGTGGTTAAGAGTACTGGCTGTTCTTGCGGAGGACCCAGGTTCAATTCCCAGCAGCCACATGGTGGCTAACAATTAACTAGGGAATCCAATGTTCTCTTCTGACCTCTGTGGGCATTGCACAACATGGGTGCACTTACCCACATGTAGGTGATACACTCATACACATAACATAACAATAAATAAATAAATAAATAAATAAATAAATAAATAAATAAAATACAAAAAATGTTAAAAAGAAAGTATGCTTGGAAGATGAGATCCCATGAAAGAGTCTCCACACGAGGAGACAAGTTACAGCAGAGATGACAGCTGCTATCTGGCATGCCCTGTCACCAGCCAGTACCTGTTCCTCAAACATATTTATCTTTGACCCTTCTACTTGCATAGAAATTTCTAACTCTCAATACTGAGGTAAAAAAAAAAAAAACTATGCTCTGGCAATAGCCATAATTTTCGGCCGTGTTAACTCCTTATCCTAGATTCTTTACCATTGATTTCTGGTTAACTGAAAGAAGCTAGTTAATGAATTTATGGGTTCTCCCAAGGAAAAGATAGAACCCACATTAATCAGGATGAACCTATGCACAGGCATTAAGTGTAGAACATTCCATGTGCATCTGAGGCAGTGAATATCTTTCACTTTTCCACAGGAGACACTGACCTTTCCTGAGTGCTCATTCCCTTCGTAACCCCATAAAAGCCTACTATGCAAGTCAACTTTGTTTGTGATAATTAAAAAAAAAACAATGTCTAATGAATCCACACCTGGTTGGGAGAACAATTAATGTCTGACTAGAAGCCCTGTTCCGGGATCCCTGGATCACCAGTCATGATAGAAACTGGATGCTCAGCCTTATGGAGCTGTTTAAAGGGACACTGACTTCTGTTAGGCATGAGATGGGTTTGTTTATTTTTTTTATTGTTATTAAACTTTTTACATACATCATACATCATTTCTCAATCGAATCTAGAGTCACTTCCCTTTCCATGCCCCCCACCCCACCTGAGTCCCTGCACTCAGGCATGAGATGTTAAAACCTACCAGAGACCCACTGCACCCAGTGAAGACCTCATCTCCTTTCATCTGAGCTTCTGCCTAGAGAAACAGGAACTCCAGAATGCTGAATAAACTCCTCCATTCATAGAGAGGAGTCCTTATCAGAGTGGGGTGCCAATGCTGCCCGACCAAGGTATTAAGTCTCCTTCCAAGAGGACTTACTGGTGTGAGGTTTGTGAACCTAAACATTGAGAATTCCTAGCAGACATTCTGAGAAGGGCTCCAAGAAATTATGAATGGTTCTCATTGACTCAGAATGGAAGACCTCTAACTCAAACTTCTGTCCTAAATCAGAACTTTCTCTAAAAGAGCATTAGCAATAGTCTCTTCTGTCATCAGAAGAAACAGCATCAGTCAGTGATATGATAATATGATATGATAATAAACTCACATTTTAGTGGTTTGCAATATTTCTTACATTTGTTTATTTACTTATGGGGGAAGCATACTTATAGAGCTCAGAGGACAATTTGTGGGAGCCAGTTTTTCCTTCCACCATGTGGGTGTTGGGGATTGAACTCTGATCATCAGGTTTGGCTGCAACCACCTTTACTCACTGAGCCATCCCACAGGACCATTACAATATTTCTTGCTTATGATAAAGTTTCATCATGGATGGGCTCTCTGAGTCTATGGGACATGTAGCTATGTTTCATCCGTCCTATGCGAGACCCTTTCCTGGGTGAAAGAGAAGTCTCTAGCAGAGAGTGTGGTGACCACAGTGAGGAAGAAAAAGGAAGACAGAAGGACAAACTGTCAACCCACAATAGGAAACAGCCTGAACTGATCAGAGTCCAGAGAAAGTAGACTGTTTTGCTTCTCACCCACCTGTGCCCCTTTTCTAAGCCTAGGGAACAATCTGTGGAAGAGGGGGCAAGGTATAATGTAAGGGCTGTGATTGGGGTGAATGGTGAGACTACAGCAATATAGACTGGACACTTATTTGATCAACTTGATTGTACATACAAGCCCCTCCAGCTGGATGGTGGAAGCCTTGGGCTGTGTGGGTTTGGGCATAGCTGCTTGCAAATTGGTTTTACATGAAGGATGTTTGTACTCATAACTTATTACTTATTGTTAAAAAAATGAAATAAAAAGGTAAAAAAATAAATAAAAAAGACTTAGGTAAAGATGCAGGACAGTTATGGCAGAATGCATGATCTGGGCTAGGGTGGGTGGGAAGGGAAAGGGGAATATGTCTAAACTGAACTGAGAAATGTCTGAAATACACAAAACATCAATAAAAGCATTATATGAAAAAAAAGAAAAGAAAGAAAAAGGAAGACAGAAATACCACAAGCTGGCTCGTCTACTTGCACTTCATTGGCCAAGTCACATGGCCAAACCTTCCGCTAGTGAGGAGGAACCAAGGCAGTCGGCCCTCAGAGGATGCAGACAACAGCTTTTAATAGTAATTCCCTTCAAACACACATAACACTTTTAAGCCTTGGACATTCTCATTCAGCCTCACACTCACCCAGAATCTACTCCCTTGTAACTCTCTCTAATGATTCCCAGATCTGTCATCTGATTTGACACTTAAGATGTCTAAAATTTGGGGCTGGAGAGATGGCTCAGTGGTTAAGAGCACCAACTGCTCTTGCAGAGGACCCAAGTTCAACTTCCAGCACCCACATGACAGCTAACAACCGTCTGTAGCTCCAGTTCCAGGAGAATCTAACGTCTTCTTCTGACTCACAGGTATTGTGGGACATGGGTGCACTTACACACATGCAGCAAAACACTCATACACATAAAATAAAAATAATAAATATTTCTCTTTTTTTTTGAGACAGGGTCTCCCGATAGCTGTCCTGAAACTCACCCTGTAGACCAGGCTGGCCTTGAACTCACAGAGATCCCCCTGCCTCTGCCTCCTGGGTGCTAAGATTAAAGGTGTGTGCCACCACACCCGGCTTAAAGACAGTTCTTAGCCGCCATGTGGGTGCTGGGAATCAAAGCTGGGTCCTCTGCAAGAGCATTCGGTGCTCTTAACCACCGAGCCATCTCTCCAGCCCCATAAACATTTCTTAAAAGATGCCTATGATTTCTTCCCATAGATAAACTCATTAACTGAGCCCTATCTCAGCATCTCACACCAGGATAGATGACAAAAGATTACTACAATGGCCTCACTTCAAGCATCTAGTGAGGGAAACAGACTTAATGAATATTTTCCTTGTGGACAAAACCCTAACTGGAAACAGACAAGATCTACATTCCCTTACTTCTTTCAACTCCTTCCTCTGATCAATATCTTTCTTGTTAATTTGTTGCCCAGAAACAAAGACACTAATCATACAGGTTTGATCTGACTTAATTTGTATAGAAGCAGAAAGGCAGGGGCTGGAGAGATGGCTTAGTGGTTAAAAGAACTGGCTTCTCTTCCAGAGGTTCCGAGTTCAGTTCCCAGCACCCATAAAGTGGGTAACAACTGTCCCTAACTCCAGTTCCAGGGGATCTGACGGCCTCTTCTGGCCTCCTCAGGTATTGCACACAATGATGCACTTACATACAAGCTGGCGAAACACTCATATACGTGAGTAGAAATAAATAAATGCAAAAACCTTTTTTTTTTTTAAGCATAGGGGCTGGAGAGCTGGCTCAGTGGTTAAGAGCACTGGCTATTCTTACAGAGGATCCAGATTCAGCTCCCGTGTGGGAGCTGACAACTATCCATAACTCCAGTTCCAGGGGGACTTGATGCTCTCCTCTGATCTCTACAGGTATTGCATAACATGGATGTACTTACTTACATACATGCAGGCAATACACTCATACACATAAAAATAATAAAATAGTTTTTGGAAAGAAGTATAAAGGCAGATGTTGCAGTTGGATGCTGAATGCCCCTCCTCCCATCCAGATGTTAAAAGCTTGGTCCCGAAGGATGCCATAGGGAGATGCAGGAACTTTAGAAGGTAGAGCCTTGTGTGAGGCCCTTATATTACTGGGGGCCCACAAAAAGGACTGTAGGATCCTGGCTTCTTCCTCTTCCCCTTTTGCTTCCTAGACATGAAATCATCAGTTTGCTCCACCACACAACCCCACTCCACACTGCCACCCAGACTCCAACCACAGATGGAAAGGCAACAGGTCCACCAATCATGAAATGGACCCTCTAAAACCATGAGCCAAAAAGAAGCCTTCTTTCTTTACAAATCAGTTATCTCAGGTATTTTATTGCAGTGACAGGAAGATGATTACTTAACATGGCAAAGCTATTCACTCATACGGAGTGTATGAGAACCCAAAATTGCATCTTTTTCATTTGTGTATTTGGCCACATGAATCCTTATCTTAGAGTACTACTGGTTGTGCCTATGATTCAATGTTTCAACCTACGGAAGTCATCTCGGATGCTGTTTCAGTAGCCACTGCGTTTGTAATGGAGTCTTGCTTTCAGTGCCTTCCCAGGTATGGTCAACAGGCCACGTCTTACCTTCTGAATCTCATCACTGATTTGAAAACTAATTAATTAATTTAATTTAAAAATTAATTAATTAATTAAATACACTGTGGTGTAGATAACAAGAGCACTGCTATATAATCTAAATTATTGTCTAGACTATAACACCACAAATCCTTCTCTGGATATAAAAAAAAAAGAAAAATGAAATTTTGTCAAGGAGAGTTTTATCACCAGCTTTGTTTCCACATCTGAGCATGTGCATGGATGATGGAACAGAGAATGTCCTCAGGGAGAAGTGTTTGTGTTGGAGTGCATAGAATTCCAATCAGAAACAGATGCAAAGTGCTCTCAAAGGACAGCCATGCCCTGACAGACAAATTGCAGGTACACATCACAATGCAAGATTTCAACACTTAGGATAACCATCCTGAAAACTGGATATCGTCACAGACGCTCTCCATGCAGCTCCCCATAATCCATCCTTCTCATGATCCTTTATATCTGTCCAATTTTGTTGGTTGTTTTTCCACAGGAGGGCAGGGCTTGGGGTTGCTTTCTTTTTCTTTCTTTCTTTTTTCTTTCCACCTTACCCTAGCCCACCCCATCTCCCGATTTCTTTTCTTTAGCTTTTTTTCATTGTTTTAAATTGTCAGCGTTCATTTCTATCATCTACTGTGCTATGTATTTCATGTTCCTATCATTTCTAACATAGGAGGGATAAGTAATGTAGAAACTTTTAGAGAGCACTAGTTCACTATGTGTTTATTTATGCAAATTTCCATTATCACAATACTGATTTTGTTGATTTTGTGTGTGAGGATTAGTGCTCATGGGAAAATGTGAGAATACTCCTCTGTAGATAACAGATAGCCTTTCTGGGCATCTGGGTTTTTTATTTTAATTTTTTATTATATATATATATATATATATATATATACATATATTACAAAATTATGTTACTAATCAAATCTAGACCCGTGTCCCCCTCCCTACTCCCCCACCCCACCAGAGCTCATGCATTCTGCTAAACATGCTTTTCATCTCTTTCTCAGTCTTTCTCAAAATTCTCCATATGGAAGTTTACAAATGATAAGATTTCTTGAGATCTTAGCTGTCTGGACAATTGCATGCATAACGCTGGTCCATTGTGGTTTTTGATCAATTTCATCCAAAGACTTATGCTGTTGGCCATGGTACTTCAGATAACTATTGCTAAAATGCTGGAAATACACAATTAGCCACAATATTGATATACATTTATACATTTCACTTTTTGATCCATTTCTTTATGAATAGAGTTTGTCTGTTTTAACTCTTATAGCTATAGAAAGTATTTTTAGTACATTGGTGGCTATGGTTAAAGAAATCTGTTGCTAATGTTATCTATTTCTTTTTTGTTATCTATTTCATTACACAAAATAATCCATAAAGTTTTCTGTCATATTATTCTTCTTTAACTGTATTAAGTAAATATCTTTAATAATTTTTTAAATTATTTTTTCCCAGAATTCAAACTTTGGGATTTCTACCATTCAGGATTTTAGTCTTCTGAGATTCTGAGCTTCTGAGATTTCAGCATTCAGGATTATATTTTCAGAATAATGACTCAAACCCAGATGGCGCACCTGGCTTTTCCACCATCATTGTCTCACATATTTTCCCTTGGAAGCCAGCACAGTCGACATTGAGGTCCACAGCTCAAAAACCATCTCTGGGTTCTGCTGCATGTGTTCTTGACAAATGCTCACTTATTGTTTTATAAACAACTTCATCTACATATAATTCATACACACATACATGATACATACCATACAAATCACCCATTTGCTGTGTACGGTTTGGGGCTGGCAAGATGGCTCATGAGGTAAACGAAAGCCTAACCACCTGAGTTTAATCCTGGGATCTCAGGTAAAGGTACAGAGAACTGAGTCCACAAAGTTGTCGTCTGACCTCCACATGCATACCATGACACACCAATGCCCACAAACACACATCATACACACACAGAGAAACAGTAATAATTAAAGTGTAAAATTTAGTGAATTACTTTTAGAGCATTGTCATTGCCAAGAAAGGAACCATGAATCCCTCATTATGCTCCTTGGATTCTTCCTTCTCCCAGCTCTCAGCAAATACTAATCTGCTTTCTAGCTCTGTGATTTGCCTATTCTAGACATTGCCCCCAAACAGACATACAGCAAGTGGTCCTTCGTGACTGGGGGCCTCCATCAGCATAACGTTTTCAAGGTTTATCCAGGCCAGGCTGTGGGAAGCACAGTGCCTCTTTTCACAGGTTGAGGGATATTCAACCTAATGCCTCACCACATCTGGCTTTTCCATTCATCTCCTGATGGACCCTTGGGTTGTTTCTATCTTCAAGTTTTTACAGAAATGTTGCTGCAAACATTCAGATACAGGGCTTATGTGGACACATAGCTTCATTTCTCTTGGACACAGACCAGGGAGCAGATATTCTGAGTCATCTGAAAGCTCTGTGCTCAGTCGCTCGAGGAACTCCCAGGCTACATGTCAAATGGGCTCCACCACTTTACATGCCCAACAGGTCCTGATTTTTCCCTAACTTCTTCTTCAACAGTTGTTAGCTGACTTTTTGATCCCAAGTCATTATTTTCAATGCAACCCACCCCCTTAAAAAAGGCTTATTGCTGGCATGGTGGCACACACCTTTAATCCCAGCACTCAAGAGGCAGAGGCAGGGAGATGTCTCTAAGTTCAAGGCCAGCCTGGTCTACATAGAGAGTTCCAGGACAGCTGGGGCTCCAGGGAGACCCCATCTCAAAGACAAAAAAAAAAAGCCTTATCAGGCTGGAGAGATAACTCAACAGTTACAAAGCACTGACTGCTCTTCCAAAAGACCTGGGTTCCATTCCCAGCACACACACATGGCAGCTAACAACCGTCAGTGACCGAAGTTCCAAGAGATCAGACACCCTCTCTGACCTCTATGGGCATTGCACAACATGGATGCTCTTACACACATGCAGGCAATACACTCATACACATAAAATAAAAATAATAAATAAAATATTTTCTTTAAAAAAGGTTTATTGGGGCTGGAGAGATGGCACTGTGGTTAAGAGTACTGGCTGCTCTTGCAGAGAACTGGGCATTGATTCTCTGTACCCACATGGCAGCTAACGGACATCAGTATCTGCAGTTTCAAGGGATCCAACACCCTCTTCTGACTTCCGTGGCCACTGCATGACACAAGTGCACTGACACACATGCACAGAGTATATTCATACATGTAAAATAAAAATAATAAAATATGTTTTAAAGACTTATCAGTTTCATTCAGTATATTCAGTACTATTGCCAGGAATTACCAAACCTCATCTTTTCAATTAGTGAATTTTCTTCCTGTTCTTACGGGATGGTGCAATAACTGCCTGTGTTGATCTAACACTCCCATCTCCCGTCTCCAAGCTCATCCTAATATCACTTCTCAAAAATCACCCTGTGGGGAACTTCCACAGGCTGCTGATCAGTGACTGTCCTGGAGCGGCTCGATTCCAGCCGGATAGTGGCCAGATTAATTTTAGAAAATGCCAAGTAGGAAATTTGCTGATGGTGAAGTGGTCAGAGGCCGACGGCCTGGGAGCTCCCTTTATTATGAGATAGGGATTCTGAGCCATGACAGCAAATCCCAGCTCTACACCGTCAAAAACAAAGACAGAACTGAACTTGGACTGAAGGAGAACGACATCAAGTCTTTAACATCCTTTAAGCAAAGGAAAAGTGGTTCAACTTCTGGCTCCCTATACAGACGCCAAGCCAGCCATCAAGATCGTGATCCCAATCCCCAGGCAGACCAAAAGGTTCCAGAAGATCTACCTCTGCTTCCCGTCAGGCTGACATTAAAGACATGAAGAGGGAAATTTTGGAAGTTAAACTGACACCTCTTGTATTGAAGCCATTCGGAAACAGCATCAGCATAAGCAATGGTGAGCCGGAACACACTGAGAAGAGTGACATAACTCATAAAAACTCACAGTTTCCAAAGCGCCTTTTCATCTGAGGAAAGATTCATTTTATCACCAGAAGGCAATTATGTATCTACACAGTACAGCCTTTGTCCAAGAAGAGAAGAGTCCAAAGTCAAAGAAACAGATTCTAAGGAAGAAAGGCTTGTTACAAAAGGACCTGTGCCTTTGAGAACCTCTGAAGCGGTCACCCCACAGAGGAAGGACTTGGAGTTTGGAGGAGTACTTGGTGCATTCTTCATCACGCTGGGCTTGCCTGGTTTCCTCTTCCTGTTGCTGTTGCTATGCAGACAGAAGGGTCCCAGTCTGCTGAGTTTTCCTCCTCCTCTGCCAACTTTGGATGAATTATGGGACAGCAGCGTGTGTGGTATCTACCTCTTCTGGTTTTTTTGTTCAAGCTCTGTTCTACCTCCTGCCAATTGGGAAGGTTCTAGAAGGAACACCTTTTGTCAATAGAAGAAGACTCAAGTATAGACTAAGTGGATTCTACACTTTTATCTTGACGTGTGCTGTCTTGGGAGCATCTCTCCTGTGGGGTGCCAACCAGGGTTACGTGTACACCCATTTCCTTCCATTGGTACTTGCAGCCACTGTGTTTTCTGTGGTCTTGAGTGCTTATCTCTATGCCCACACTTTGAAGGCCCCCAGGGATGAGTTGTCGCCTGCAAGTTCTGGAAACACTGTTTATGATTTCTTCATTGGCCGTGAATTAAATCCTTGAATTGGCCCGTTGATCTCAAATACTTTTGTGAATTGTGTCCTGGATTAATTGGATGGGTGGTTATTAATTTGGTGATGCTTTTGGCTGAAATGAAAGTACAGGACTGTGCCGATCCATCCTTGGCAATGATTTTGGTTAACAGTTCTCAGCTCCTGTGCATGCTGGATGCTCTCTGAACACCATGGACCTCATCCACGATGTCTTTGGGGATTTAGTGTGGATCCCATTCACCTACAGCCTCCAGGACTTTTATCTGGTCCACCATCCCCATGACCTATCCTGGACATTGGCGCCTGTCACAATTGTTCTGAAACTTTGTGGATGTGTAATCTTTCGATGTTCAAACTCTCAGAAAAATGCATTCTGGAAAAATCTCACTGATCCAAAGCTTGCACATTTAAAAACCATCCAAAACAACCCTGTGTGAAAAGAGCAATACATGGGGGGGATCTCTATACCAGACTTCAAACTATACTACAGGGCTATAGTCATAAAAACAGCCTGGAACAAAACTGAAGATCCAAACCTGAGCACATACGATTTCAGCCACCTCATATTTGACAAGGGGGCCAAGAAGACACAATGGAGGAAAGACAGCATCTTCAGCAAGTGGTGTTGGCAAAACTGGATCACCACTTGTAGAAGAATGAAATTAAACCCCTACCTCTCACCCTGTACAAAAGTCAAATCCAGATGGATCAAAGACCTCAAAGTGAAACCCCAAACTCTGAAGGCGATAGGAGAAAAAGTTGGCAGCAGACTATAAGACATAGGCATAGGAAAAGACTTCCTAAATCAGACAGCAGCTGTGCAAGAATTAAGGTCAACAATTGACAAATGGGACCTCATTAAACTCAAAAGCTTCTGTACATCAAAAGAAACAATCAAGGAAGTGAAGAGAAAACCCACAGAGTGGGAAGAAACCTTCACTCCAGATACATCTGACAAAGCATTGATTTCCAGAACATATAAACTACTCAAAAAACAAAGAAGAAAGAAAACAAACAACCCACTCAATAGATGGAGCAAAGAGCTGAACAGAGACTTCACAAGTAATGAATTAGAGATGACTGAGAAACACCTTAAGAAGTGTTCAACATCACTAATCATTAAGGAAATGCAAATTAAAATCTCTTTAAGATATCATCTTACTCCAATAAGACTGGCTAAGATCAAGAAAACAAATGATACCAAGTGCTGGAGAGGTTGTGGGGAAAGGGGAACACTCATCCATTGCTGGCGGGAATGTAAACTCGTACAGCCACTATGGAAAGCAGTGTAGAGAACCCTTGGAAGACTTGGAATGAACTTGCCACCTGACCCAGTCATACCACCCATAAGACTCATCTTACCACAGAGATACATGCACAGCCATGTTTATTGAAGCTCTCTTCACAATAGCAAGGAGCTGGAACCAACCCAAGTACCCCTCAACTGACGAGTGGATAGAGAAAATGTGGTACATCTACACAATGGAGTTCTATGCAGCAGTAAAGAAAGATGACATTTGAGCTTCAGGTAAATGACAAATGGTATCCCTCATCTGTGGATGCTAGCACCAGTTACCTAACTGTGTGGCAAACTGAGCAACATCAATGCGAGCTGAAAACAACTGTGCTCTTATATTGTGCTCTTATATTGTGAATCCCTTAAAAATAATAAATAAATAAATAAGTAAAGTAAAATAAAATAAAAGCCATTCAGACTTCCACAGGAAAGAATCTGCTGGTTTCTGCATGGTGGGGCTTTGTTCTCCATCCTAGTTACTTGGGCCATCTCATCGTGGCTCTGGCGTGGTCCCTCCCGTGTGGCTTCAGTCACCTCTTGCCCTACTTCTGTGTGATCTACTTGACCGGTGCTGCTCATCCAGCCTGAAGCTGGGGACAAACACCAGTGTAGGAGCAAGTACGGCCCGACCCGGGAGAAGTACAGCCTGGCCTGGGAGAAGTACTGCCAGCACCTTCCCCACCGCACAGTCCCCTGACCTGCCTGACGCGCCTCAGTTTCCCCTTTCAGAGTCAAGGGCGAATCCAAAGTCAGCTAGATTTTGTTGCGCTGACAGTATCTTTTAAGTGTGATTTTTTGAATCAAGACTTGTAGAGCCAAACCGTAGGTCTTTTTAATATAGTTGTGTTTCTTTTATTAAGTTATAACAACTTAAAGAGAAATATGATATTAGAATTTTCTTGTTAGTAGGAAAATTTTAAGCCCCAACAACCTGAAAAGTCTAGTAAGTGCACTGGAGAGATTATGACAACTGTAGTTTTTTTACTTCCTTGCGATTGTTTTTTCCCTTTTTGTCATTTGGTTATTCTGTTATAGTTAAAGTACCTTTATGTTTCATTGCATTAAAAGAATAGAATTTTCATTCATTTCACTTTAAAGTCATTTTAGTATGAGTCAGGCAAACACAATGGTATATGTAAAGGGTGAGGGCGGCTTACTTGTAGACCCTGTTTAAGGGCGATGTTCAGAGCAGTTGGGGTGACCTCAGCCTCTAAAGCTGCATTTGAAGTGTAAATATGAAGCTTACTTTTATGTAATATATGGTGACTTCCTTTTTTCTGTACAGTATTTTGAATGTGAGA
Organism: Rhizomys pruinosus; assembly: GCA_009823505.1. NCBI lineage: Eukaryota > Metazoa > Chordata > Mammalia > Rodentia > Spalacidae > Rhizomys > Rhizomys pruinosus. Next base: position 562,538 of record VZQC01003599.1, read on the forward strand.
TAATTGTCAGGAACTAAGTAGCTTTTAAACAACAAAACGCCATTCTCAGTATTTTAGTTTTGTAAAGTAATGTGAATTAAAAAGTTTGGAGCAATTAGAATTCGTTTAATATTGTACAGCAATGCTGTTAAAATATAGGAAAGGTCTTTTTCTCTATCCACAGTTTGAATTTGGCTTTGCTACTTCAGTTTGCCTTTATAAACTATTGCAAATAGAAAAATATATATTTTTGGAGTATCAGCACTATTTAAACATCTTTACACACATTGGTGTTTGAAATTTTGCCATTTTGGCCTATATACATATATATATATATTCAAATATATGTATTTGACTTATAATTCAGCAGTTTTTGCTACTGTTTAGCTCTGTTTATTCTGCATTTTGTATATCCTTTATGTTTATAAAACTCCCTATTAAAAAGTTCTATCTGAAAACTTTAAAGGGCAGTTTACATTTGTTTCTCTTGGTCTAATAGATGTCCATAATGTAGCTCTAGCCATTAAATTCCAGTGAAGTTGATTAGTCTCATTAATAGCTGTCCTTGGGCTGGAGAGATGGCCTAGCAGTTAAGAGTGCCAACTGCTCTTGCAGAGGACCCGGGTTCGATCCCCAGCACCCACATGGCGGCTGAGAACCATCTGTAACTCCAATTCCAGAAGAACTCCTGTTCCAGGAGAATCCGACACCCTCTTCTGACCTCCGCGGCATTGCACAACATGGGTGCACAAACCTACATGCAGACAGTACATTCATACAAATAAATAAATAAATAAATAAATAAATTTTTAAAAACGGTCCTATAACAGAAAAAGTAGCAAATTCACTAGAATTGTATTCACAGCTAAGTTGTTCGTAGTTTCGTACACATACAGGATGTAATACACGTAGTGTGTATATTTGGGTTTTGATTACACATTGAGCCATTTAGATATGCAGTGTTCATTCTGCTCTGCAGTTTTAGAGTGTGCATACATTTGCTTATGTGAATATGATCATGGAGTTGGTTTGTCCTGAGCATTCTGCATTCTATAATCTCTAGACATTGTTTGGATGAAATTGTCAGTGTTTTACTAGTACCAATGTGTGCAAGCAGGTGTTTTTCTTTTTATTGTGTGTTTCACCTGGCATCAGGAAGCTGCATCAGCACTTCCTGTGCTGAACTTACCCAGGAGACTTTGGCAAAGAGGAAAGACATTCAGCTCTTTGCCTGCTAGTAAGAGGATTGTGTTGTTAGCACACTGCTACAGTTTCTGCATATAGGTGAAATTTGTTTTTAATTTGGAGGTGTTCATTTGGCAAGCTTTATACTGAAATTTTAAGTTGGAAACAAAGTTGAAAATTAAAATAATCTTGCTTTGAAAAAAAATCACCGTGCATTAAAGAAAACAAAAAATCCATTTGTGTTTTTCTCCACATTGAGAAGAAAGTTTTCAGGGAAGTAACTTTCCAAATACAGACACTTCTTTTAAAAATGCTGGCATGGGCTAGATAGATGTCTCAGGGCTTATGAGCACTGGCTGCTTTACAGGAGACCAGGTTTGTTTCTGCTCCCTGCACCCACATGGCCACCTATACATCCTATACATTCATAACCACCTATACATCCCGTTCCAGGAAATCCAGTGCCCTATTCTGGCCTCCATAGGCACTGCATGCACATGGTACACACACACACACACACACACACACACACACACACACACACACACACACACATACATTTTTAAAAAATCTGCCAGGTGGGGTACCCCACATTTTTAATCCCATCACTCAGGAAGCAGACGCAGGTGGATCTCCGTGAGTTCAAAGCCAGCTGGAGCTACAGGGAGACCCTGTCTCAAAAAAAATCTTTTAAAAAATGTTGACTTGGGGCTGGAGAGATGGCCTAGTAGTTAAGAGCGCCGACTGCTCTTGCAGAGGACCCAGGTTCGATCCCCAGCACCTATATGGCAGCTGAGAACCGTCTTTAACTCCAGCTCCAGGGGAATCCAACTCCCTCTTCTGACCTCCGTGGCATTGCACGACACAGGTGTACAAACCTACATGCAGACAGTACATACACATAAGAATAAATACACATAAGAATAAATAAAAATTTTTAAAAATATGTTGACTTAATTTTGGTTATTTTCTATCAATTCTTTTTATTTTCCAATAGTGTTCCTATGTAAGACTATAAGTAACATGTCACAAAATACTAAATCAAACTTTTTTGTCTTTTTGAAACAGGGTCTCCCTGTAGCCCCAGCTGGCCTGGAACTCACTATGTAGACTAAGTTGGTCTTGAATTCACAGAGATCTGCCTGCCTCTGCCTCCCAAGTGCTGGTGTTGGGACGAATGGTGTGTGCCACCACACCTGGCTAAATCGACATTTTAAAAGATTACACAACCCCAGACTCAATAAATTATATTTAATTGGTAAACATCTTTTATTGTATTTTCAGTTCTGGGTCCTTTTGAAATGATACTAATAATAGTCTAATAAATATATCATCAAAGACTTTCATCAATTCAGGTTTTAAATAAGATTATTAACATTTATTTTACATCAAAATGATTGATGATTCTGACAATTTCAAAAGAGTATGAAGCAGTATTTAATTGATATTATTCCAGTCCATTTTTATGAGCCCATCCAACCTAAAACTGAGCAACAGACACTAAGAATCAAAACACTGAATTATCTTCACCTTTGGTAAATAAACTGAGAGCTGAAAATTAAACAAACTTGTGAAGAAACTAGCTCACACAAAGTCATGTCATATTAGCCTGGCAAGAGATGTTTTAATCTTTGTCAAGGATGAAAAACAAAGATGTTATGAGATAAGCTTGAGGCAAAATCTCAACTCTTAGTTTATTTGACAATCCATATTACCAACAAGTTTAATGTTAAACTTATTATTTCTTTAGAACACCAGACATCTTTATGTTCAAAGTGAAAATAAAAATCTTTAACTATATTTTATTGCCAAACATCATTTTTTCAAGATTTAGTTATTTAAGTGTGTGTATGTGCCCAAGGATATGCACGTGCACCACATGTGTGCAATGCACATGGAGGCCAGAAGAGGGCATAAGATCCCTGGGAACTGGTGTTAGAGATGGTTGCTAACCTCCACGTGACTGCTAGAAACCTAACCCGGGTCCTCTGCAAGAGCAGCAGGTGCTCTTAACTGCTGAGCCATCTCTCCAGTGCCACAAACATAACTTTTAATCATCTCCCAATTTGAGTATCTAATTAAAACCCAAACAGCATCTCACCTTTGCAGACATAGAATTGCTTATCTTTCCCAGACTTAAAAAAATTGCCCATACCTTTTTCTAGATGGAGCAGTAACATGCATTGTGTTTATTTTAGACAATCCCTAATCTAATTCTACTCGCTTTTGCCCAAGTTCAAGCCCAGTCCAGTCCTCTGGAACTAATCCTCCAGAAAGAGGGGTGACTATCAGGTCAGGTGCTAACTTAAAGAAGCAGCCAATGACCATGTTGGTATCTTTTTTTTTTTTTTTCACTAACATAGAGGAGCATCCACACAGTGACATCTAGCGGCAGTCAGGACCTACTGCAGTGACTGTCTGAAACCTTGTCTCAGCTGCATTTTCCTGGACCAGGATAAAATCATTCCTAAACTCTGGTTAATGCTGAGTTTACAACTGTAAATTATCAACAGAAAATATTTGAACCAAATATTCTTCCATAATAACAAAAAACTAGGCTTAGAACCAAGAAGTATTTCTGATTTTTCTTTCGTGCCACAGAAGCAAAAGAATATTTTCGGGCTGGAGAGATGACCTAGCGGTTAAGAGCACCGACTGCTCTTGCAGAGGACTGGGGTTCGATCCCCAGCACCCACATGGCGGCTGAGAACCGTCTGTAACTCCAATTCCAGGAGAACTCCAGTTCCAGGGGAATCCGACCCCCTCTTCTGACCTCCGCGGCATTGCACGACACGTGTGCACAAACCTACATGCAGACAATACATTCATACACATAAATAAATAAATAAAATTTTAAAAAAAGAATATTTTCACCAAAATTAATCTTCTAGAAACATCAAATCTACCATAAACCAATTACCCTTTATGTTGTAGAACATTAATTTTAATAGCTCTACTTTATAAAGCAATATGACCATAATAAAAAAACTAATAGAGAACTAATGGTCTATATCACATTTAAAATCATTAAAGTGAAATAATAGTGATTCTTAATTAAACTATTCAGTATCCTGAAGATATAGTCTTATGGACCTCTTTTATGGAAATCATTTTGTTTCTTTAAAATGAGATATAAAGTTAAGCAAAAAATTGACCCTAGTGTAAGTACTGTTTTTCACATATTCTCTCCTGCTAGGGAATGAAAAATCTACTTAAAAAAATCAGGGAATCCTGGAGAGCTGTGACCATAAGACAGGGAAATAGTGAGTATTTAGACCTTGGCTTTAAAGGGGGGTGTTTTAAGGACAAGAGGACTCCAGCACTCAGGAAGATGAACAGTTCCAGGTCACCCTGAGCTATTAGTGACACCCAAAAAGAACAGGAGGTACATTCTGCATTTTAAATTAATTACTGGTCTTAATCATTTTGACAGAACAGCTGGGGACCTTACTCAGAGCTAAATTCTTGAATGAATAATGGATATTTTCTTTCTTGTCAAGCCACAGAAGGAAAAGAATCATTTTACCAAAATTAATCTTTCTAGAAACACCAAAAACTATCATAAACCAGTTACCCTTTAACACCTCAACATGGGCAGGGGACTCCACAGGGCAGGGGACTCCACAGGGCAGCATTTCTGGTTCCCTGTATATGCAGAGTCCTTGTTTATTTCTTTTTTTCTCCTTTTCTTTATTGAATGTTTGTGGATTTCATGCAATATATTTTATCATATTTGGAACTCCTCCCCTGTCTGCACTTCTTATCCCCCACCCAACTTCATTGTACTCTTTATAGAGAGTGAGAGAGAGACAGAGATAGATAGATAGATAGATAGATAGATAGATAGATAGATAGATGATAGATGATAGATAGATACATAGATACATAGATAGATACATAGACAGATACATAGATAGATACATAGATACACAGATAGATACATAGATACACACACACACACACACACACACACACACACACACACACACACCCCAGCAGCAGCAGCAGCTAACAACTCTCCATAACTCCAGTTCCAGGGAACTCCACAGGCATTGCAGCACACATGTGCACTTATGTCCATGCAGGCAATACACTCATATACATAAAGTAAAAAGAATAAATGAAAAAATTATTTTACAACAAACTCACTTGAGGGCCCACTAGATTGCTCAGTGGCCAAGGGTGCTTCTTGCAAAGGCTGACAACCTGGGTTCAGTTCTCAAAACCCACATGATAGAAGTAGAGAACAGACTCTGGAAAGCTGACCTCTGACCTCCACATGTGGCAGTACCATATGCACACATATATGCAAGTAAAGAAATAGCCAGGCATGGTAGTGCACACCTTTAATCCTAGCACTCGGGAGGCAGAGGCAGGCAGGTCTTTGTGAGTTCAAGGCCAGCCTGGTCTACAGAGTGAGTTCCAGAACAGCTGGGGCTACAGGGAGACCCTGTCTCGAAAAGACAAAGAAAAAAAAAAAAAGAACGAAGTAAACTTTTTTATCTTTTCATTGTCTGCCTTCCTGTACAAAACTGCACCCATGTCATACAATGCCAGCAGAGGTCAGAAGAGGCCATCAGAACCCATGGAACTGGAGTTAGGATGGTTGTCAGCCGACATGTGGGTGCTGGGAATCAATCCAGATCCTGTACAAGAGCAGCCAGTGCTCTTAACCACTGAGCAATCTCTCCTGCACCTATATTTTTAGTCTTTAAATATGCCCAGAGAAATAGACATTTCAGTAACAATGAACTCATAATGAACATACCAATCCTTGTTTCTAATTATTATTCTGCAGTAAGAAATACCACTAGCTGGAGAAAAGGCTGAACTGCAGACAAAACTGGGGAGGGGCGGTGTCTTGCTCTATCAAAGATCAAGAATGATGGACATTTATCAAAAGAACATAGACTCTAGCTCAAAAAAATCTTCTTTTGGTTAAACTGTGCCAAAGACTGAGGNACACACACACACACACACACACACACACACACACACACACACAGAGTTTTTAAAGAAATAACTGTCCCCGGGCTGGAGAGATGGCCTAGCGGTTAAGAGCGCCGACCGCTCTTGCAGAGGACCCGGGTTCGATCCCCAGCACCCACATGGCGGCCGAGAACCGTCCGAAACTCCAATTCCAGGAGAACTCCAGTTCCAGGGGAATCCGAAGCCCTCTTCTGACCTCCGCGGCATTGCACGACACGGGTGCACACACCTGCATGCAGACAGTACATTCCTACACATACAGAAATAAATAAAAAAAAAATTAAAAGAAAAAAGAAATAAAGGTATTTCAATAAATAGATAAAAGTCTTGATAAGGCAGCTGGAGAAATGGCTCAGAGGTTGACAGCACTTGCTGATCTTGCAGAAGACCTAAGTTCAGATCCCAGCACCTAAGTCAGGTAGCTCGTAACTGCCTGTGACTCCAGCTTCAGGGGATCCAGCGCCCTCTTCTGGCCTCTTTGGTTGCCTGGACTTATGTGCACATACCCACACACAGACACACAGGAACACATAAATTAAAATAATTTTTAATTTTTTTTAAAAAGTTTTGATAAAGGAAGAAGATATTTTGTATAATATATTTAAAGTGTCATCCCACACATAAGAAAAAACATCAGAAATTGAAAAGGTAACTCTGCAACAAAGTCTGGAGGACAACACCTGAATCAAGAGCTACAGAGCTTAATCGATCATCACAGTGACACAAATCAAGAGTTCTGGCCACGTGACAGGCTACAAGACACATTACCTGGGCATCACACTGTCACATTCCCACCAGACCCCCACCAAATCTAATCTTGAGGCAACACCGGGCAACTCAAACTAACAGACATCCTTCCAATTATTTAGCTTTTTTTGGTTCAAAAGTATCAAGGGCACAAAAGTCAAGGTTAGACTAGAGGATCACTCAAGATCAGGAGGGAGAAGGGAATTAAAGGCGCACAACAGCTAAGCACTGGGTGTCTTTGAACTTCCTGAATCTTCCTGCCGTTGGTAGCCAGGATGAAGGAATCGTGGAACTTCCATGGATTCTGGGGAATAAAACAGAACTATGAATCTGTGTGATTTTCCTGTTCTAGTGGCTGAATGTGTCTATGTAGAAAATCACGTTAGTGGGGGCTGGAGAGATGGCCTAGCGGTTAAGAGCACCAACCGCTCTTACAGAGGACCCAGGTTCAATCCCCAGCACCCACATGGCAGCCGAGAACCGTCTGAAACTCCAATTCCAGGAGAACTCCAGTTCCAGGGGAATCCGACACCCTCTTCTGACCTCCGCGGCATTGCACGACACGGGTGCACAGACCTGCATGCAGACAGTACATTGATACACATACAAAAATAAATAAAATTAAAAAAAAAAGAAAATCACGTTAGTAAGAAATACACATGGTTCAAGTGTGGTATTTCCAAATTTCCTATTAGCTTGTGCTTAGTCTCAGCTTTTTAAATATATATGTATTTAATGTATAAAACATGTCTAAGTGTTTGGGTAAAATTAAATTCAAAATGTTCATGTAAGTCTAGTTTCCATTTCTGTCTCATAAACTTCCTTTTCCCTGCTCCTGCTAGGATGATATTTAATCCCCCAGTATTAACCAACTCCTGAGTCACTTCTTTGAACTCTCAAATGTGTACACAAGTGAAAAGTCTATCTTTTCTCTGGCTAGTCTGTCTTTTGTCATTTAATACACGGTGCCTCCCATACCTACCCACTCCCACCACCTTCCCCACAACAATAACTAAAACTGAAAGGGCAAATGAAAGGTTTTTCTTCAGTGGTAGAGAGAAAAAGACAAATTCCTAGTTTGAGTGTTTGATTGGTTTTTAGTCAGCTTCTTGAGGCAGGGTCTCAAGTATCCCAGGCTGGTCTCAAACTTTCCATGTAGTGGAGGATACCCTTGAACTCCTTATCTTCCTGCCTCTACGTCCTGAGTACTGGGGTTGCAGGCCTACATCACCATGCCTCTGTGAATTCTCTGTGTAAGATAAATCTGGTCTATAATTTTCTCTCAGATAAAGAACAGAGCCCATATCTCATCTTGCCTTTATTCTTACCGCAAATTCAATACATGCATTATTTCATACCATGGCAAAATCCAACAAACTTTAAGCCATATGAAAAAAACATAATAAAATAATAAAATATCAATAATCATACTTTCCTGGTGAAATTCAAGTCATGAACACAGAGGAAGTAAAGAAAGAATTCAGATTATGTATTTTTTTTCTATTTTTCAGGAGTGGGGAGGATATATTCTTCCTCACGAAGAAAAATTTTCATTCCAGAAATGGAAAACTAAACACATACCAGCTACTCAGAGAAAGTAGAACTTTTCTTATCAGTTAGAGCCAAGTGGGACTGTCTTACCTGACTTTCTTGATGGGGCACTGAGCCATGTGAGAAACCACATTTTTGACATAATCAATGTATTATCAGACTTCACTGAGTGAGGGAACCCAGACCCCAAAAGACAAAAACAACGTGTTGTCTCTCTGTATATGGATGGAAGTTTGGATTCTTTAGACATGTGTGTTTAAACTGGAGTACCCACAAGTCAAGGAAGTAGTGAGGAACCACAGGGGATGGACTTTCAAGGGAAGGGGGGTAGAACACAGGTGGTGTGAGGGGAAAGGAGAATAGTGGGCCAGAGAGTGTTCAACGGAGTGGGGGATGGGATAGTAGGTTAGAAGACTGTGTGGGAAGGGATACCCAACACCACAGACCTTTGAAAAAGACATAAGGAAATGTACTACTGTAGAAGAAGTTCCCTAAGGCACATATTTAATACACATATGAAAGGGGTTCAAAAGGACTTACCCTATAATGAAGGGACAAGCCTCTCCCAGGTGTCACAGGTTATCACATAAAGCCCAGTGCTAGGTGGGGCTACCTCTTTTCAAGTTGTCGGTCAGTGAGGGATCCACATCCCCCATACATAATAGGCTGTCACTATTGGCCTTTGTTGTCCTATTGTTGAACACACCACATACTTGAGTTATAGGACACTGAGAAACTAGTATTAGCCTTGACGTTTCAGCCCGGCTGCCTGGTTCTCACAGTGCAGGAATGTGCGTGCCTGCTACCAGACAGCGGAAACTAATCGCCATCAGCTACAATAATTAGCCTCAGCCTACAATAACAACTTCCCTGGCAAGGTATAGCCACTAGTGCCACAGTGGCATCAGTGTTCTGGGGAATAGCCAAGCAGTTTTTATTGGATTTAAGGCCCATTCTACAAGATGAAACTCTTGCCTGCTAACCTGGGCTAAAAAAAAAGAAAAAAAAAAGACATAATCAATGTATTATCAGACTTCACTGAGTGGGGAACCCAGACCCCAAAAGACAAAAAACAACGTGTTTGTCTCTCTGTATATGGACTGGAAGTTTGGATTTTTCTTAGACATGTGTGTTTAAACTGGAGTACCCACAAGTCAAGGAAGTAGTGAGGAACCACAGGGGATGGACTTTCAAGGGAAGGGGGGTAGAACACAGGTGGTGTGAGGGGACAAGGCAGAAATAGTGGGCCAGAGAGTGTTCAACGGAGTGGGGGATGGGATAGTAGGTTAGAAGACTGTGTGGGAAGGGATACCCACACCACAGACCTTTGAAAAAGACATAAGGAAATTTACTACTGTAGAAGAAGTTCCCTAAGGCACATATTTAATACACATATGAAAGGGGTTCAAAAGGACTTACCCTATAATGAAGGGACAAGCCTCTCCCAGGTGTCACAGGTTATCACATAAAGCCCAGTGCTAGGTGGGGCTACCTCTTTTCAAGTTGTCGGTCAGTGAGGGATCCACATCCCCCATACATAATAGGCTGTCACTATTGGCCTTTGTTGTCCTATTGTTGAACACACCACATACTTGCAGTTATAGGACACTGAGAAACTAGTATTAGCCTTGACGTTTCAGCCCGGCTGCCTGGTTCTCACAGTGCAGGAATGTGCGTGCCTGCTACCAGACAGCGGAAACTAATCGCCATCAGCTACAATAATTAGCCTCAGCCTACAATAACAACTTCCCTGGCAAGGTATAGCCACTAGTGCCACAGTGGCATCAGTGTTCTGGGGAATAGCCACAGCAGTTTTTATTGGATTTAAGGCCCATTCTACAAGATGAAACTCTGCCTGCTAACCTGGGCTNAAAAAAAAAAAAAAAAAAAAAAAACTATAGCTAGCTAAGTATTTGGCCCTAGGGGGAAATTTAATACTATTATTCTGCTAAAGGGACATAGTAATAAACTCCCCCCCTAAGTTCCTGTCTTTATACCCATAGATCAGTGTTCCTTTCAATCCTCATCCAGGAAGACTCTTTTTGCAGTAGATGTTGATTAGTATAGAAACCCACAACTAGTCAATGTGCAGAGAAAAAGACAGCATGGAGTGCTCAGGCCTAAATGAGACATCCGTGTCACACATCCCTCCCCCAAGGCTCAGGGACCATCACAGAAAGATTGCAAGGGCCGTAGAGAATACACATCTGTAGCAAAACATGCCAGATGTGACAATACAGCAACTGGAACTACAAAAGATCTGCACAAGATCAAGCCAGGCATCATCTGCACATGTAGACGTGGCTCAGTGGACTTAATAGGTTTAAAAAACAGAGCATATATAGGGCTGGAGAAATGGCCTAGTGGTTAAGAGTGCTCTTGCAGAGGACTGGAGTTCGATCCCCAGCACCCACATGGCAGCTGAGAACCATCTTTAACTCCAGTTCCAGGGGAATCTGACGCCCTCTTCTGACCTCCGCGGCATTGCACGACATGGATGCACAAACCTACATGCAGACAGTACATTCATACACATAAAAAATAAATTAAATATTAAATTTTAAAAAAACAGAGCATATAAAGTCAAAAGGGGGAAAAGGTACAGGAATAATCAAGGCATTGGAAGAGAGGGAGTTGGGATGCATTTGACCGGAAAGCAATACATGCAGGCATGAAATTCTCAAACAAAAATGTGAAAAAGTTAAAAATAAAGATGTTTCTGCAGCAATTCTCCAAGAAATGTAAGAATAACAGCTCAGTGGAGGCCACACTCAAGAGGTACTAGTGGGGGAGCTCAGCTCATTTGCATCCTTGTTAGTTCAACATTCTGGGAAGTTCTGTCATTCCTGGTGAGACAGATCAACAGAGTTCAACAGAATTCAGAGCAACAATTCCTCAGCCCCTCACAACAGATCAGGTTATATATTTGGTATATTTTAAATATATATATATATATATATATATATATGCATATAGTAGTTGTGTAACTCTAATTACTTTTGCTTAGCTGTGACCAAAATTCTTCAGAGACCAACACAGGGAGGGAAGAAATAATCTATTTTCAAAGGTGTCAGTCCCTCATAACAGGGAGAAGAGGAAAGAGGAATAAAAGAGTTCACCTCATTACAGCCAGGAGGCACAGAGGGAAGCAGAAATACACCAGGCAAGACATAGCCCCCAACGCCTGGCCCCCAGTGACTATTCTCTAACAAGATTCTGCCTCCTGATAATACCATGTAGTGTTTCCATCAAGGGCTTAATTTCAGTATGTCAGAACTTCCATGGTCTAATCATCTATGAAAACACACCACTACAGACTCCCAGAGGTATGTATTTCATGATCTCCTAAACATTTCTCAATTATTTCTCTTTCCCTAATTGTTCCTTTTAGTCTGCCTTTTGGTGATTAAACATAGAAAACTGTGCCACTGTCACTTGAAGCCTGCTTGACCAGTTCATGGTGGACCAGTCAGTCAGTTAGCGGTGCTACAAAAAATAGAGATCAGTTAAAGGAGAAGCAATGAAACTAGTTGCTTCCTTTTGAAGGATGAAAATACAGCATCATTGTTAAAAAAATAGATAAGTCTCTTGGGTTCACATCCAAAGAAATCTAAGTCGGTGCACCACAGAGATATTGCATGAAGGTTTGGGTTTGTTTGTTTGTTTGTTTGGTTGGTTGGTTGGTTGGTTGGTTGGTTGGTTGGTTGGTTTTGGTCTTTTTGAGATAGGGTCTTCCTTTAGTCCCAGTTGGCCTGGAGCTTGCTCTGTAGACTAGGCTGGCCTTGAACTCATAAAGATCCACCTGCCTCTGCTTCCTGAGTGCTGGGATTAAAAGCATGCACCACCATGCCCGGCCGTATGAAGTATTTTTTGATGCAGAATTTAAACAGCCAAGAATTAGAGTCAGCCTCTATGTCCACTGACAGATGAATGGATGAAGAAAATATGTTATGTATTAAATGGAATTTTATACAGGCACAAAGAAGAGTGAGATTGTGTTAACTTGAAATCATCATGTTAAACAAAATAAGCTAGATTCAGAAAGATATATATTGCATGCTTTCCTTCATATATGAAATCTGAATTTAACTATATACACACATGCACACACATATATGTGGTAAGAAAACAGAAGAGTGACTGGACTATTTGCAGGTAGGAGGAAGGAAATGAATAGAAGGGGAGGAGAGGAGGAAAGGCTAAACAAAGCGCAAATGATATGCATGTATGAACATGTCATAATGAAGCCTATTATTTTGTACACTAATTTTTTTTAACTTTTTTTTAATTTTATTTATTTTTGTATGTGCATGAATGTACTGTCTGCATACAGGTCTGTCCACCCGTGTCTTGCAATGCCGCAGAGGTCAGAAGAGGGTCTCGGATTCCCCTAGAACTGGAGTTCTCCTGGAACCGGAGTCATAGACGGTTCTCAGCCGCCATGTGGGTGCTGGGGATCGAACCGAGGTCCTCTGCAAGAGTAGTCGGTGCTCTTAACCTCTAGGCCATCTCTCCAGCCCCTGTACACTAATTTTTAAAACATGAATAAAACAATAAAATAAAAGCATTAATGTGGAATTAAAATTCCTGGGCTTGAACTCTGGCTTGATGACAAAGGACAATTTACTCACTTCTTTGTGCCCTGGTGTCCTTGCCTATAAAATGGGTGTGTTAACTGTAAACATACCATCAGGTTGTTTTGTCTTCAGTGTATGTGCAAGTGCGCATGCACATGTATATATTCATGTGGAGGCTAGAGGACAACCTTTAAGTCATTCCTCAGGAGCCATCCACCTTTTGTTAAAGACAAATTTATTTGTATTTCATATGTAGGAGTGTTTGCCTGCATGTATGTATGTGTACCGTGTGCATGTGTGGTGCCCACGGACACCAGAACAGGGCTTCAGAGCCCCCTGGAACTGGAGTTACAGAAGGTTGTGAGCCACCACGGATGCTGGGTATCAAACCCAGGTCCTCCATGGACCCACCACTGAGCCACATCTCTCCAGTCACAGCTTGCTGAGACAGTGTCTTTCAGTGGCCTGGAGTTTCCCAATGAGGCCAGGCTGGCTGGTCGGTGAGACCTGGGGATTCATCGTCTCCATCCTCCCCTCTGCCCCTGGCATTTTTACGTGGGTTCTGGTGACAGAGCTCAGGTTCTTTGAAGCTTCTCCCCAGCCCCACCATCATGTTACTGTAAGAATTAAATAGCCCAACAGACATAATATTCTTAGACTAAGTTCTACTTTCTTTTTTTAATTTTATTTATTTACTTTTTTATGTGTATGAATGTACCATCTGTGTGTAGGTTGGTGCACCCATGTCATGCAATGCCATGGAGGTCAGAAGAGGGCATCGGATTCCCCTGGAACTGGAGTTAAAGACGGTTCTTAGCCTCCATGTGGGTGCCAGGAATCAAACCCGGGTCCTCTGCAAGAGCAGTCTGCTCTTAACCGCTAGGCCATTTCTCCAGCCCCTAAGTTCTACTTTAAAACATCACTCATAAATGTCCTTTGCAATGGCTGTGTGTTGTAGTTTGTCTTTCCATTGCTGTGACAAAACACTCTCACACCAACTTGGGGAGGAAAGGGTTTATTCAGCTTACATCTCCTGGGTCACATTTCATCACTTAGGGAGCCCAAGGCAGGAACTCAGGGCAGGAACCTGGAGGCCATGGAGGACTGCTGTTCCATGGAGGAGTGCTGTTCACTGGCTTGCTCTCTACTGGCTTGCTCGCTGGCTCATGCCCAGCCTGCCTTCTTATACTGTCACTGCTCAACAATCAAGACAATACACCACAGATGTGGCCACAGGCCAATCCAATGGAGCCAATTCCCCAACCGAGGCTCCCTCAACCCAGGTGTGTCAAGTTGACACCAAAGCTATCCAGCACACTGTGCCTTCTCTATAATGTCTTGTGGGTCCTAGACACTTGTCCCAAGGTATGGTCCCATTATGTGACAGCCGTGAAGAGGAAGCCTGCAGTGGGTGGCATCAGTTAAACTAGACTCAGACATGCAGTCATTTCCACTCCCAAGAACATGACTTATTCTGGTAAATTTTCTCCTAAAAAGGTGGTGTACTCTCTCAAAATTCACTACCATGCTTCAAATGCAGCTGAAATTCACTTTAGCTCAAGAACATTCCATCTCACATAAACACATTGTTTAAAAAAAAAAATAAAGGAAACAATGAGATTCCATATGGAAAGGGGAGACAATGAGATTTTGTTCATGATGTGAACCTTGTAAATTATTCTTGGAACACTCGGACAGCTGTGTGGTTTAATCTGTTTACTATCTGCCCAGAATTATGAACGATGCCCAGGGAAGATGGATAGGCTCTTCTTTTTATCTGTTGAAAAGTTAGGGGAAAACTTGGGGCAGAAGCAGTTTAGTTTCTAGCTGAAGATAATTGGCTCCCCTGGGGTGCAGGGCAGCTAGAAAGCTCCAATCTCAGAGGACAGGAGTGGCTGACATGATGTGAACAGCCACGGTTTGCTGGGTTGGAACTGTGTAGAGTACACGCCTACCATGCCTAAGGCCATGAGTTTGATTCACAGCACTGGAGGAAAAAAAAAAAAAAACAGGTTGTTATTCTATCCAGAAAAAGATGCAACACCAGTTCATAAGATCAGCAATAAAGAAATGCGCAGGAATTAAACAGAAATGTGCCTCTTAGTCCCATAATTGAACCCAGTTCCTTTTCCTGGGTCATCTTCTCTTACTTAACCCTAGACTAATCTCCTGTGAACACTTACACTATACACTCTCAAGATAAAATATCTCTTTCTGGAATTCTAGAAATTTCATTCACTTTCTGGATAAGGAACTTCGAAGTGAAGTTCCCAAAGCAGAGAGCCACACTTGCATTAAGGAGTCTGCAGGCTGATTGACTGCTTGGAATTTCCTGTCTGTGGAAGGTAAGGATATTGGACATTCAGAGCCAAATTATCTTGAACTATCTTTTTTTTTTAATTTTATTTATTTCCGTATGTGTATGAATGTACTGTCTGCATACAAGTCTGTGCACCCGTGAGGTGCAATGCCGCGGAGGTCAGAAGACAGCGTCGGACTCCCCAGGAACTATCTTTTAACAGCCATTCCTTGTCCACCTCTAGGTTTAGCCTGACATCTTTGTGACTATCGGATAAACCTTGCAGAATGTGTTAACATCTAACAACCCAGAAACTAAGAATGTCACCAGCTAGCATGGGAGACTTGGAGCAGGGATTCTTCCGTATTTTGCTGGAACCCACCAACCTGAAGATCCCAAGAATGTATTTGAAAAATGCCTTGAAAAAAACAAAAAAGAAATAAATAAAGAAAGAAAGAAAGAAAGAAGGAAGGAAGGAAGGAAGGAAGGAAGGAAGGAAGGAAGGAAAGAGAGAAAAAGAAAGAAAGAAAGAAAGAAAGAAAGAAAGAAAGAAAGAAAGAAAGAAAGATGCCTTGATTTTGTCCTGTAACTGTAACAACTTCATGATACTATCTCCACATGGGAACATTGTATTTGTGGCAAACTGCATCCATGTTCCTAGGCCACGTTCACCAGAATTTGACTCTAGAATAATCTCAAGGGGCTGGAGAGATGGCTCAGTGGTTAAGAACAATGGCTGTGCTTCCGGAGGATGTGGCAGCTAACAACCATCTGTAGCTCCAATTCCCAGGGATCCGCTGCCCTCTGGCCTCTGCAGGATTTGCAGGACACAGGTGCACTTACACACAGGCAGGCAAAACACTCCTGCGTGTAAAATAAAAATAAATAATAAAATCCAGGTATGGTGATGTACACCTTTAATCCAAGCACTCGGGAGGCAGAGGCAGGCGGATCTTTGTGAGTTCAAGGCCAGCCTGGTCTACAGAGTGAGTTCCAGGACAGCGGGGGCTACAGGGAGACCCTGTCTCGAAAAGACTAAAAAGTAAATAAATAAATAAATAAATAAATAAGTTCAAATCTGGATCCCCAGAGAAAGAGAGTGATGGAGGGAGGGAGGGAGAGAGACAAAGAGACAGAGACAGAGAGACAGAGACAGAGAGACAGAAAGAGAATGAATCATCTTCTATTGCCTGTGAGAAGAACCCTTGCTTTGCATCAAGACAACAAAAATCCCAGCACAGGTTAGACTGTCACGTGCACCAGTCCCTGTTGCTTCTGGCACAGCATGCCATCCCCACCTCGGTGCTCATGCCCCTATATCTAGATGCAGAGGAGATGGTGGAATCTGTAACAGACACTCAGAGCTGAAGGAACATGGCACAGATGACAGTGGGCTGCAGTCTGACTGGCTGGGGTCTGCCCCAGCTCTGGGTAACCTTGACTACTCAGTGGTTCCTTTCTAAGCCTTCATCCCCTCATCAGCATGAAATGGGACTAAGAGCAAGACATAAGGGTTTTGTGCAGAGGATAAGCAGTCACAGGGGTCACATCCTTTGTAAACTCTAAAGTTAACAGATTTCATTGTTAAGATTGTTTTAGTGCTGTAATGTAGAACTATTTCCCCTCCTGACTGTGATTGGTCCACTCTCAGCAAGGTTGCCCCTCCCACTTAGGATCAATGGGAAAAAGGAGATATATGGTCCCAGTTGTTGTTGGCTACCGTGTCATGACTGGCCTTACGATGAAGGTGACTTATGGACGATTGATCAGCAATAGCGTCACGGAGCCCTCAGGAAGCCTCCAGACCTTTCTCGTTCCTGAACATACTGATGAGGGAAGCCTCCAGACCTTTCTCGTTCCTGAACATACTGATTCATGGAGAAATAAAACACATGCACTGTGTTTTATCTGCCTCAAAGACTGTGACTTTCTTGGGGGAAGGTCCTGATTTCTCATTTCTTTAATATGTCACAATTCCTTTTTATTATTACTATTGTGTGTGTGTGTGTGTGTGTGTGTGTGTATGAGTGCAGTGCCCATGGAGGCCACAAGAGGGCCTTGGATCCCTAGGAGCTAGGGTTACAGGTGGTTGTGAGCCACCCAACATGGGTGCTGGAAGCCAAACATTCTCTGAAAGGACAGCAAGTGCTATAACAGCTGAGCCATCTTTTCAGCCCACAAGTAATAAATACTTATAGAGCTCACAGGAAAAACACTGACTATAAAAATTAACTTTTACCATCATCTGCTTATCCAAGTCCCTCTGCTTGAAGATTTAGTTCCCCATAGAACAGGAGGTTCAGGGGTGCTCTGGGGCCTCTTTGGAGGCTTGGAGATGCTATTGCTGTTCCATAGATCATCTTCGTCATGAGGCGGGTCAGTACATGGCAGCCCACAACTCGGGCCACATAGCTCCTTGTTCCGGTTGATCCTACGTGGAAAGGGCAGCCATGCAGAGAGTGAACCAATCACAGCCAACAGGGGAAATAGTTCTCCATCACGGCACTACTTTAGAATTGCCTTGGAAGTACTGTGTGCAGTCGTGTACATGTTCATGTCATTGTACATCTGTGTGTACGTGCAGAGAACAGAGGCCATCTTCAGGTCTCATTCCTCGGAGGCCCGTCACCTTGGGGGCTTTGTTACTTTGGCTGCTGTTGTTCTATTTTGAAGGCGGGGGCTGCCTGAAGCTCTCCAAGCAGGCGAGGCTGGCTGGCCAGTGAGTCCCAGGAATCCTCCTGTCCATGCCTTCCCTGCACTGAGATTCCGCTATTACAGGCATAGCAACAATGCCCAGCTTTTCTCACATGGGTTCTTAGACTCTTAACTCGGATTCTCACGCTTACATAGCAAACACTTGGCCAGCTGCACTCTCTCCCCTAGCCCTGAAGTTGTTTAATCTTTTGTTGTTGTTGTTGTTGTTGTTGTTGTTTAGATATCCAGGAATCAGAACCCCACAAACTCAGAATCCAGTGGAATTTGAACATCTTTATTTTTCTCCAAAGCTCTCCAAATGGAGAAGCATAGCCTCAGGTGAATTAGGATACACTATTAAAGTGTAAGGTGGGGTTGTTTACAAGGCAACAAGAGGGAGACAGCAGTGAAGACAGAAGCTCTTTACACAGTCCTCTAAATGTCCTTACTGGTTACTTAAAGGACTACAACCAATGAAAGAGAGCTAACCACAGAGTGAAAGACCTAAGACAAAAGTCACTTCTACCAGCCTCAGACAAAGATTCTCATAGGAATTCTGTGATGGGGATGGATATGAACTATGGACAAAGATTCTCATAGGACTTCTGTGACAGGGATGGGTAGGAACTATGGACAAAATTCTCACAGGAATTCTGTGATGGGAATGGATACAAACTATGGACAAAGATTCTCACAGGAATTCTGTGATGGAGATGGGTATGAACTATGGACAAAGATTCTCATAGGAATTCTATGACAGGGATGGATACGAACTATGGACAAAGATTCTCATAGGAATTCTGTGACAGGGATGGATATGAACTATGGACAAAGATTCTCATAGGAATTCTGTGACAGGGATGGATATGAACTATGGACAAAGATTCTCATGGGACTTCTGTGACAGTGGTGGGTACGAACTACGGCAACACAAACATGAAGACCTGAGTTCAGATCTCCAGCACCCATGTAAGAAGGAGAAGTGGGAGTGGGCACACACATACCTGCGGCTGTAGCACTGTATGGAAGGACAGGAGGACTGCTGAGCCCTGAGGTTAGCTAGCTCCAGGTTCAGTGAGAGATGCTGACTCAAGGATAGAAGGCAGGAAGTGACAGAGCATGGCACCTGATACCCTCCTGTGGCATTCCTGTGTGTGTGGACATGTGTACCCACACACACACATTTACATACACCACGCACATGTGCCTATGCATGCGCGTACATCATACACACATGTGCACATGACACTCTACGCATACACCACATACATCTGCAAGAATGACACATCTGCATACACACATGTGCACACATCACATACACAGAGAAACCCTACGATGGACATAATGAGGTACCCAAGGATAAAACCACTGTTCAGGAACTTGCAACCTCAGGGTCAGGGTGAAGCAGTCACTGCTGAATCTGAAGAGACGAGAAAGTTAGTGCCTGATCTCAGGGGACTGTGAGGCGACATAACCCGAGGCTGAAGCTGTTTCCATTGAGAGCATAACAGGGCCAGAAGGAAGGCAGCTATGAACCCAGGAAGAGAAGCACTGTGGAGAAGAGACGAGGTGTGACTGGCACGGGGGAAAAACAGCTACTGCACCTACCCTCAAGTCTAAGCGGCCGTCTTCAGAAGCACAAAAAAAAACAGCTCCTCCCCAAATAGCACAGGCGGAAAGATCACGAGCCTCGGGATGCCTTGGGATGAGCAATCTATCTCATTTTAGGGCCCCTGGCAGAATTTTCCTTGCCAAGGTACAAAGTTTAGTACATGGCACACCTAACAGTTGGGTTGTAGCCAAAAGACACCCCCAAGGTCAGGCACCACCATGGAAGAGGGGCAGAAAGATTGTAAGAGCCAGAGGCTGGGGAGGACTAGAGGGAAGCAGGGTCTTATGGGCATGACAGATCTGCCCCAGTCCTGAACGCCCAGCAGCTCTGGCTGCCTGCACAGGAATAAGCCAGTTGGCATTCCAGCATGGGAGGAACTCAGAATCCCCCACCCCTGGCTAAAGAGCTATTGACCGTTGATGGCTTTGGGGAAAGGGAAGTCCGTTTTCTTTAAGGATGTGGCCCCAACTAGCTCTACCCCACAAGAGCTAATGGCCCCACCCCCAGGACTATGGGCAGTACAAACTGGAATTGGTGGGTTATTTTTTTTTTAATGGATAGGAAGTTGGAAGGTGGTAGAGAAGTAGGGGAGGATCTTGGAAGGGCTGGAGGAGGAGTGAGGAGAGAAAATGCTCCAAATACATTGTACGACATTCTTAAAGAATGAATAAAATATTATTTTTAAAAGAATACTTGAGAAATGCCCCATCAGCAAGTACGTGATGAATGATGGATATGGAGGAATGAGTGTGGGGCAGAGACTTCAGTCTGCATCAAGAACAAGATAAAGAGGAAACGGCAATGTCAACAGCATTATCCAAATGGCCTCCATGAGGTCATCAGTGATTCCTGAACGCAGTAATTCGGGCTGTCTCAAGGATGCAACAGCATCACTCAGAACGCAGTTCTAGTGAAGTTACAAAAGGAAGCACTTGAACAAACATCGTGGGACAGTGTCCCTTTGGGAAAAGCGTGAGCTCAGGCAAAGGAAGTGTGTCAACCCCGTCTAAAGAAGCAGCTGACTCGCTCCTAGCCACGTCTACACACTCCTTGCATCAAAATGTAAATCATGAACAGATTCTACCTAGCAGTGGTGAAGCGGATCAGGAAGCCTCTGTGCCTATAATGAACTACTTAACTTTCTTTTTGAAACAGGGTCTCACTGTGTAGCACCAGCAGGCCTGAAACTCACTATGTAGGACCAGATTGTCTCCAAACTCCCAGAGATCTGCCTGCCTCATGCTGGGATTAAAGGTGTGCACTACCACCCCCAGCCCTCAATACTTATGTTTTGAGACTATTCGGTCACTTGTCTTCAAACTGCATGTACCAGAAGTCATGGAAAGGTTATCACAAATGCCTCAGACTGTTTTCATCAAGAACTTTGTAATATATGTGGTGGTTAATATAGACTGTCAACTGGACAGGACGGGGAATCACCTAGGCGGCAAGCCTCTGGGCGCGACTGTGTGGGGAGTCTCTAGAGCAGGGGTAACTGAAGTGGGAAGACCCACTCAAAATGTGGCAGCAACATTTCGTGGGCAGAGGAAGAAGGAACGGAGGGAGGGAGGAAGGGAGGGAGGACAGGGCTGGAGAAACAGCTCAGACCATAAAGTACTTACCCTAAAAGCCTGAGGGCTCGAGTTTGGATCCCCAGAACCCATGTAAAAGCTAGGCAGACTTTTTGTAAAAGCTCCAGACTCCGCACCACAAATGCTTCGAAACATCAAAAAGCAGATGAACAATCAAGAAAGACACCCAATGTAAACTTGGTTCACACACATGCGAACCCACACACATACATGCACCAAGAAACCAAAAAGAAAGAATTGAATGTAAAATGAAGCATTTTTCATTAGAATTCCACCAGTAGCTATAGGAACCTTTGGTAACACAAACTCCAAAAAGAGGACTGAGATTATGAAGACATTCCACTGACCAACTGCAAAGAGGTGAACGACGATGACCTGTGAGCTATCATCTCAGGAAGATGACCTGTGAGCTACCATCTCAGGAACATGACCTGTGAGCTACCATCTCAGGAAGATGACCTGTGAGCTATCATCTCATGAAGATGACCTGTGAGCTATCATCTCAGGAAGATGACCTGTGAGCTATCATCTCAGAAAGATGACCTGTGAGCTATCATCTCAGGAAGATGACCTGTGAGCTACCATGTCAGGAAGATGACCTGTGAGCTACCATCTCAGGAAGATGACCTGTGAGCTACCATGTCAGGAAGATGACCTGTGAGCTACCATCTCAGGAACATGACCTGTGAGCTGTCATCTCAGGAAGATGACCTGTGAACTACCATCTCAGGAACATGACCTGTGAGCTACCATCTCAGGAACATGACCTGTGAGCTGTCATCTCAGGAAGATGACCTGTGAACTACCATCTCAGGAACATGACCTGTGAGCTACCATCTCAGGAACATGACCTGTGAGCTGTCATCTCAGGAAGATGACCTGTGAACTACCATCTCAGGAACATGACCTGTGAGCTACCATCTCAGGAACATGACCTGTGAGCTATCATCTCAGGAAGATGACCTGTGAGCCACCATGTCAGGAAGATGACCTGTGAGCTACCATCTCAGGAAGACGACCTGTAAGTTATCATCTCAGGAAGATGACCTGTGAGCTACCATCTCAGGAAGATGACCTGTGAGCTACCATCTCAGGAAGATGACCTGTGAGCTACCATCTCAGGAAGATGATGGCAGTATTTACCCAAAATTGGAGTTCGCAGAAATCCCACCCATGATGTTTAGCCAGACTGGAAAGATGAGGAGATGGGAAAAGTAATCCAGTATTTATGTTGTAAATTTCAGTTAGTACATATGGCATTAGCTCCTTCCAAAATTCTAAATGATTTTCAAATTCATAAGTCTATGTACTTCTAAGCTGTTAACATACACCATGGCATTAAGCCACTGAACCATATGTCAAAATCTGTCTTCGAATGCATGTCTTTCAAAAATTCTTCAGATTGCTCTGCAGATGTGGGCTCTTGCTGCTCAAGATACCATCTTCTTTCTTTTTAATTGTATTTATTATTTTTATTTTACCTGTCTGAGTATATTTCTTGCATGTATGTGAGTACATCCATGTCACACAATGCCTGCAGAGGTCAGGAGGTGTTGGATCCCCTGGAACTGGAGTTACAGATGGTTGTTAGCCATGTGGGTGTTGGAAATTAAACCTGGAAGAGCAGCCAGTGCTCTTAACCACTGAGCCATCTCTCCAGCCCCAACAGATACCATTTTAGACAACATGATAGCTGTCTCCTGGGGAATGAAGCCCAGAAAATCAGACCAACATGGTTCATTCCCTGCCTCGGAACCTCAAAGGCCTAGATAGAAGCCTGGGTTTCTCTCATTCATGAGCCCTTAAAAGCCTTGTGTTGGGGTTTCTGGCACAACACAACGTTGTCACGTATAAAGTTCATGCTCAAGAATCAGGCAATTGGTTTCCAAAAAAACTGTCAAAAATTCATAATGTTTTAAATTAAATTTACAGTTCTTCATTGGGCCACAGTCATAGCTATCCTTGGCCATATTCAGCCCACAGGTTGCACACCCCTGGATGAAGTATTAACATTCTAAATTCTTTTATTATTTTAAATTCTTTTTTTCGTCTTTTTGATATAGAGTCTCCCTATAGCCCCAGCTGGCCTACAACTGGATATGTAGACCAGGCTGGCCTTGAACTCACAGAGATCCACCTGTCTCTGCCTCCCGAGTGTTGGGATTAAAGGTGTGTGCCACCTTGCCCAGCTTTAAATTCTTTTGTATTTCTTGTATTATACATTGGGTCACAAGAACTTATAACTCTCTTAATAAACTTGAAGTATCTGGAACTACAGTGATTAAACCTGAGTATCAAAATGGCTGCACACAGTAAAGATATATATCACTGACACACAGGCTATTAGTATTCATTAACAAAGGTTAAGCAGTGGTATTTTAAAATTATTAATGTATGTTGAAGGTGAGAGAATGAAAATCCTTCCCAATCTCTCTCCCCACCCCCTCTCTTCCATACAAAGCTGAGGTAAAAACCTCCAAGTCTTTGAAGTGATTTTTTTATATTTCTTTATTTTTTATTTTATTTATTTAATGTGTATGAATGTATTGTCTGCATGTAGGTTTGTGCACCCATGTAGTGCAATGCTGCGGAGGTCAGAAGAGGGCATCGGATTCCCCTGGAACTGGAGTTCTCCTGGAATTGGAGTTACAGACGGTTCTCAACCGCCATGTGGGTGCTGGGGATCGAACCCGGGTCCTCTGCAAGAGCAGTCGGCGCTCTTAACTGCTAGGCCATCTCTCCAGCCCCTGAAGTGCTTTTTAAAAGCTGAATTATTCCATAATCTAATTAAACGTGGTTCTTGGCAGCAGTCACATGCTGGCGAATGCTGAGGAACCTGCTAACATTTGCAGTTGCTGACTTCCTGGCCAATATTCCCTTTGTGGCCCATCCCAAGCTACCCACATGATGTTCCCAGCATAGCGTTGGGAAGAGAGATGCCCAGTGGATTTACACAGGTTGATGGGATGGGTTAAGGCTGAACACAAGGGCAACTCCAAAGCCAGAAGTTCTAGCACTATTTGAAGTGGGGAGAGTCCAAGTGAATGGGAGCTATGTGTTTCTGGTGCCTCACAGTGGCTTCAAGGGAACAGGTTTCCTGTTTACATTTATCACAAATCCAAATGGGACTGCAAGGGAGGTAGTGAGAACACTTAGGGAAATGGACAAATGAATATTTAGCTGTCCCGGTGATGTCTCAACAGCTTGCGTTAGTATTATTATTGACTAGAATAAAGCACTTAGCATAAATTAACCCAGGGAATTCTCCACCATCCCTAAGGAATAAGCAGGCAATAAGTATGAATTCTATTTTATAGGAAGCCTAGGAGTTCTGAGAAGATAAGAAATCAAGTTCGAAATAGAACATTGGGCAGCAATAAGCATTTCCAGCTGTAGGAGAGGCCCACTCCTGTGGGAAAAAGCAACCACTCTCGATTCCCACACATACTGGAGTCATAGTACCCCGATGGCTGTTCCACTTAAATTCAACCTATTTCCCCCCCAGCAGGAGCTCAGTTAACATAAACAGCTAGAATTAGCAGCTGTGAATTTGAAACTTGGGTTCACCGCTTCCGAATTGTCACCCATCCTAACTATTTATGACTGAAAGTGTCCCCCTCATAAAAACAGATTTTATGTGGAGAAATTAGCGTGCATCTTAGCCAAAGGAATAAGACTTTTTTTTTTTCTTTCTTTTCCCAGACATTCTTCCATGTTCTAAATTCCTAGAGAAAAGCAATCAGTTTTTTTGGCTTCAGACACATTGATCTTAAAGGCCACGCTGACAGATGAAGTTTTATGATGTGTATTGTGACTAAAAAAAAAAGAAGAAAAAAATTGGATGTAGCTGGAGCTGTGCATTACATGAAATTCAATGCCCCATTTAGAAGTCCCTTTCCCCTGTGACCAGTCACCCTGACCCAGGTCCACAGAGGCCTTCAGACTGGGCAGTTACACAGTGTAGATATTCTATAGTGCCCCCTACAGGAAGTGCAGATATTCTATAGCGCCCCCTACAGGAAGGGCCGATATTCTATAGCGCCCCCTACAGGAAGGGCAGATATTCTATAGCGCCCCCTACAGGAAGGGCAGATATTCTATAGCACCCCCTACAGGAAGGGCAGATATTCTATAGTGCTCCCAAAAGGAAGGGCAGATATTCCATAGTGCTGGGGACAGGAAAGGCGCAAACAGAAACTCCTTCCCTATTATGACTCAAAAATCCACAAAAATGCAGCTCAAGAGCACGCATAACTTCACAACTATATATCCTTGGGGGCAGAGAGAGAGAGAGAGAGAGAGAGAGAGAGAGAGAGAGAGAGAGAGAAAGAGAGAGAGAGAGAGAGAACACGGACCCTGACATGACCAGCCTCTGTCTAGCCATCTCTAAGCTATGGGGCTGTGAAGGCAGATATGGTTGGTTTTGCCACACTGAACCCTAAAAAACATCTAGATTCCCAGAGGCTGTGGGTTAGGGGTGATGGACTCCGGAGGGTAGAAGGCTAAAGGAGACTTCTGCCCACTGCTCCTTACTGCTCTAAGCCACAGCAGAGCTCCCGGACAATGTCTGAACTCAACACAGCCTGCAGACTCAGTTCACACCCCACGGAGGAACTGAGTGGTAATGGTGGCCCAACTCCTCCTGGACCTCACATCGAACATCTCAGCAGTATCATCTAGGATAGAGAGCAGAGGCCCAGCCAGTTCTGGTTCATTTCCATTCCTCTGTGCTTTCTACATTCTGAATACAATAAAGTATCCCGAAGCAATAGTTTGTGTTAAGAAACGTATGAACCCTGTCTCGAAAAAGACAGAAAGAAAGAAAAAGAAACGTATGAATCTGAGTTTCCTTTGCTCACAGCAGCAAATGAGGTGTTTTTATTTTTATCTGTCATGCTGAGAATTTTTTAATTCTTTGATTGGTAGGGAGGGCTTCCTATCACCCCCTTGCTCTAGGTTAAATAGACACCCTGTTCTAATAACCCCTTAGTCCTGTGAATGTTCCCTGCCTCTACAAATATCTCCAGTGCAAATGAACTGACTTCACATAAAGTCAAATTTAGTTAGCTTGCTCATCACTCTGACTTCTTTTTTTTTATTTTATTTATTTCTTTTATGTGTATGAGTGTACTGTCTGCATGCAGGTCTGTGCACCCATGTCTTACAATGCCACGGAGGTCAGAAGAGGGCATCAGATTCCCCTGGAACTGGAGTCAAAGATGGTTCTCAGCTGCCATGTGGGTTCTGGGAGTCAAACCTGAGTCCTCTGCAAGAGCAGTCAGCGCTCTTAACCGCTAGGCCATATCTCCAGCCCCACCACTCTGACTTCTTAAAAAAATATTTACTTGGGTCTGGAGAGATGGCTCAGGAGTTAAGACCACTGGGTGTTCTTGCAAGGGACCAGGGTTCAAATTCCAGCACCCAAATGGCAGCTAAGAACCATTTATAACTCCAGTTCCAGGAGATGCGACACCACTTCTGACCTCCAAGGGCATTGTACGACATGGACACACTTACATACATGCAAGCAGGCAATACACCCATACACATAAAATAAAAAATAAAATATTTTAAACACTTATTTTATTTTTGTAATTATGTGTGTGCATGTACGTGCATATGTGTGTGCATGTGTGTGCATATGTGTGTACATGTACATGCATATGAGTGTGCATATGAGTGTGCATGTACATGCATAGGAGTGTGCGTGTGTGTGCATGTACATGCATATGTGTGTGCATGTACATGCATATATGTGTGCATGTACATGCATAGGAGTGTGCATGTACATGCATAGGAGTGAATAAGTCCATGGAGACTCAGAGCATCAGATCCCGCTGGAGATGGAGTTATCAATAGTTGTGGGTTATCCACAGTGGATGCTGGGAACAGAACTTTGGTCCTCTAAAGAGCACTATGCCCTCTAATAAATAAACAAACAAATAAATAAATAATACTGTTGTTTTCCTTGTCTTCAATTCTCACTGGCAAGTGCAGCTACCCTGTGGCTGCCACTGCTTTTGCCATCCTTCAAAGACATGAGACTCAGCTTTTCCACTTTCCAATATGGACTGAAGACTCATGACTCTCCAAGAATCCTCCAAACCTTCAGTGCCAGATGGGGACTGCTGAGACATCCAGCTTGTGGACTGAGCTACTACTGGGGTTTCAGCCTCTTCAGAGTATAGACTGCCATTGTTGGACTACCCAGGCTGTATCATGGAGACCAGTACAGGAAAATCAAGACAGGACGTGGCGCTTACTGAACCTGATTTGGTGACCATGGGAAGGGAAAACCCCAGTGTGGAGCACAAGAGCAGAACTGATGGCTGTTTGGGCTTGCCAAGGTGGAGCCTTCAAACAATTCCTTAAGGAAAACATGACATCTTTCAGTCTAATAAAGAAAAAAATTGGGGCTGGAGAGATGGCCTAGCGGTTAAGAGCGCCGACCTCTCTTACAGAGGACCCGGGTTCGATCCCCAGCACCCACATGGCGGCCGAGAACCGTCTGAAACTCCAGTTCCAGGGGAATCCGAGACCCTCTTCTGACCTCCGTGGCATTGCACAACACGGGTGCACACACCTGCATGCAGACAGTACATTCATACACATACCGAAATAAAAAAAAAAAATCATTGTTTTAAAAAAATTATAAAAAAAGAAAAAATTGGGGCTGGAGAGATGGCCTAGCGGTTAAGAGCGCCGACCGCTCTTACAGAGGACCCGGGTTCGATCCCCAGCACCCACATGGCGGCCGAGAACCGTCTGAAACTCCAATTCCAGGAGAACTCCAGTTCCAGGGGAATCCGAGACCGTCTTCTGACCTCCGCGGCATTGCACGACACGGGTGCACAAACTTGCATGCAGACAGTACATTCATACACATACAGAAATAAATAAAATTAATAAAAAAAAAAAAGAAAAGAAAAAATTAAAAATTGAAAAATTTCAAAAGAAATAATAAGCTGAAGATGCTAAAACTTATGACATCATAATCTTGATATATGTGTGGCATGCATATATACATATTTTGGAGGGATGCAAATTGGAAGGAACAACAACAACAAAAAAGACTGAGTCAAAGAACTGGCTGAAACAGTGAACTGCCCAAAACAGCTTCTTCATTGCAAATTTTAAAAGAGACTGAGAAAAAGATGAGAAACATGTATGGCAGAATGCATGAGCTCGGGGGCGGGGGGGGCAAGGAAGGGGAATGGGTCTAGATTTGATTGGGAAATTTTGTATGAAATGCACAAAGCTTCTTTGAAAAAAAAAAAAAAAGCACTATGCCCTCTTAACAGCTAAGCCACTCTCCTCCGCCCCAGAGCTTTGACATTTTACACCTGCAAAATCATGCTGTATCCCTTTTGATTAAATTACACTGGGTTGGGGGCTGGAGAGATAGCTTAGCGGTTAAGAGCACCAACTGCTCTTGCAGAGGACCCGGGTTCGATCCCCAGCACCCACATGGCAGCTAAGAACCGTCTGTAACTCCAATTCCAGGAGAACTCCAGTGCCAGGGGAATCCGAGACCCGCAGCATTGCATGACACAGGTGCACAAACCTACATGCAGACAGTAAATTCATACACATACAAAAAAATAAATTAAAAAAAATTTTAATTGTAAAATAAATTACACTGGGTTAAAGATGTACACATTCCTCTTTAATTGTCCAAATTCTATGAGTAGATACAGTTTTCACTATGACTTTTTGCCTGGTTTAGGCATTTAGATATGTATCTATCTATTGATCAATAGATAAATCGATAGATGGGATTCATTGCTACAATCTTTTAAAAAAATACTTTATTATTTTTATTTTATATGTATGACTACATTGCTTGCCTGTGTGTAAGTGCACTCATGTCATGCTCTGCCTGCAGAGGTCAGATGAAGGCTTTGGATCCTCTGGAACTGGAGCTACAGCAGGTTGTTAGCCGCCATGTGGCTGCTGGGAATCAAACCTGGATCCTCTGCAAGAGCAGCCAGTGCTCTTAAGTGATGAGCCATCTCTCCAGCCCCATCATTGCTACAATCTTTAGTTTGTATATATATTTTATGAACTCAAGCAAAAACAGAATCAGCTTGACATTGGAACTTGACCAGTAAGTGGTCAAAGTTCCATGCTTTCTGGGCCACTTGAAAGAGTATCAGGGGCTGGAGAGATGGCCTAGCGGTTAAGAGCACCGACTGCTCTTGCAGAGGACCCGGGTTCGATCCCCAGCACCCACATGGCGGCAGAGAGCCGTCTGAAACTCCAATTCCAGGAGAACTCCAGTTCCAGCGGAATCCGACACCCTCTTCTGACCTCCGTGGCGTTGCACATCACGGGTGCACAGACTTGCATGCAGACAATACATTCATACACATACGGAAATAAATAAAATTTAAAAAAAATTTAAAAAAACAAGAAAGAGTATCAGAGGGACACATCACCTCAGAGGGTGAGAAGGCTTGGTTCTTTGGTGGGTTATACTTTCTACTCACCGAAAGCAGTTTAGACATCAGATGAGACTGGGTGGAACATCCATGGGCCTTCCTTGGCTTCCTCATCTGAAAGTTCCTCTCTTCAACCAGATAATCGATCAGGTTCCTGACAGCACCAAGATTTGACTCTGAGATACTGTGAATTCCCAAAAACAAAGGAAGAAAGGCACATTGTTCTCACACAGCTGTATTTATCAGATTAAGATTCAGAGTTTATAAATAAGGAATAAAAGACCCTGATACAATTTAGAACTTACATTTGCTGGAAGCGCATTTTGGGTTTTGTCCATATGGGTTTTTACAATTTCACGTGCTAACAAATCACTGAAGAAACTATCTATAGAATGGTTTTGTCCAGTCATCTACTTTTCTCTCTAACATTAAAAATAACTTTAATGCTTTGTTATAAAACTGTGTTTGAATAAAAATAGGGAAATGCAATCCTCAACAGTTTCTGAACCAAGCTGTGCAAGAATTCTCCACAGGCTCATTCTTTCCTGTGCGTGAAAGGAAAGAGCGCCATCTGCTGCCAGAGTCCTCTAATAGCTTTATAACCGCATGAAATTTTTATTCCATAGTAACTTCCAGATTTTGAGTCTACATTCTGTTTTGATGAAAACTTCGAGATTTTCAATCGCTTTAATGTGCACGGTTTAAATTGAAAATTTGTTGAAAACACACAATGCATTACTCTAAAGTATTTGTATTACATTCTGCAATAGTTGCCATATTAAAAAGTAAAATTTAACTGAGTTCACAAGTCACTAAATGGCATCCATCTCTAAAAGTCACAGGCGGGGGAGATGGTTCCATCGCTAAAGTGCTTGTTGAGCAAGCTGGAGGCCTGAACTCAGCTCTCCAGCACCCATAAAAAGCCCAGCATGTCGGGCTGAAGAGATGGCCCAAAGGTAAGGAGCACTGGCTACTCTTCCAGAGGATCAGGGTTTGGTTACCAGTACCCACGTGGTGGCTAACAACTGTCTGTAACTCCATTTCAGGGGGATCCAAAGCCTTCCTCTGACCTCGACGGGCATTGCATGACATGAATGCACTTACATACATGCAAGCAATACATTCATACACATAAAATAAAAATACTAAATACATTTTTTTTTTAAAGCCTGGCACGTCAGGATGACCTGATTTATAATCCCAGCATTGGGGCAGGGGAGGCAGACATTGCCAAGCAATCTAGGTGAAGCAGTGAGCTCCAGGTTCATTGTGAGACTGCCTCAAAAAACAAAGTGGGCAGTGAACAAGGAAGACCCCCAGAGGATGCCAAACTCCCATCTTCACACACAAAGAAACTGGAATGTGTAGGGTGTTTACACAGTAAGAAATAGTGTCAATACCAAGTTTCCTTAGTTTGACAGATCACTTGAGGTCATTCACCTGGAATTTTACAGTTGGAAAATAGCTACTGAGTTCTCCACCTGAGGACAACTCACCATGTCGTGAAACCCGCCAGAACTTGTGGAGGAGATACGGAGATACTAGCAGATGCTGAGCTATAACCCAGGGACACAGCTAGCTTTTGCTAGAACTGCCCCACACCCTATGATGAAACTGACTGGCCACCCATATAGCTGGCATGGCCAGACCTAGCAGGTGACACTGGGTGGGTGCTGAATACGGACAGTTCCCCGTAGACTGAGGGTGCCAGGTAAGAGTTAACAGGCTAGAGTGACAAAAACAAACTTGCCTTGGAGAGTTTGGGGCTTTTTGTTTTGTACATGGGTATATACACGTGCATGTATAAGTATGTGTGTGTGCGTGCATGTAGACGCCACAGGAAAACTTCAAGACTTGTCCTTATTTTGGGGGTGGGGGCAAGGTCTCCCCCCTGGCCTGGCACTCATCAAGTGAGGTGGGTTGGCTGCCAGCAAGGCTCAGGGACCCTATCTTGGCCTCCTAAGTGCTGGCATTATAAGCATATGCTACCACATCTGACATCTTTTTAACCTGGGTTCTGAAATTAAATTGCCATGCACCTTACAACTGAGCTGTCTCCCAGCCTCAGACTTGCTTTGTAAAATTAATTCTTTTTACTTTATGTATATGAATGTTTTACCTGCACATATGCAGGTGCACTGTGTGCATGTATGTGCATGTATGCAGGTGCACTGTGTACATGTATGCAGGTGAGCCATGTGCATGTATGCAGGTGCACTGTGTGCATGTATGCAGGTTCACCATGTGTGTGTATGCACATGTATGCAGGTGAGCCATGTGCATATATGCAGGTACACCGTGTACATGTATGCGGGTGCACCGTGTGCATGTATGCAGGTGCACTGTGTGCATGTATGCAGGTGCAATGTGTGCATGTATGCAGGTGAGCCATGTGCATGTATGCAGGTGCACTGTGTACATGTATGCAAGTACACCGTGTACATGTATGCAGGTGAGCCATGTGTATGTATGTAGGTACACCATGTACATGTATGCAGGTGCACATGTGCATGTATGCAGCTGCACCGTGTACATGTATGTAGGTGAGCCACGTGCATGTATGCAGGTGCACCTTGTACATGTATGAAGCTGCACTGTGTACATGTATGCAGGTAAGCCATGTGCATGTATGCAGGTGCACCATGTACATGTATGCAGGTGCACTGTGTGCATGTATGCAGGTGTGCCATGTGCATGTATGCAGGTCTGCTGTGTACACATATGCAGGTGCGCCATGTTCATGTACGCAGGTGCACCATGTGTGTGTATGCACGTGCACCATGTGTGTGTATGCAGGTGCACCATGTACATGTATGCACGTGCACCATGTGTGTATGCACATGCACCATGTGCGTGTATGCAGGTGCACCATGTGCATGTATGCAGGTGCGCCGTGTGTGTATGCACGTGCACCATGTGCATGTATGCAGGTGCGCCGTGTGCGTGTATGCAGGTGCACCATGTACATGTATGCACGTGCACCGTGTGTGTATGCACATGCACCATGTGCATGTATGCAGGTGCACCATGTGCGTGTATGCAGGTGCACCATGTACATGTATGCACGTGCACCGTGTGTGTATGCACGTGCACCATGTGCGTGTATGCAGGTGCACCATGTGCATGTATGCAGATGCACCATGTGCATGTATGCAGGTGCGCCGTGTGCATGTAATAATGCCCAAGAAGCCAGAAGAAGGACCACCACACCCGGATAAAAATAAGTAAAATTTTATTGTTTTTATTTCATGTAGATGAGTGTATTGCTTGCATGTGTGTATGTGCATTGGTGTCGTGCAATTCCAGTGGAGGTCAGAAGAAGGTATTGCCGCCCCCCCCCGGAACTGGAACTCTTTTTTTAGCCTCCATGTGAGTGCAAGAATAGCCAATGTTCTTAACCACTGAACCATTTCTCCAGTAAAAAATTTTTGGTGAAAAAGAACATTGCTCAGGCGGGTGTGGTGGTGCACACCTTTAATCCCAGCACTGAGGAGGCAGAGGCAGGTGGTTCTCTGTTCTGTGAGTTCAAGGCCAGCCTGGTCTGGTCTACATAGTGAGTTCTGGGACAGCTGAGGCTACAGGGAGATCCTGTCTCAAAAAAAAAAGAGAACATGGCTCATAAATTAGGAGCGTAATTCAGACTTTCCTTTTTGTACCTTGATAGCATTATTTTAATCTGCAAATATTTTAATCTCTTACCATGTGCTGGTACATGGAATATACAAAATATACTAGGACAGACCTATAGGACACTACATGGAATAGATTGCCATAACAGCTACAATAATATCATGTACATAGTTCATTAGCAAATATCTCTCAAATGAGAAAAAGATCGAATTTATCTAATTAAGAGTAGTGTAACCACTATTATAAACCATATGTTCACAGTCTTCCTTTAACAGCACTTGAAGCATTCTTTTGTTCTAACATAATTAGATTTAGGGATCAGATCAATAATCTAAGCAGGGGCCCAGGAGATGGCTCAGCAGGCTAAGGCACTTGCTGCTAAATCTAAGGACCTGAGTTCAATCCCTGGGACCCACAAGGTAGAAAGAGATAACTAACCATTGCAAGCTGCCCTCTGCCCTCCACCCACATGCCCAGGGTACATGCAACCCCCATCCCCCCAACATGCATGTACAAAGTAAATCAATGTAATTTTGTAAAGTTGCTCTTGTGAAAAAAAAAAATCATAACTAAAGAATGTGGCAAAGTAGGAGTTTTTTCCTCTAGGACCTATGACCTCTCCAGAGAGAGAGAAAGAGAACATCAAGTTGGGCGGAGGACAGTAAGGGGAGGTACAGATGAGGGGTCTAAATACCATTAAATTATACTGTACAGAAAATTTAAAAGCAATAAAAAATAACTAAACCATTTCTAGCCTCTGGCTCAGTCTCTTCCTGTTCTCAGCACTCTTGATAGAAGCTAAACTACAGAGCAAATATCCCATGTGCTCAAGGTTGGATCTTCAGTTTTGTTCCATTGGTCAACAGGTCTGTTTTTGTGCCAGTACCAAGCTGTTTTTATGACTATAGCCCTGTAGTATAGTTTGAAGTCTGGTATAGAGATTCCCCCCTGTATTGCTCTTTTCACTCAGGGTTGCTTTGGCTATTTGGGGTCTTTTGTTTTTCCAAATGAAATTAAGGACTTTTTTTCCAAGCCTGTGAAGAAACTCTTGGGGATTTTAATTGGAATTGCATTAAATCTATACAAGAGTTTGGGTAGAATGGACATTTTTACTATATTAATTTTCCCAATCCATGAGCATGGGAGGTTTTTCCATCTTCTGATGTCTTCTTCAATTTCTTTCTTTAAGGGTTTAAAATTTTTGTTGTAGAGCTCTTTGGTGTCTTTGGTTAGGTTTGTTCCTAGGTATTTTAATGTTTTTGAGGCTATTGTGAGTGGGAAGTTCTCCTTGAATTCCTTCTCAGTTGCTTGTTGTTGGTGTAAAGAAAGGCTACTGATTTTTCTAGGTTGATTTTGTATCCTGCCACTTTACTGATGCTCTTAATCATTTCTAGGAGTTTTCTGGTGGAGTTTTTAGCATCCCTTAGGTAAACAATCATATCATCAGCAAAAAGGGATAGCTTGACTTCCTCTTTTCCAATTAGTGCTCCTTTAATTTCCTTGTCTTGCCTTATTGCCCTAGCAAGGGTTTCAAGCACTATATTGAAGAGGAGTGGTGACAGGGGGCAGCCTTTCCGAGTTCCTACCTTTAAAGGGAATGCTTCTGTTGTTTCCCCATTTAGGATGATATTGGCTGTGGGTTTCCTGTATATGGCTTTGATTAAATTGAGAAACGATCCCTCCAATCTAATTCCCTCTAGGACTTTAAGCATGAAGGGATGCTGGATTTTGTCAAAGGCTTTTTCCATGTCAATTGAGATGATTGTATGGTTTTTGTCTTTCAGTCCATTTATATGTTTTATGATATTTATGGATTTTCATATGTTGAACCATCCCTGCATCTCTTCTATGAATCCAACTTGGTCATGATGGATGATCTTTTTTTTTACTTTATTTATTTTATTTTATTTATTTATTTATGTGAATGAATGTACTGTCTGCATGTAGGTTTGTGCACCCGTGTTGTGCAATGCCTTGGAGGTCAGAAGATGGTGTTGGATTCCCCTGGAACTGGAGTTCTCCAGGAATTGGAGTTACAGATGGTTCTCAGCCACCATGTGGGTGCTGAGGATCAAACCTGGGTCCTCTGCAAGAGCAGTCGGTGCTCTTAACCACTAGGCCATCTCTCCAGCCCTATTTTTTTATTTTTTAAGGGATTCACAATATTAGAGCACAGTTGTTTTCAGATCACATTGACATTGCTCAGTTTACCATATAATTAGGTAATTGGTGTTAGCATCCACAGATGAGGGATACCATTCGTCATTTGTTTTTCTGGGACTCTTACTTCACTCAGCATGATATCTTCTAGTTCCATCCATTTTCCTGCAAAGTTCATGATGTCACCTTTCTTTACTGTTGCATAGAATTCCATTGTGTAGATGTACCACATTTTCTCTATCCACTCATCAGTTTAGGGGCACTTGGGTTGGTTCCAGCTCCTTGCTATTGTGAAAGAGAGCTGCAATAAACATGGATATGCATGTATCTCTGTGGTAAGATAAGTCTTGTGTGTACATACCCAGGAGTGGTATGGCTGGGTCAGGTGGCAAGTTCATTCCAAGTCTTCCAAGGGTTCTCCACACTGCTTTCCATAGTGGCTATACCAGTTTACATTCCCACCAGCAGTGGATGAGTGTTCTCCTTTCCCCACAACCTCTCCAGCACTTGGTATCATTTGTTTTCTTTATCCTATGTGGGGCAAACTTGGTTAAGGTGGGTAGCATTCTAAACCAATGGGACCTCCCTGGCCACACCCATGGGGTGGGATGTAGTAACAAAAAGGTTTAGGATTTGGCCCTGAGATTTGAATCATGCTCAATATATAACCAGGCATTTTGGAATAAAATCTCTCTGCATTTGGACCTTAACATGCATCCACGTGGTGTGTTTTCCTGCATGTGTCTTCCACATGGATCATCCTGGGATTAAATGGGCCCCCCCACAAATCTCGGTGGGGCCCCAACAAATGGCACCCATAGGTGGGGCAGGACACCTTAACAAATTAGGTATACGTACCCCTAAATCTTGCCTTTTTCTTCTCTTTCTTCCCTCTCTCCTAATATCTGTCTATTGTGGTGGAGCTTTCTCTCCTGCTGGTTTCAGTGGATGGGACAGTGGTCTGAGAACATGTGGCTTTGTACACGTGGAGGAAGGTGGCCTGGCTCTGATTTGGCTCAGAGGGAGCACCCATTGCCTTCCAGGCATATGTCTCCTGGCTTGGTCACTCCTGCAGGCTATAAAAGCCAGTGACTTCAAGGCTGAGTTTAATATCAAGGCTTAGCAGCCATGCTTGGCCTTGAAACCATTTTTCATAATTCTACAGGTCTGAAAAACTTTCTGGTTTTAATTCCAGCCCCCAAAGAAAGACTTCATCTCCTACTGTGAGGAACCCTTTCCTCAACTTCCATTCCCACTTTAACTTTTTCATATGTAAATTTTCTCCAGGTAACTCTCCTAGACCTGAGCCCATTTCTTTCTGATGCAAATTAAGGCCTTTCAGGAGAAACACCCTACCAAGAGCAATTTTTTCCAGATAATTTTAATCCTTGGCCACTTGATACCTTTTTCTTAAATTTTGCCTTTTATTGCTGTCTTGTCTTCTTGTGGTTTTTTTCTTAAATTTAACTCTTCCTACCTAAACCTGCTGGCTATTTGTAGATCCAAAATTGGGATTCAGCTAGCTGTATCACTTCAGTAATTCAAATCCATTTCAGCATGCTTAACTTAAAAAGTAATATTTTTACTTAACCCCCAGGGTACCCTAGATATCTTTTGAGTAAATATATGTGTACAATTAAAATTAATTGGTTGATTTAATTTTATCTTGATCTTTTTTAATTTTTTTAATTTAATTTGTATGCATATGAATGTACTGTCTCCATGTAGGTTTGTGCACCCACCCGTGTCATGCAATGCTGCGGAGGTCAGAAGAGGGCATCGGATTCCCCTGGAACTGGAGTTCTCCTGGAATTGGAGTTACAGATGGTTCTCAGCCACCATGTGGGTGCTGGGGATCAAACCTGGGTCCTCTGTAAGAGCAGTCGGCGCTCTTAACCACTAGGCCATCTCTCCAGCCCGGTAAAAGTCTCTTTAACAACATGAATTGATATTTTGGTTCAATTTAAATGAGAAATTTTTTGAATAAAACTGTTTTATGTTTCTTTAAGCCCATCTTCAAGCTGTGTGTATGTATAAGTGAATGCAAGTTACTGCTTTTAATTCATTATAATCCTACAGGTTTAAATCTAATTAGGAGCTGACTATAAATGAAGATAGATTCAACTCATAAAAAAATGTTTGTTTTATACCCCTTAGTGTTAACAATTTTTAGTTGGGTTTATAGTATGCATAATATTCAGGTTAATGATAAATTGTTTTTTATTATTGTTGGTAATTGTTATTAATAGTTATAATTATTGTTATTGAATATAGGTATTAATAATAATTTATACAAATTCAGTCTAATAATAAACTGTTCATTGTTATTGGATATTATTATTAACAATTATTCATAATAATTATTAATGATGATTATTGTGACTAATAATGGTTAATAATTATTGATAATTGGTAATGGTTATAATTATTGTGATTGTTGTGATTACGGATAATTATTATTCTTCCAAAGTCCTTAATAATAAGACAAGATGGATCGGTCCAAGACTACAAACAACTTTGACCCATCTACTTTTGGGCACCCTCCTCAATCTTTAAATTTGTAAATAGCATAGGGATAGTTAGATTTAGACTAGGGACAGCTTAAGGATAGTTAACCAGAAGGGACAGGATAGGGAAAGAATAGGAGTAGATTTTAGGGATAATTCATTGAAGGCAAGTGGTTGGGAATGGGCCTAAGAGGTGGCATATGGATCTCAGCTGTTTTATGTGTTACTAGGACATTTATTCTAATTAAGTAAAATAACCCTATGACAAATTATAAAAATTTCATGTTTCTCATTGAACATCCAACAATATGGCTTTCCTTTCTTGCAGGTCAACCTAACAAATCTTTCTTATGTATGTATGTGTGTGTGTATGTATGTATGTATGTATGTGCACGTACACATGTGTATGGATGTGTGTACTTGTGTTCTAAGTATATTTTAATGTTAACAGCTATAATACCAGTAAAAACATTGCCACTGAGTTGGAAAGTGGCCCTTCCTTCTCAAGACACAAATTTATATTAAACAGCCAACACATAATTCAATTTCAACAAAGGTTATGGCTTATCTATTAAAAATTTAAAAACATCATTGAACTTCTTAATGGATCTACACTGCCACCTACTGGTTACACCCTTTCAACATCTGAAACAATCAACATCTGAAACAAAGATGCAACCAAGTTTTCATTGTATTAAAGTGTTAATAAGTTTTTGGGTCTTTGGGAATAAAAAATCTAAAAATTTAAAAATTTAGAAAATAAAAAAAAAGTGAATTCCCATTAACATCATTGGAGAATTCATGGCCACCATTCTTTTTAATTATTGCACGCATACAGGGTAAGGCAAGCCTGCATTTCGTTCAGATGGCCAGTGGGTTGGAGAAAGGGTTCCAACCTGGATAGCCAGTGTTCAGGCTTGCATTTCATTTGGGTCACCAGTTGGTTGGAAAAAGGCTCCCTCTGCTGACCACCAACCTAGGTAGCTGGTGTTGTGAGTGAAATTCCTATCCTGGCTCTGGGCAGGTGGGAAGTCATGGCCAAGAGTGGGAAACGTGTCTCGTTGTCCCAGGCTAAGGACCTGAGTAGGAAGTTACCTCTCTGGTCGGGTTACAGGAGGAACCAACTGACCTCTGCGCCAAGGGGTCAGTTCCCCACAGTGTCCACAAAGTGGGCACTGTGTCCCCCTTCCCATAGCAGGACTGCACTGGACCTGCTCCTGACAAAGGAAGCTTCCTAGAAGCTCCCACACACACACACACAAAAAAAAAAAATCAAGATGGTAATGATGGTAACAACTGTTGGGCCTATGGGCCCTAGAGAATGCGGCCTACTGTAACCCCCTGAGCCTGACTAGAGTATGGTGACCTGTCTCTGGCTGGTCACTTCCACATAGGAGTGACTCAGCATAGCCCAACCTGAAAATGCCTACAACCGATGTGGCAAGTTACTATTGGCCCAAAGCTATCTCCCCACTCTATGTATCTCCTCTCCACCTTCCTTTCTCCACCCCTCCCACCAAGCATATATAAGCCGCTGCCTGACGCAATAAAGTGAGTCCTTGCTTTGATGAGACTCCTGACCTCCCCGTGTGGTTCTTTTCGGGTCATCGACACTCGCCATCCCGCTCAGCCCCAGAGGAGAGACAGGCTGGTCCAGCTCTCCTCTCTGCCCTACCTGCCAGAGGACCCAGCAACAACTTCTCATGGAGCATATCTAGCCAGTCTTTAATTCACTAATGGGCATACGAACTGTAAAAGAAAATTTTATTAAGAACTAGATATTGAAAAATCTTTAAAGCAGGTTTTCATGCCAGGCCTGGAGAAGGTCAAGAGCTTGGAGGAAGATAGTTATTAAAATCTACTTTGTAAGGTTTGCAGTTTAAAATGGTATACTTAAAAATAACACATATAGAGAGGTATTTCAGTAGAGATTTATACAGAAATACAAAATAAACCATATAAGTTAATAGACTTGATTTCTCTGAAGTCATAGTCTAGTCATATAGTTTTAAAGAACAAAGTGTATATTGGGTAAAATTTATTTGGCAGGTATTCAACTCTACCCAAGCTTTATCCACGTATTATAGGATATTTTAAGACTTAGTAAAATGTTTAGATTAGTTTAATTTGGTTGAAGGTTTTAGTGAAAATGGTAATACATTTGAACTAATTGGGAATACAAAATGTTAATGGTTTTATTTATAATTTGTATTGAATTTCCAACAATAATTTTGGGGTTAAGGTACACAAATGGTCTCTATATTTTTCTGTGTTATACAGTATCACCTTGTAACATTTTCTCTTACTTGTAGAATAATTTATTTTTTTTTAAACATTTTGATTTTAATTTTTTTATTTATTATTTTCTTATGTGTATGAATGTACTGTCTGCATGCAAGTCTGTGCACCCGTGTCGTGCAACGCCGCGGAGGTCAGAAGAGGGTCTCGGATTCCCCTGGAACTGGAGTTCTCCTGGAATTGGAGCTTCAGACGGTTCTCAGCCGCCATGTGGGTGCTGGGGATCGAACCCGGGTCCTCTGTAAGAGCGGTCGGCGCTCTTAACCGCTAGGCCATCTCTCCAGCCCACTTGTAGAATAATTTAAAGAAATTAAGTTTAAGTTCACTTCCCAAATAAGTAGCATACAGTCAATGATAAACAGTTTGGGTGAATTTGATGAAAACTTATGCCTTGGTTCCTGTTTATGGGTATGTGTAATACAACTTAGGCATCTATAGGTCAAAACATAAACATTTAAAAAACAAAAAGATGGAGGTGGTATACTATTCCTTCTGGGATACAAATGGAAAACTCTACATTCCAAACCTTTTGATAAATTTTCAATTTTAAGATCTTGAAACTAACAATGGGAGGAGATTTGTATGTTCCCACAGGTAAAAACACCAACCTAAATGCCTGAAAATGTATGACTTTTGGCTGTGCAGGATGGACTGGGAAATGCCAGCAGAGAGGCTGACCCATCTGAACATTAAAGAAAGGGGAACCTCAGACTGCCTGAATCACAGACACTGAGCATCTCTCTAAATTCTATTTGAGATAACTGTTTATAATGTGCCCTAATGAAGTTTACCTTCCAGATGCTGAGAAACCTTCCTACCTCTCCCTTTTATAGGAAAATAAAAACATAATGGTAATGAAATCATTCCCTAACTGTAAATTAGAGCCAACTGTTATAGTGATAATTTCTTATAATTGACTGATAGACATAAGAACTGTGAAAGGATAATTCTCTATTCAGAGCCAAATACAATAGTAAAGTCTTTATAAGCTGTGTAACTAAGCAAAATATATTAATACAGGAGAACTCTGATATCAACAATGGATTATTCTGCCAAGAAGAAGTTGGCTAGAGGATTCGAGCCCAAAAAATAAAGGCCTTTGCCTATAAAATGGGATACCTGCAAGGAGAAAGGTGGTAAGACTCTGTTGTCGAAGACCTGGTGTAAGCATGGAGTGTGTTGTTTAGTCTCCATGTGTTCTTGTAGATAGTAGGGCTTGTCCTGGTGTTGATAATGAGCTTTATTGCATTGTGGTCTGATAGAATGCATGAAATTATTTCAATCTTTTTGTACCTGTGGCAGTTTCTTCTGTGTCCCAGTATGTGGTCGATTTTGGAGAATGTTCCATGGGGACTGAGTAGAAAGTGCATTCTCTGGTATTAGGGTAGAATATTCAGTAGATGTCTGTGAGGTTCATTTGGTGTATCGTATCATTCAGTTCAGATGTCTCTCTGTTTTTTCTTTGTCCAGTTGATCTGTCCAAAGGGCTCAGTGGGGTATTGAAATCCCCTACTGTAAGTGTACTGGTGTTAATCTGTGCTTTGTGGTCCTGGAGAATTGTCTTTATAGAGTTTGGTGCACCAGAGTTTGGTGCATTGTATTCATGATTGTGAAATCTTCATGGTCAATTGTTCCTTTGATAAA
Organism: Rhizomys pruinosus; assembly: GCA_009823505.1. Classification (NCBI taxonomy): domain Eukaryota; kingdom Metazoa; phylum Chordata; class Mammalia; order Rodentia; family Spalacidae; genus Rhizomys; species Rhizomys pruinosus. The sequence goes on from VZQC01003599.1 coordinate 604,443, forward strand.
AATGTAATGGCCTTCTTTGTCTCTTCTTATTTCTTTTACTTTGAAGTCTATTTTTTCTGATATTAAAATAGCCACAAACCTGCTTTCTTTTTGGTACCATTTGCTTGGAATATTTTTTTCCATCCTTTCACTTTAAGGTGGTGCTTATCCTTGAAGGTAAGATGCATTTCTTGTAGAGAGCATATAGATGGGTTCTGTTTCCTAATCCAATCTCCCAGTCTATGTCTTTTGATTGGGGAATTTAGTCCATTAATATTTAAGGTTATAACTGATAGATGTGTGTTGCTTCCTTTCACCTTATTATCCATTTGCAGTTTGGGTCTAGGTTTCTACTTCTGCAGTTATGCTTTTATTAATTTCTCTTTCTAGGTGCCTGGGGATAGTTGCTCCTCTCTTCTGTCCTTCGAATTGCTTCAAGTATTCTCTGAAGGATTGGTTTTCCGGACATGTATTCTTCCATCTTGTTCATGTCATGGAAGATTTTTCTCTCTCCTTCAACTATAATCAACATTTTTGCTGGGTATAGTAACTTGGGTTGGCATCTATAGTCTTTTAACACTGGGAATGCTTTGCTTCACATTCTTCTTGCTTTCATATTTTCACTGAGAAGTCAATGTAATTCTGATAGGTTTCTCCTTATATGTAACTTGCTTTTCTCTTGTGACTTTCAGAATTTTGTCTTTGTTTTGGGCATCTAGAGTTTTAACTATGATATGGTGCGGAGAGTTTCTTTTCTGATCTTGTCTGTTTGAAGTTCTATGTGCTTCATGTATTTGTATTGGTTTGTCTTTTTTAGTTTGGGGATATTTTCATCTATTATTCTGTTGAAGATCTGATCAATACCATTCTCTTGGGATTCTTCTCCTTCCTTTATTCCTATGATGCAAAGGTTTGATCTTTTCATAGTGTCCCACAATTTCTGGTTGTTCCACTTTTGTGTATTTTTAAATTTTTCATAATCTTTACTTGAGGTTTTTAGTTGTTCTGTGTTATCTTCCATGTCTGATATTCTTTGTCCTGCTTCCTCCATTCTACTTCTGAGGCTTTTTCCATTCCTTTCCTCTTGATTGTATGAGTGTTTGAGTGTTTGATTTGCTTTTTCATTTTGTTTTGTGATTTCTTTAGTATTTCTACTTCCTTTTGGAGCTTCTCAATCTCCTCCTGTAGCTCTTTGCTTTGCTGGTTTGTTTCCTCTTCTTTTTCAACATGGGATCTTTTCAGTGTTTCCATTTCCTTCTGGAGTTTGTCATTCTCTCTCCTTAGTTCTCTGACTTGTTCTTTATAGTCTTTGATTTCTTTGAGTATTCCACAATTGTTCTTCTAAGATCTGGGCCATCCCCAGGGGGATCCCACTGTAGGAATCTCCCACAGGGTTGGTAGAGCTTGGTGTGGAATTATCCTGCACCTTTCCCATGTTGTCCCTTCTTCATGTCCCTGGCATGTGGGTTTCTCTTTGCCTGTATTCCAATGCAAATCCCAAATGCCTCTTCACTGTGTTGAAGGATTGCTTTGCTTGCCTCCTTCAGATGCCTTTGTTGTTTGTTTGTTTGTTTGTTTGTTTGATTTGTTTTTCTCCTTGCTTATGGAGTGTTGATTTGTCTAAGTTTTGGGCTTTCTATTGGATGTCTAACTCACTCTTCTCCAAAGAATCCACTTAGACACTCCCTCAGCAATTCCAGTTGGGGGGGATAGGAGTTATGCCTGTTTAGCCCGTGCCCCAGGACTCTGTGCTTCAGGTGGTCTTGGGAATCCCCAATCTAAGCTCTGTGCACTCCACTCCATTAGTTTAGTTTTAACTGTCAACTTGCCACAACCTAAAATCACCTGGTAAGAGAGCCTCTGTGGAGGAACTGCCTAAATCAGGATGGCCCATGGGCATGTTTGCAAAGGGCGTCTTGATTGTTAGTTGATGTAAGAAGACTCAGGCCACTGTGGGCCACACCATTCCCTACTGGCATCTCCCAAGCAGACAGCCTTTGTTTCTCTCGGCTCTTGACTGTGGATGTTACAACCAGCTGCTTTCATCTCCTGCTCTGAATTCCCCTCAGTGAGGGACCGTAATCTGGAATTGCAATCCACATAGGCCCTTTTTTTGCTTTTGGTCAAGGCATTTTATCACGCAATGGAAAAGAAACTAGAGTAGGGCCTTCTCCTTCAGAGTACCTGCAGGCCCTTTTTGAGAGCAATTCCCCCAGGAACAGAGATGACACATGAGCAGTCACCACCTCCCTCCGCAATTTCCTCTCCTTCTTCCACCATAAAACACATCACTCAGTAAGCACCAAGCTTCTGGAAGACAGACTACATTTGTTTTTTGCCTCTGGGTTTTTAAACCTTTTTGCCTTCTCCCTTCAAATCTGAGTGTTCTGTAGCATTCTCTTCCCTTTTTACCAGGCGTGGTGGTGCACGCCTTTAATCCCAGCATGTGGGAGGCAGAGGCAGGCAGATCTCTGTGAGTTCAAGGCCAGCCTGGTCTACAGAGCGAGCTCCAGGCCAACTGGGACTAAAGGGAGACCCTGTCTCAAAAAGACCAAAAAAAAAAATGTATTTTTCCCTCTCTGTTTATCCTCTACTCTAAACCAGCTATTCTTTATAAGATATTTTACAGCTCCATGGCAACTATTTTAATAGCTGATTTCTAAAATACTATCAGTTTCTGAAAGTCTTTTATTTTTATTTCTTTTTTCTTTTTTTTCTCAAAGCCAATTTTTTATTGAAGCTCTGTGCATTTCATACAAATTTACAAATCAAACCTAGACTCATGCCCCCCTCCCAGCCCCCCCACCCCACCAGAGCTCATGCATTGTGCCAAACATGTTTTTCATCTTTTTCTCAGTCTCTCTCAAAATTCTCGATGCAGTTTACTGTTTCGAGCAGAAGTTTACTATTTCCATCAGTTCTTTGACCAGTCTTTCTGTTTGTTGTTGTTGATGTTGTTGCTATTCCTTCCAATATGCATCACTCCAAAATATGCACATATGCATGCCATATATGACATAGGTTTTACCATCTTCATCTTATGATTTTTTTTTTCTTTATTAGGCTGCAAGATGTCATGTTTGAAGTCTCCTCCTTGGCAAGCCCAAACCACCATCAATTCTGTCCTTGTGCTCCACATTGGGGTTTTCCCTACCCATGGTCACCAAATGAGGTTCAGTAAGCACCGTGTCCTGTCTTGATCTTCCTGTACTGGTCTCCATGATACAGCCTGGGTAGTCCAACAATGGCAGTTTATACTCTGAAGAGATGGAAACCCCAGAAGTAACTCAGTCCACAAGTTGGATGTCTCAGCAGTCCCTATCTGGCACTGAAAGTTTGGAAGATTCTTGGAGAGACATGAGTCTTCAGTCCATATTGGAAGGTTGAAAAGCTGTGTCTCACATCTTTGAAGGATGGCAAAAGCAGTGGCAGCCACAGGGTAGCTGCACTTGCCAGTGAGACAGGCAAATCAACTGTGCTCTTTCTTTTTTTTTTTTTTTTACTTTATTTATTATTTTTACTCTATGTATATAGAATTGCCTGCCTGTGTGTAAGTGCACTGCTGTAATGCAATATTTGTGGAGATCAGAAGAGGGCATTGGATCTCCTAGAAGTGGAGTTATGGATGGTTGTTAGCTGCCATGTGGGTGCTGGAAATCAGACCCAGATCTTCTGCAAGAGCAGCCAATGCTTTTAACTGCTGAGCCATCTCTCCAGCCCTATAGTGAGCTATTTTTTAAGATTAGTTTTTATTATTTTTTATTTATGTGTGTGAGAAAGTATATATCGCATGTGTTGCAGGTGTCTGCAGGAGTAAGGAGAGTCAGATCCCTTGTAGCTGTAGTTTCAGACAAATATGAGCTGCCATGCGGGTGCTAGAAACTGAATTCAGGTTCTCCGTAAGAGCAGCAATTGTTATTAACTGCTGAGCCAGCTCTCTAGCCCCCTCAGTCCACTATTTTAATTCTTCCTTTTATCTCCTAGTAGAATTGATCATTTCATTGGAGGGGGGATTCCCCATAGGGAAATTATATTTTTCTTCATGAACTTCTCTTGTTCAAATATTTTACTAAGGAGTCTAGCCATTGTCACATATGCTTCCAAGCTATCTGGCATCTACCTGCAATATTAGCTTTAAATAGCTTGCTTTTATGACCTATATTTTTAAAAATTATACTCTAGAACTTTATGTTTAAACAGAACAGTAACTGCAGGTTATCAGTTGCAGCAGATCTGGACAGGAATGTGAAGTACACATATACCAATTTGGGTCCTAAACTCTTAGAACTTATCACAACTCATAACACAAGACTAACCTTTGCTTGTTTGTACACCTCATGAAGGGAGGAATCTCTGAGCAAAACATAAATAAAATAGAAGCAAAATTAACAAAACAAATTATCTTCAAGACCTTGAACTATTACTTCAAGCCCATAGGAGCTAACATCACACTAGGAGCTTATTAGTTACTTTTCTGTTGCTGTCATAAAACACCATGGCCAAGGTAACTTATAGAAAAAACTGAGTTTATTTGAGTTTACAGTTCCAGAGAGTTCAGTCCCTAATGGCAGGGGAGGCATGATGGAGAGATGCCCAGAGCAGAAAGCCAAGTGACCATAACTTCAATAGGCACAGGAAGCAGACAGCAACTTAAGAACTCTCTAAGCCTGCCCCTTGTGACATGTTTCCTCCAGCAAAGCCACACCTCCTAAGACTCCCCAAAATAACTCTGCCATCGGGGGGCAAAATATCTAAATGCTTGGAGCCTTTGGGGGACATTCTCATTCAAACCACCACAGAGCCTGTGTAGGACTGGAAAAACCCATTCAGATATCCTGAATTAGGTTTTGTAATCTAGCCAGCACTTCATAGATTTTTGTGGATTGACAAGCTTTAATGATCTCACCTTTCCTGACTGAAGTTGAGATTTGTCCATATTTAGAGAGTATAACATAAAAAAATCAATAAAGGATATACTCTTTCCTATGTCATAGGCACAGGTTTTTTTCAATGATTTCTACTATATGGGGAAGGGGTGTGAAGATTAATCATGATATTGAAAGCTGTGAACTGATATTTGATCTCAGTTCTTATAAGACATTAGTAATTGGACCAGTTACTGTTCACATCACTCTAAGCAAATAAATGACAAGAAGCAATATAAGAGAAGAATGGTTTAATTTCGGTCAGAGGTACACCATCATGGGGGAGGTGGGGAGGGGGGCATGGAGGCGGAGCGTCACATTGCATCCACAGGTAGGAAGCAGAGAGAGCATGATGTGGGTGCTCAGCTCACTTTCTCCTTCCTTTTCATTCAGTTAGGGGCTTTGGCCTAACCGGTAACAGGATACCGACACCCATATTCAGGGTGAATAGTCCCTCCTCAATCAAACCTCTGTGGAACACCCTCATAGATACACCCAGACATGTGTCAGTTGAGTGATTTTAAATCTAGTCAAGTTAATGATGAGAAATAACCATCACAGTAACATTAGGAGATGCTTATGATACATCATGAACATCTCTTATTTGCAAATATCCCATTTGGGATGGTCAGTTTTCATTGTCAACTTGATTGCATTAAGAAATTTGCCAGGCGTGGTGGCACGCACCTTTAATCCAAGCTCTAGAGGGAGGCAAAGGCAGGCAGATCTCTGTAAATTCAAGGCCAGCCTGGTCTACATAGTGAATTCCAGGACAGCTACAGAGAAACATGGGCTACAGAGAGACCCTGTCTCAAAAGGACAAAAAAAAAAATCCGGGGTTGGGTGGGGGAGCTGAAGAGATGGCTCAGCAGTTAAGAGCACTGGCTGCTCTTGCTCTTGCAGAGGACCCAGGTTCGATTCCCTGCACTCACACGGTGGCTAACAACTGCCCCTAACTCCAGTGTCAGGGAATCATCTGACACCCTCTTTTGACCTCTGTGAGCATTACACCAGTGTACTTACATACATGCAGGCGGCAATACATTCATATACTTAAATTAACAATAATAGAGAAATGAAAAAAAAAAGAAAGAAATTCCTAGGGCATTAGTGAGCCAGTGAGGCATAGTTTTGGGCATGACTCTGAGGGTGTTTTCAGAGAGGGCAAACTGAGAAGGGAGGATCTGTGTGCAGTGTGGGTGGCACTACCTTATGGACTGAGATCCTAGACTAAAACACAGAGAAAGGAAAAAAGGCAGATGAGGTCTAACATTCCTCTCTTTCTCTGCTCCCTGGTCTGCTGAGATGTGAGCAAGCATCTTCCACACACTCCCACTGCCAGGAAGCCCCACACCACCATGCCTGACCAACGGTAATGGATTATATCTGTCAAACATGAGCTTCAAACATGAGCTACAACAAACCCCTCCTCATGTTGCTTATTGTGAGGTATTTACTCAGAGAAATAAGAAAGTAACTAATATTATCATTTAATCTTCTAACAACACTGACATAAATCTTTATGACTTTCTTTAACAGAGGAGACACATAGGATGATGTAACCTCCTCAAAGTCATACTGAGGAATATTGAAATTATATCACAAACTTGGCCAACCCAGGCCCAAAGCATATGTGTTATTTATTGTATGATATTGTCTGCCTATTTGTCTTCCTTAGTTCTTTTAAAGTTATTTGATATTCTATATTGTAGACTTCTAAGTATGTGATTAAAAGTTGCGGGGAAGAAATAAAAAGGAAGTGCTTTAAAAGTCTAACAAAGAAATTTTCCTCCTCTGTGACTTAAAGGATGCTGTTATCCTAAGTTAAAATTATGAACCAATTGTATTCAAATATTGGCAAATACATATTCTGGCAAAATACACTTCCAGCTGTTCAAACTCATTCTTTTTTCAGACCAGGATTTTTTTCGAGCATTAGTGTTATTTTTAGTTCTGTTTTTCCATTTGCTTCATCAACGTAGATTGAACAGGAGGGCACTGCTTTAGTAATCAGCCAGCTCTGAATACCTAATCACTTGCTTCAACATAAAGTGAATTTCACCTGCAGTACCTACCATTGTAACTTGTCAAACTCTACTTACAAGGCCTATCAGGCTGCCTGTACACCCTCATAAAGCTAATGCGGCAGCCAGGGTGTGCGCTGGAAGAGAGGCTCCCATTGTTAAGGAGTTTAGAGCCACAAAGAAGAGGTCTACTGCTCTACTAAACAATGGAAAGAGTGACCTTAGAGAAAGACCCATTAAGGTCATGGTGTTTATCACAGCGACAAAAAGTAATTAATATATTATCCAACCCTACAAACAGATTCATACCCTCGTCTGAATGCTGCCTCTGGATCTCATAATGTACTTTGCCTTCTTAATTATAATATTTATCATTCTATCATAATAGCTGCCTTTTGTCTATTTTATAATGTCCCCTTTGTGGGGACAGAGCATATTTAAAAATATTATTATTACTGTGTATGTGTATGATGGGTTGTTCTCAGATATTTTCTGATAAATGAGTATTGCTGGCTGTGTTGTCACACCCCTGAAGTCCTATCACCATAGAAACAAAACCAGGAGTTAGAGGCTAGCCTGGGCTATATAGCAAGTTACAGATCAACCTGTGATATACATTAAGATGCTGCCTCAAATTAATATGTGTGTGTTTATATATATATATATATATATATATATATTAGTATAACTAGAAACCCACTCTACAGATTTTAAATAAACATGGTAAGCCAAACAAACAGAAGATTAAATAAATGAAACCCTATCAGTGTAAATGGACTCAAGTGAAGTAATTAATCAATAAAAGCAAAGTGATCCATTCAGCTACAGAACCAGAATGGATGCAAAGCAGATGACAGATGTGAATACATTTTTGGAAAATTAAAAGTATATGGACATATAGTAAGAGTCAAGACAGGTCTGAGAAAGGAGACTGTTGTATAAGACTGTCCTCTAAGCCAGACAGACGCTGTCTTCCTGAGCTCAGCTATGTCTGCTTGCCAAAGACTCTCACAGCTGGGCTAGCCGACACCTCCAAATGGAGGAAGGAGCAGGGACAGCCACAGGACCCTTGCCTGAGTCTCCAGCCACATCTCCCCACCCATAGTATACATTTTGGCACTAATTACATGTGGCCTCAGAGAAAGACTAGAAGCTGGGGAAGTCAAAGGAAGGGAGTTCCACTTATGCAAGTATAAGGAAGCCATCATCCATGTTGGGCAGACTTTCTGGCCTCAGAGGGGAGTGCCCATACTCTATCCACTCATTGCCAGCCCGCTGGGTAGTTGAGTTGCCAACTTGACACACCTGGATAGAAGGAGCCTCAATTGGGAAACTTCCTCCCTTGGACTGGCTTATGGCATGTCTGTTGGGCATTTTCTTGATCATCGAGTGATGTGGAAGGTCCAGCCCACTGTGGGAGGGGCCACCTATATTATATAAGAGAGCAGGTTGAACACAGGTGGTCCTGTATCATATAAGAGAGCAGGTTGAACACAGACCAGGAAAGCAAGCCAATAAGTAATGTTCCTCCATGGCCTGTGCTTCATCTCCTGCCTCCAGGTTCCTGCTCTGAGTTCCTACCTTGGGTTCCCTCAGTGACGAACTGTGACCTGGGAGGCACAAGCCATATAAACCTTTTCCTCTCCGAGCTGGTATTGGTCAGAGTGTTTTGTCACAGCAATTGAAGGCAAACTAGAATAGCAAGTGTATTAGTCACTTTTCTGTTGCTGTGATAAAGCACCATGACCAAGGAACTTATAAAAGGAAGAGTTTATTTGAGCTTACGATTGGCGGTTCCAGGGAATTAGAGTCCATTGTGGCAGGAGGCATGGCGGCTGGATCTGGAGCAACAAACCAAGGGTCACATCTAGCAAAGAGCACAGGAAACAGAGAGGAAGCAACTGCAGACCATGAGGCTTGTTAAAATTCACCAAGCCTGCCCCCAGTGACACACTTCCTCCAGCACGGCCACACCTTCTAAGACCTCCAAAAACAGTGCCACCAACTGGAGACAAATGTCTGAATACCTAGAGCCTATGGGGGACACTCATCCAAACCACCACAGCAGGTAAACCCAATAAACTCATTGGTTTGCCAGAGTGCACTTTGGTGGAATTGTACCTCAGTTTGTCATTGGGACCTTGGGAGGATGGAGTGGGCATTGTTTACATCTCTCCCAGGGAACATAGAGGATGAAGGAAGGAGGCTGATCAGCTGCACAGAATCTCAGAGAAGTAGGGAAATTGCAGGCAGAAAAGGAAAGAGAGAGAGAGAGAGAGAGAGAGAGAGAGAGAGAGAGAGAGAGAGAAACAGTGGGGAAAATGAATAGAAAGAATCTCTGAAAGGGAACTGTTGGGATCAGAAAGGTTCTGAAGTGACTCTGAAAAAGACACAAAAGCCCGGCACAGTGCTGCACGCCTTTAATCCCAGCATTCGGGAGGCAGAGGCAGGCAGATCTCTGTGAGTTCAAGGCCTGCCTGGTCTACAGAGTAAGTTCCAGGACAGCTGGAGCTATAGGGAGACCCTGCCTAAAAAAAAATAAAAATAAATAAAAATTTTTTTAAAAAGGCACAAAAGAAACCTCTTACCAATCTGCACTGTGGAAGGCATCACAGACTTCGTGGGAACCTGTCTTTTGCTAAGCCCAGAAGTAATGCCACAGCCTCATCAGTATTTCCTTCCCACCGTACTGCCAATGAATAGAATTTGTACTTGAATTAAAAACTCATTTCTAATCACATGCAATGGCTGGCACTTGTAGTCCCAGCTACTCAGGAGACTGAGGCAGGGAGATCTTCTTATTCCCAGAAATTCAAATCCACTTTTAAACACCTGGGTAGAATGGTCAGACCCTGTCTTGAGAATGAAAAAAAAAAAAAAAGGAAAAAGAAAAAAGATCTCTGGAGCTAGGGAAATAGCTCAGTAGTTAAGAGCACTGGCTGCTCTTGCAGAAGACCTGGGTTCAGTTCCCAGCATCCATATGGCAGCTAACAACTGTCTGCGAATCCAGTTCCAGGGGATTTAATGTCCTCTTTTCCCTCTGTAGACATTGCATAATATGGGTGCTCTAACACACATGCAGGCAAAACACTCATACACATAAAATAAAAATATGTAAATAAATTTTTCTAAAAGAAAAAGAAAAAACTCATTTGTTGTCCCTGAGGTTGAACAAGAGGAAAAAAAACAAAAACAGAACTGAGCCCTGAGGAACAGATTCCCCAATACCTTATAAATCCAGAGGCTTCAGTATGGTGGCACATGTCTTTAGTCCCAGCAGAGGCAGAGGCAGAGGCAGGCAGATCTCTGTGAGTTCAAGAGCAGCCTGGTCTACATAGTGAGTTCCAGAACAGCTGGGGATACAGGGAAACCCTGTCTCAAAAAAGACAAAACAAACAACAAACAAACAAACAAACAAACATACCATAATCTTCATGTGATGGTGTGAACACAGATGTCCAAGGATTTTGAATGTGTTTTAAGTGAAACCATGGGTGTGTTCATGCCTACCATCCTAACTGCCATCTTTCCCATCTGGAAATCTGGCTCTACTAGAACATGCTTTCTGGGTGCTGGGAACCAAACTCCTGATGTTCTGCTGGTTACCCTCAGCCGTTAACACTAAGCTATCTCCTCTTTAGCCCAGAACCTGCTTTCTGTATCTGTAGCCTTCGCCTGCCCCAACACGCACACTCCTCAGGCACCAGAATCCATCTTCCTGTTGTACCTGAAGTAGCATTTCCTGACTGAGATGTGCTTGGTCGGCCTTCACCTCACCCCTGCTTTGAAAATCCCTTTTCAGTATCTCATGGCCCTTTCAAACAAGACTAAGACTTTTCATGTGATCTACAAACCTCATAGCATTTATCACCCGTGATTCTACAGCATATTTTGTACCATGTACCCCATCCCCACATCAATCCAATTTCTGTACTGCTCCCTGTACCACACAGCCTGTGGAAGACACCCCCAGCCATCCTTGAGGATTGGGGTGACTAATCTTCACTGTCAAATTGACGAGATTTAGAATGAACTAGGAGATGTTTAGGCACACATCTGGAGGTGCTGGTGAGGGTGTTTCCAAAAAGAATTAACTGAGGGGAAAAGACCTGAATGTGGGTGGTGTCATTCCAAGGTCTGGGGAACCCAGAGAGAAGGAAACCTGAGAAAAAGGAAGCTGGGGTGACCGCAGTCTGCCTGTGCTTCCTGGACCGCCCAGATGTAAATACACCACTATTAATTCCCCACTATGATACCCTACTGTACAGCCTCAAGCCAGAAGCCAAAATAAAGCCTTCCTTCATTAAATTGCCTCTTTATGGCATTTTTAAAATATTTTTATGTATTTGGAATTCACGTGGATGAGTGGTTTTCTACACATGTCCTGTATGTGCATAGTGTGTGTGCAATGCCCATGGAGGGCAGAAGAGGGAGTTGGATCCCCTGGAACTGGAATTACAGATGGTTGTTAGCTACCATGTGGGTGCTGGGAAACAAATTCTGGTCTTCTGCAAAAGCAGCAGGTGCTCTTAACCACTGAGCTATCTCTCCAGCATCTCTTTTAGATGTTTTCACAGCAATGATAGCGGTAATAAATACAAGAGCCCTCGGCCTGGGCATCACTGAGTAAATTTCTATTCTGGTTGCTTTCCATTGCTGTGACAAAACATTCTAAGGAAAACCAACTTGAAGAGAAAAAGGTTTATTTCAGCTTTTATCTCCCAGATCACAGCTCATCACGGAGGGAAGTTGGAGCAAGAACTCAGGGCAGGAACCTGGAGGCAGGAACTGAAATACAGCGCATGGAGGAACACCGTTCACTGGCTTCTCCTCTGACCTGTCCTCCATCTGCTTTTTTTTTTGTCTTTTTTGCCATAAGGACTCCCCGTAGCTCCAGCTGTCCTGGAACTCGCTATGAAGACCAGGCTGGCCTTGAACTCACAGAGATCCGCCTGCGTCTGCCTCCCACGTGCTAGGACTAAAGGTGTGCATCACTGTACCCGGCTCAGTCTGCTTCCTTGTACAACCCAGGACCACCTGCCCGAGGTGGCCCCGCCCACAGTGAACTGGGCCCTCCCACATGACTCAGCAGTCAAGAAAATGCCCCACAGCCATGGCCACAGGCTAATCTGATAGAGGAAATTTGCCAGATGTAGTTCTCTCCTCACAGGTTGTCACATTGCGATGGAAGCCATTCCGCATGACTCCTGCACGGTTCTTTAGTCTCGGCTTGAGTACACCGTCCATTCCACATGACTCCTGCACAGGTCTTTAGTCTCAGCTTGAGTACAGCGTCCATTGCGCATGACTCCTGCACAGGTCTTTAGTCTCGGCTTGAGTACACCGTCCATTCCACATGACTCCTGCACAGGTCTTTAGTCTCGGCTTGAGTACACCGTCCATTCCACATGACTCCTGCACGGTTCTTTAGTCTCAGCTTGAGTATACCACCCACAAGTAGCCTTCCATGAGCCTCGAGGCCACCACACTTCATGACATTTACTGACACCAGAATGTCACATGTGACTGAGTGCCTGCTATTTCAGTGTCTGACTCCCCTATAAAATAAACATCTTGGAATGAGAAATATGGCTCAGCAGTTAAGACACTGGCTGATCTTGCAGAGGACCCGGGTTCAATTTCCAGCACCCACATGTCAGCCAACAACCATCTGTAACTCCATTTCCAGGGGAACCTGATGCCCTCTTCTGTCCTCCACAGGCATTGCACAACACGGATGTACTTACATACATGCAGACAATATACTCATACACAGTAAAATAAAAATAATGTTATATATTATATGTAATATAATATATAAAGCATCTTTGGCAGCTGAGTTGTCTAGTCAGCCTTGGTTCTGTCTTTTCAATCCTAGAAAATGTGTTTACACAAAGTAGTTACTAAGAGCTTACTTTCCTCTTCAAATAAATTAGTATAGTTAGGCAGACAAGAAATAATATTTGGCAAGTGGCATGGCACATATTTCAATCAGCATTTACATTTCAGTACTAGCCCATCGTTTCCTGGGAAATTTGCAAAGATTTATTGAATAAACAGTCACATTTCTTCCTCAAATTACATGCAGCTGGAAATTCTGCTCCAGAAATAAGAAAATGAGAGACTTTTCTCCCCTTGAATTAGATTTGCAAGGCACGTTTCAAAGATATTACAATCCTTATTGTCTTCGGCATTATTTAGAGAGTCATTAAGAATCACATATTCGGGACTGGCATAGCGGTTCAGAGCGCCAACCACTTTTGCAGAGGACCCGGGTTTGATCTCCAGCACCCACATGGCGGCTGAGAACCGTCTTTGACTCCAGTTCCAGGGGAATCTGACGCCCTCTTCTGACCTCCGCAGCATTGCACGACACAGGTGCACAAACCTGCATGCAGACAGTACATTCATACACATACAAAAATAAATTTTTTAAAAAATCACATATTCATTTAGCCAACCGTGTGGAACCCTCTTATTTCCAACCTCTAAGTACCTCTTCTCTAGAACAGCTTTAATCCAGACCACAAAGCTATTCTGGCAGCTAAGATGAAGCAACAACTATCAATAAAACACCATTTGCTCCATTTCTTCGCTTTCTTTCCATTAAGAGAAAGATGAGGATAAAGGAAAAGTCAGCACCCTTTCGGAGGGCTGCGACTTGGGATCATCCTCTCATACAAAGAACAATGCACATGCTGGCCTTACAGTTCAACGCTGATCCAATCCAACATCAGCACTGTCGTGGTGTCCACCCCAGGAAATGAAAGGCTGCAAAGATATTGTACATTCTTTTTTTTTAATTTTTTATTAATTTTATTTATATCTGTATGTGTATGAATGTACTGTCTGCATGCAAGTTTTTGCACCCGTGTCGTGCAATGCCGCGGAGATCAGAAGAGGGTGTTGGATTCCCCTGGAACTGGAGTTCTCCTGGAATTGGAGTTTCAGACGGTTCTCGGCCGCCATGTGGGTGCTGGGGATCGAACCCGGGTCCCCTGCAAGAGCGGTCGGCGCTCTTAACCGCTAGGCCATCTCTCTAGCCCCAGATATTGTACATTCTTTGAAAGTTAAATCCAAAGACAGAAGTTCACTGTTGTACAGTTTGTTTAACTGCAAATGATGACTTGTGAATAAGAATTGTGTCTTGCGCAGAGCTGCGAAACACACACACTACTTCCCAAATCACCTGAAACTCCATCCACCCCTCCTGTGCCAGTTCTTGTGATTCCTCCTTGTCACTTACATCATACTCCAATTTCCATGCTGAAAGGGAAAACACCTTGGTCAACTCTTGACTTCAACTTTCTTCATGGTTGCTTCAATCCATGCCCTTCTGGACAAAAGGACCCCTGTTCTTTATGTAATAACCTGGTTTGTATTTAGATAGCAATGAGCAATTACGTATTCCCTGCATCACACACATCTGAAGCTTATTGAGGGAAGGCAGAAATTGGAGAACTCTCAACTAAACAAGACTGAGAACTCTGGGCAGAATAGAGTCACTAGGGGCTGGAGAGATGACCTAGCGGTTGAGAGCGCCGACCGCTCTTACAGAGGACCTGGGTTTGATCCCCAGCACCCACATGGCGGCTGAGAACCATCTGAAACTCCAATTCCAAGAGAACTCCAGTTCCAGGGGAATCCGACACCCTCTTCTGACCTCCGCAGCATTGCACGACACGGGTGCACAAACTTGCATGCAGACAGTACATTCATACACATACAGAAATAAATAAAATTTAAAAAAAAAAAAAAAATAGAGTCACTAGAGAAAATCAGTACAGGAAAGGCCATCTTCTCCTTCCACCCACGTCTGCGCATCCACATTTTCAAACATCCAGGAAGGAGAAATCAATAGATGAATAAGTATGAATCATGCCTGTCAGGACTCCTTCAGGTCAGTCATTAACAGTCTTCAGATAGAGTTCCCACTTCCAGGATTGCTATCCGAGTTGTGCACATGAGTCAGTGGTGTTACACAGCTCCAGATTCTTCTAGAATACAAGCTTCATGGTAGCAAGGACCACCTTTTGGCAATTACCAACTCAAAGTCTTAGAGTAAAACCAATAAACAGTTGATGAATAAACGAATACTAGTAATATGGTCTTCCAATTTAATTATACCTTTCCTCCTCATTTGGGACTGGCAATATTTACTTCATAAGAATGCTGTGTGAGTTAAATTAGATAACATATAAGGGAGTGGCTAGGAAATCTTCAAAATAACAGTAAGTGCCCCCTTTCCTTTCAGGTAAACTGTACTACTTGTTCTGACAAAATAGATGAAGAAGAGGAAGTACAGTCAGCCTCCAAGCATTCCTAATGGAAATGGATCATTGTGGCACAGACAACTGTTAACACTTAGCCAGGGATGGGTTCATATCCCATGATCCCAACACTCAGAAGGTAGAGGTGGGAGGGGCACAAGCCTAGAAGGCCAGCCTAGACTAAAAGGTCACTATTTTACATAATCCAGCCCTTCGCACGAAGCCCATAATTCAATATACAAATACTTTAAACTATTTCTCCAGTAAGAGTAAAAAAAAAAATGTACCTAAGCCGGGCCTGGTGGTGCACACTTTTAATCCTAGCACTCAGGAGGCAGAGGCAGGCGGATCTTTGTGAGTTCAAGGCCAGCCTGGTCTACAGAGTGAGTTCCAGGACAGCTGGGGCCACAGGGAGACCCTGTCTCGAAAAGACCAAAAAAAAATGTATCTAATTTAGAATGTATAAATAAGCACATAGAAAAGGATAGTTGGGGGGGGGGCTGGAGAGATGGCTCAGTGGTTAAGAACATTGGCTGCTCTTGCAGAGGACTCAGGTTCAATTCCCAGTGCCCACATGGTGGCTAACAACTGTCTGTAACTCCAGTTCCTGGGAATATAATCCCCCCCTCCTGACCTGAGAGAGCACTGAATAACATGGGTGCACTTACATGCAGCAATACACACAAAATAAAAATAATAAATAGAAGAGAAAAAAGAACAATCAGGTATGGGATGTTTCTCTTCAAGAGAACTAGGAATCAACTGTGTTCTCATTGAAGAGCTACCTAGGGTGTGGCTTTTTTATATATTTTTAAGTTTTATTTATTTCTTTTATGTGTATGAATGTACTGTCTGCATGCAGGTCTGTGCACCCGTGTCATGCATTGCTGCAGAGGTCAGAAGAGGGTGTGGGATTCCCCTGGAACTGGTTCTCAGCCACCATGTGGGTGCTGGGAATCAAACCCGGGTCCTCTGCAAGAGCACTCGGCACTCTTAACTGCTAGGCCATCTCTCCAGCCCGGGGGAGGGGGGGTGGCTTTTTAAAAAGGAAAGAAAGGAAGGACTTAACTAGTTGCTTATTCAGAAATCCCACAATAACCTCACCATGGTAATTTGGCATCACATGTAGTATTTATTTGATCACTAAGGCGTGATAACACAATACTGCTGAGGATCTAGAACTTTCTGTTTTTCCTCAGCTCTCACAACACTAACAAGTCATTAATCAATTCTGTGTCCCAGCTATCTTTAAAATGGTTCTGGCCAATTAAAGAATTATTTAAGATTGAGAAATATGGAACATGGAAACAAAATATGAATTTTTAAAAATACTGTTCAGGGTTTTACCTAACTTTTACAGTGTGTATTCATTTTTTCCATAAGTCTTCAGTAAAAGCAAAAAAAAAAACCTCATTTTCAAAACAATGCACAGTGACATGTTGAATATTTTATTGTATTAGTCACTAAAATAACTAAGCCATGTTGAAGTAATAATTATGACATAGTATCTGATATAATCACTAAATGACACATAACAGTACCCAATATAGTTAATAAATTATTATTTTGTAGAAGTCACTATTTTATATAATCCAGCCCTTCACACAAAGCTAAATACTTTATACAAATACTTTAAACTATTTCTGTGGTAAGAATATAATCTCTTTCAACTAGTCCCACTTTGGCAATGTATGAAATATTGACACAGAACTTGGTGGTCCCGGCAATGTATATGCTCAGAAGACTCTTCTCCCAAATGACAGAAAGAACAAACCTCACTAGCACCAGAGCTTAAAGCTTGTGGCAAGTGACTGAGCCTACAAGACTGTGACGAACACACCATGGGCTGTCATCTCAAAAACTGAGAGGTAGAACATTTTTTGGCACAATCCCACCTTTCACTCTTTTTGGAGTTCTTCAGTTTCATACACAGGAAGAAACTGGAAAACAAATCATTTCACTTTTCAGACACACAAGTGAAACAGTGAACTAAGCCAGGCAGCAAGAAAAGTGTATCAAAGACATGGGTTGAGATAATCAAATTAGTTTCAGGAACAGTGAGTGTTATATGACACTACTCTTTGGAAGACATGAACAAATATCTACTCAGTTCAGACAGGGAATGGATGACAGACTAAAGTAACGATTCCACAGAAGTCCGACTTGATGAACCAACGAGCTTATTCAGGTCACGTACAGGAGCATGGGTGATATAACTCACAAAAGCTACAGTCCTGGGGCTCTCTGTGTGACTTGCAGGCAGCTCCATAGACAGAGTCTCTTCAGTAGTCCTTACTACTTCTATAACCTTGGGGAAGGAGGAGGTTTGTGCATCAGTTAAGTGTCAGGGACTTTCTAAAGACTATTGAGTTGTTTACCTCCTGAGTCTTAATAAGCCCCCCTTTAAAACTTCCTGAGTTGGGGCTGGAGAGATGGTCTAGTGGTTAAGAGCACCGACTGCTCTTGCAGAGGACCTAGGTTCAATTCCCAGCACCCACATGGCTGCTGAGAACTGTCTTTAACTCTAGTTCCAGGGGAATCCAGCACCCTCTTCTGACCTCCATGGCATTGCACGCCACAGGTGCACAAACCCACATGCAGACAGTACATTCATACACATAAAAAGTAAATTTAAAAATTAAAATAAAAAATAAAACTTCCTGAGTCTTGTTCAGAAATTATTCTTATTTTTTTTATTTATTTATTTTTTGCCTTTTTGAGACAGGGTCTCCCTGTAGCCCCAGCTGTCCTGGAACTCACTCTGTAGACCAGGCTGGCCTTGAACTCACAAAGATCCACCTGCCTCTGCCTCTCAAGTGCTAGGAAGGAAATTATTCTTATTTTATGTGTATGAGTGTTTTGCCTGCATGTGCCTATGTCATGCAATACACAAAGAGGCCAGAAGAGAGCATCAGATCCCTTGAAACTGGAGTTATGTACAGTTAGTCACCATGCGAGTGCTGGGAACCAAACCTGATCCTCTGCAAGAGCAGTCAGTGCTGAATCTTAACAAGCTTCCTTCCAGGATGGAATGTTCTCATTTTGAGGAAATTGCCCAACAGTGTAACCTGCCCAGGTTGACAGGAAGAACTAGAAGGGATGTGTAGGAGAGGGAACTAGCTAATATATTGATGCCAAATCATGAATGTCTTGAATCAATTCATAAGCACATAAGCCAGGCACTCATTACAGTGGTGGTGCACACCTTTAATCTCAGGACTCAGGAGGCAGAGGCTAACATATCTCTATGAAATCAAGGCCACCCTGGTCTACATAGTGAATTCCAGGCCAGCCAGGGCAACAGGGAAACCCTATCTATAAATAAATAAATAAATAAATAAATAAATAAATAAATAAATAAATAAATAAAATAAGCACATATTTACTGGCACCGACAGTGTACTAGAGATCACCCTCAGTGTTGTGAATTCAAGAACGAACATGGCAGACAAGATTCTCTAGTGTTTTCCAGACACCCCAAGATTCCAGTATTTTCCAGGCTGAGTGGTTTAGACCTTACTCTAAGGGCACCACAATTCACCAGGTAAAGTGGCACAAGCAGATTTGAAAGGGGAGTCCAGGGGCTGGAGAGATGGCCTAGCGGTTAAGAGTGCCAACTGCTCTTGCAGAGGACCTGGGTTTGATCCCCAGCACCCACATGACAGCTGAGAACCATCTTTAACTCCAGTTCCAGGGGAATCTGACACCCTCTTCTGACCTCCGTGGCATTGCACGACATGGGTGCACAAACCTACATGCAGACAGTACATTCATACACATAAAAAAAAAATTAAAAAAAATAAAATTTAAAAAAAAGAAAGGGGAGTCTGTTACGGTGTGAAAATGGGCTGTCACAAGAACAACTACACAGTGGGGTGAGTTCTATCTCTGCTGTCTCCCGTGGAATCCTGTGGTCTTCTCACGTGTCTCTTTTTCAGGAATTTGTGGGTAATTTTCATCTCAAAATATCATTATTATTTGACTGAGTTCACACAGAAAATGCGATTTTGTTCTCCAACCTTAACAAACTTCTACACCAAGAACATATTTGTGTTGGATCCATGTCACATTGAGCCATCAATGTCATCTTAGTTATCCTGACTCGTTTCCTGAACATATTGTCCTTTCACCCATGTGTTGAGATAGGACCACACACACCAAAGCCACCTATGAAGAAACATTGAATTCTCAATTTCGATTCATCTTCCAAAGGAAGAGGTGCTCCAAGATTCTTGAGAATCTCACAGAAAAGAATTAAACTGATTTTCCATCTGCCGCCCACTCTTCCCTGGGTAATTAGAACCTCCAATCTTCCAAATTTTAGTATCCATTTCATATATCCCAGAGTCTTGAAAATTGTACAAAGCTCTGAAATTCGGGGGTGAGGTCTGAAAATTTATTTTTTATTTTTAATATAACTTCACGCATATGTGTTGCTTCATTTGCTCCTGGCCACAACCAAAGAAATCAGGCAAATCAGATGTAATCAGAGCCATTTGAAAGACCAAAAGAGATCAAGACTTTGACCCAAAGGCATTGCCTATAAACACTACAGTCAGAACAATCATCCTGAGCTGACTTCCTTACGTCCACCTTGACTCTTCAGCCACCCACCTCTGGTCTTCCTGTGGTGCCTACACAGGTCTGATGGCTAGTTTTTATTGACAACCCTCTAAAATCACCTGGGAAGAAAGTCTTAGTTAGGGATGGTCTACATCATGTGGCCATGTCTGTGGGGGATTGTCTTGATTACATTGAGATGGGAATCGCTGCTCATTGTGGGTGGCACCATCCCCTGGGTTTGCATCCTGAACTGTGTCAGAATGAAGAAAGAGAGCTAAGGAAAATTATGCACAGATATTCTCCTCTCTCTCTCTCTCTCTCTCTCTCTCTCTCTCTCTCTCTCTCTCTCTCTCTCCTTACCTCCTTCCCTCCCGGCTTCGACTGTGGGTGTAACTAGCTGCTTCCAGTTTCTGCTGCCTTGATTTCATCACAAAGATTGGTTGCATTTGAACTGTGAGCCAAATAAACCCTCCCCCCCCCAGGTTGCTTTTGCAAGGTATTTTATAAGAGCAACAGGAAATGAAACTAAGACAATAGCTCTGTAACAGTCCCTGACTCTCTTGGGGATTAATAAATGGCCTCTTCTAGGTGAACCTGGCCTCTCCAAAGTTGTGTTCATTTCAGAGCCCACAGTCATTCATTCCTTCATGTTAAACAATGAAATGTTCTTTAATGCTCCCTTGTCCTCTTCAACAACCTCCTGAGAGTTCCCCAGAAGTTGAACCCTAGTCAACCCACAGTGACTCTAGCTGGGATTCAGATTATTTTTAGATCAAGACTCACTTATTCAGGCAGCAAAGAAAGCCAGCAAAATGCCCAACTCAGTATGGAAATGAACAAAAGTGGCTGGCTAGCTGGCTGGCTGGCTGGCTGGCTGGCTCAGTGTCCCTTCAGATTTATAATAAACTGTCCCAGAGAACTTGGTGAATCAGCAGTGATCCCAGGCCAAGAATGCTTTCCCTCAGCCAATCCTGGAACTTATTCTGTGAAAATTGGACCACCTCAGGTTTATTTCAGATGAAATCCACAGAGTTCAACCACAGCTGCCAAGATCAAGGCCTTAGAGAACCCACTGGTGAGCCAGTGCCACTCCCCCTGGCTCTTGTATGAGAAGCGGGGGGGGGGGGTAAGTCTCCCCATAGGAGTTGGAAATCCTAGGTCCCTTGGCACTTCCGAGCTTTGTCGCATTGTGAAACCACCAGGAAGATGTCATGGGCTCTGCGGTAGCTTGTACAGCATTTGCTGTCAGTGCCTTCAAAAGTCTTCAACCTCAGTCATGGAGAACCTCCCCTCTCAGTCATGGCCTTGCAGGACAGCCCACATCCAAGAACTGATCACTCAGAAAAAAACTGGAAATGTTAGCCCAAAGCAAGATCTAGCAGGCCTTTGCAAGCCTGGGGGCTCCTGGGAGGCAGCTGGGCTTCTGGGCTCTGTCTGTGTGTCCTGAAGGAGGTGGCTGGGCTTCTGGGCTCCGTCTGTGTGCTGGACGCTTCACTTGTCCACTAGACACACACCTGGGGAGAGGGGACCTCAACTGAGGAACAGCCTCCATTGATTTGGCCTGAGGCTCTATCTGTGGGGTCTTTTCTTGACTGCTGAGTGATGTGGGAGGACCCAGCCCACTCTAGGTGGTGTCACCCCAGGTGGGTGGTCCTGCGTTGAATAAGAAAGCAGGCTAAGCACAGGTCAAAGGAGCAAGCCAGTAAGCAGTGTTCCTCCACGATCTGTACTTCAGCTCCGGGTTCCTCCTTCCCTGAGTTCCTCCGTGATGAACTTCCCTCAGGGAAATAAATGTTTTCCTCCCCAAGTTGATTTTGATCCATGTTTTTATCACAGCAGTAGAAAATAACTAGGACAGGCTACGTCACTGTGGAGCTGCCCCTGCCAATCCCGATTCTTCTCTTCCAATGTTTTGCCCCAGGGAGTTCTCCCTGACAACAAAGCTTGAACAATATATCCTGCCTCAGAGAGTGTTTCTTGCAGAACTGAGCCTGCAACAGAAATGCAAAGATAAATGCTACTGGCATTGTTGGTGAACACCCATCACATGGCACTTCAAGGAAAACCTCCTGTAAATAGTTTATCTGGTTGAAAAATCTTCGAGGACCATGTACAGTTTTACCAGCATTGTCAGGCTAAACAAAATCTCCACCAAGCTCCTGAAGGACAAAAATTAGGTAAGCAGGCTAGAGAATGTACTTCCAGAGGACCCTAGTTCATTTAGTTTCCAGCACCCACATGGCAGATAAAAACCATCATTAACTCTGATTCCAGGAAATCCAATGCCTTTTTCTGGCCTCTGCAGGGACAAAGCACACATGTGGTACAGTTACATGCACGCAGGCAGAACACTCGTACACATAAAGTGAAAATAAAGCTGGGCCTGGTGACAATGGACACCTTTAATCCCAGCACTCAGGATGCAAAGGTAGGAAGATCTCTGTAAGATGGAGGCCAAAGTGCTCTATATAGTGAGTTCCAGGCCACCTGGGGCTTCAGAGAGACCCTATCTCAAAAAATATTATACACACACACACACACACATATATATATACATATATATATGTGTATATATACATATGTATATATATATATATATGTATATATATGTATTGGACTTGTTCTAGAAAAGTTGGAACCTTACATTGCTGTTTGGAATGTGAACTCGTGAAAGCACTTGGGTAGTTATTCAAAAAAGTCTAATAGGGGTCTGGAGAGAGAGCTCAGTCAGTGAAGCACTTCTCAGGTGTTTGAGTTTCTTCTCTTGCTGCCGATAAAATACTGTGAAAGAGCCAACCTCGGCCATAACGCGCCAGGCCAGGATCGAAAGGTTATTCCTGGACAAACTGTCAGCCCATGAAAGGAAACAGCCAGAATTGACCAGAGTCCAAGTCAACAGCTCCAGAGAGAGTGGACTGTTTTACCTCTCATCCACCTGTGCCCCTTTTCTAAGCCTAGGGAACAACCTGCGGAAGAGGGGGCGTGGTAGAATGTAAGGGCTGCGATTGGGGTGAATGGTGAAACTACAGCAATGTAGTCTGGACACTCATTTGATCAACTTGATTGAACAAACAACCTGTCACCCCCCACTGGATGGTGGGGCTGTAGGTGTTTGGGCACAACAGCCTGCAGATAGGTTTTGCATGAAGGATGCTTGTACTCATGGATTATCACTTATAGCTAAAAATGAAAAAAAAAANATATATATAAGAGATATATATAGTATTGAGGTACGCTATGTTGTCTCACTCTGCCCAAGCTTTATCCAGCAAGTATAGGAGACAATGTCTGAAATACCTAGGCGCGTAATATATGGATCAATGGCATTAGTTGAACCAATTGTTTAGCACTCTAACAGCAAGAGTTAAAATTCTCCAATAGGATCTGTACGCAGTTTGGTTGTTGTGTCCAGAGAGAATGGGTATTGGTTGCACTTTATTGTATGGATGCGAATAATTGGTCCGGGAATATAAATATGTTAAATTGTCTTCATTTAATAAATTTGTATCCAAGGTTTAGTTCGAGAGGCAAAATGGCCATACCTATATTTTTTTTTCTGAAATCAACATAATGGTAGGATTCGGAGTGGAGCTATTTGTGATTTTTACATCTACTTCACTTTCAGTGGTACTACATTTTGATAGAGATCAAGTTGTAAAGGAAGGAGGCTGGAGAATCCTATGAAGCTTTAAATTTCTGCTACCTTCCAGAAATACTTCAAAGTATTGAGAACGCTAAGTGACGGAAATCATGTGACAAGGCAACGCAAAAAGTTTGAGAGATAGAAGAGAAGATGTGAAAATGGAAAAGCTGAGTAATTGCCGTTGGCTACTGCTTGATGGTATGGAGGTAAGAGAATAGACCAGACTTAGGAGCATGCTAATGAAGCAAGAGAGAAGACAGAAAGATACAAAAGAAAAAAAAGGAAGAAAAGAGGGAGGGGGGAGGTGGGTACTATCCTTTCTGGGTATCAAATGGAAAACTCTGTTTCTCATCCTATTGATAAATTTTCAATTTTCTGATCTTAAAAATAACAATGGGAGGAGAATTTTTTGTTTCCACAGGTAAAATCACCACATCTAAATGCTTGAAAACATACAATTTATGGCTATGAGGATGAACTGGGGAATGTCAGCAAAGAGGTTGACCCATCTCGAACACTAAGGAATGAGGAAACATCAGACTGCCTGAGTACACGGTCACTGAGCATCTCTGCTGATATAATATTGGGGTTGACTGTTAAATAATGGACCCTAATGCTGAGAAACCTTCCTACCCCCTTTTTTTTTTTTTGAAAAAAGGAAAACAGGATGGTAATGAAACCACTCCCAAACTGTAAACTAGAGGCCAATTGTTTACGGGTGGTAATTTCCTATAAACAGGCACAAACTATTAACTGACTGATAGGCATAGGGACTGTGAAAGGATATTCTCTATCTAGAGCCAAATTCAATAGTAAGTGTTTATAAGTTGTGTAAATTAAAGCAAAATATTTACTACAGGAAAGCTCTGTCATCACAAATGGAATTTATTCTGCCTAGGAGTTATGTTGGCTAGGGGGGGGAAATCAAACCCGCGCCTCCCCCCTCCAAAATTGTAAAGGCCTTTTGCCTATAAATGGGATAATGCAAGGAGAAAGGCAGTAAGTCCCTGTTGCGAAACCTGGGGTGAGCATAAAAATGTTATGAGACGTCACCTTCTAGCGTAAACTGGCCCTCTGAAATGCTAGAGAGCGTTACCAAAGCCCTAAACAGCAAAATACAGCAAAATATTGGTCTCCTGAGACAAACAAGACTCCTCCCAAAATATCAGCTACACCTCAACAGCCTGGAGATACAGTGCAGCCAGTGGCAGCCAAGTGTCTATATTAATACCCCAAACTATTTGCTATTAGCTCTCTCTTGGAGGAATAACTTCACAGCGGATGCCACAATTATTGTCCTCTAGTGGTTAGGCGATGTTTATAAGCCACAATAGAAACTTGTCACCTTTATAAGAAACCACAGTTTGCGATTAAGGCATACCATCAAGCATCTGGTCTATGCTCACAGCTTAGCATGACATAATATGGTACTGTTTAATGCCTGTACGTCATAGCTTGAGCTTTGTTAGTATGACTGAAAAGGGTATCACTGTGAAAGCTGTCAATCCGTGAAGAGAAACAACACCTGAACAGACGTGGTCCAAAATGACAACTCCAAAGAAATAGACGTTTTCTTCTCACCCAATTTGTGACCCCTTTCCCAAAGCCAGGGAAAAACTGTGGAAGAGGAGGCCGTGGTAGATTGTAAGGGGCTGTGGAGAGATAGGGTGAATCATGAAACTATAGGAATAAGTCTGGCACCCTGATCGAACAACATGCTCTGTGCGTACAGCTTTTCCAACTGGATATGGGAACCTGGGTTGTTCAAAATTTGGACATAGATACAATTGCAAATGCACCAATTCTTAATTGTAAATGACATACTGAGTAACAATCATTGTTACTGCGGAAAACAACTGTGCAATTATATTGTAGAATCCCTTAAAAATAAAAAAAATTAAAAAAAAAAAAAAGAAAACAGGAACAGCTCTTGATGGTATAAGCTCTAGGTCTTCAAGAACTTATTTCTAAAGACAACCACCGCCCCCACCCCCCCGGCCAAAAAACAAAAAGAGCAGAACAAAAAGGCATGGGCTCAAAAGAAATAGACACAGCTATGGGAGTTCTGACAGTGCATAGTGAAGTACAGAAGAGAAACATGTATCAAGGGAAAAATGAGACCCCGGGTTCTGTTTTTTTTTCTTCTGTTTTTTGAAACAGGCAATGGTATTTATAAACTAAAAGGAAAGAAAGTGGTGTAGAGAGATGAAAGATTTATATGGAGTAGTGTTTTTAGTTATTAATAAAGTGAAAGGAAGGAAACCTTCAGATGGAGAGATTAAAGGCTGATAAAAATACTGCTCTGGAGAAACCGTAGGGTGGAGAACCAAGTACTACAGATCAACCTTATTCTGGAAAGTGAGGAAGAAAGGAGAGAGTATGTGTAGGTTATAAATTTAGGAGCAGGAGGAAGTAGGTTAGGGAAATAATGTTTACCCTTGATTTATGTGAAGTGAGGTTTATTTATTGAGACTAAATACAGCATAAACATGGTTTGGGAGATTTGGAAAACATAGGAAAAGTTTTCTAGTATTCTCTGAGGATGTTTGATAAGTTAATTAAGGATGCTTAGAAGTTAATTTAGATGAATCTAGTGAGATGAGTTGAAATAACATCAATTTCTGGATAAGAAACAAAATGCAAGGTCATCTGGAATTTGTTTCTATTTTGCTATAATTCTCAAATGCTGGTCAGGTTTTCCAGATATCAAACTCTGAGGTAGAAATATGCAAGCAGGAAAGTTCCGGGGAGCGCACTCAGGACCAGCAGCTGTGAGGAGAGTGAAGGAGGAGGACGCAGGGCTGGGCAGATGGCCACTCAGTAGTTAAGCAATTTTGGCCAACGCCAGGGAGACGGGTGCTTTTGTCTCCCACTGAGGTGAAGGGCCAGGCTTGGAAAGCTGTGCTGATCTGTCTTCCGCGCTGGCAGCCTCTGGACGGAGCAGGTGATGTCACGTGAGGAGCTGTCCTCAGTTGAAGTCCATTTCTAGACAGGTCTGACAGCTGCAAACTGTTAGCTAGCGCAGCTGGGCAGCAGAAGGGAACTCTTTCATCCTGAGGGGATGGGGCTCCGCATGTAGCATCTGCTTTGCCCCTTTTTTTCTACGCAAATGCACCTTTTTCCTATGACTTCTAAGGGGACATCTTCGGCCACTTTCCATGGAGGAAGCGTGAGAAGGGTGAGTTAAATGGGTGAACTGCGTCCCTTGCTGTCACCTTCCATTGCTGGACCAAATGGCTTAACTTTGGACAGGGACCCAGACCCTCAGCTCTGAGACCACCATGCCCCTGACAGGCTGCAGCTGCTGCATTCAACTTACTTTCTAATTTGGGACAACGATGTTCAAGAGATACTGAGATGGATCGCCTGACTGTTTAATATATTCCTTTCTGTCTTTCCTGACTTCTCCTCATGGACAGAGTTAAGTATTCTCCATAAGATGGTGGTCTCTCTTCTCTCTCTGTGTCTCTCAATTTTTGAAATCACATTTTATTTAATTTCATTTATTTAATTTTTATTTATTAATTAATTTTATTTATTTATTTATGTGTGTGTGTGTGTGTGTGTGTGGTGTGTGTGAATGTCCCACTACATGAGCTTGTGGGGCTCAGAGGACACACACAGGGATTGGGACTCTCCTATCATGTGGGTTCTGGGTTGCACTCGGGGCTCAGGCTTGGCTGGCAGGGCCCCTTTAACCTGGTTGGAGTCATGTGGCCCTCATCTTTTGCATACTACATCCTTGGGACAAGGACCCCCTGAAGTAACTAGGTACTAACGACAGACTGAAAATTTCAAGATCTCCTTTGGGAACCAGGACCCTTTAAATCTATGGAAAC
Organism: Rhizomys pruinosus; assembly: GCA_009823505.1. NCBI lineage: Eukaryota > Metazoa > Chordata > Mammalia > Rodentia > Spalacidae > Rhizomys > Rhizomys pruinosus. The sequence goes on from VZQC01003599.1 coordinate 631,686, forward strand.
CAGAATTTGAGTCTGGGAAGTGCCTCTTGCTTGGGTGGGTCTAGGATCTCATGGTTAAGAATCTTTGGACTTTCAAAGTGTTGGAACCGTTAATGGCTATGGGGACTTGTGATGATAGACTGCATGCATTCTATATGGTAAGATGCACAAGGGATGGGAAGTTATGACTTACAATGAGGTGTTTGGGTATTACGTTGACAGGGGTTAGAATTGTGATTAGTGTCAATTGTCAGCTTGATACAATGCAGGAGAATCGCTTGGGAGATGCGGCCTATGGGCAATTTGTGGGGGGATTCATCTTGACTGTACTATGGGAGGGACCATTCCTGGGCAGGGAATCCTGGATTGTATGAAACGCAGCGAGCAAGCTGAGTATGCATTCGGCATCCTCTGCTCTCCAAGCTTTTGCAAGCTTGCTGGATCAGTTCCTTTATTTGTCCTGTGACAAAACACCACGACCACAAGTGACTTGTGAAGAAAGAATTCATTTGTCTTGTGGTCCCAGAGGGGGAGCCCATCATGGGAAGGGGCATGGCAGCAGGTAGTTGACAAACAGGAAGCAGAGAGCCCAGAGTGGAAGTAGGGTGAGGTCATAAGTTCTTAAAGCCCCCCCCTCTCCCTTGATTACATCCTCCAGCAAGGCTCCACCTTCTGAAGGCTCCAAAACCTTCCCAAACAGCCTCAGCAACCGGGAACCAAGTGTTTCCATACTCAAACCTTGTCATTCAAACCACCATACTTGCACTTCCCCATCGTGATGGACTCTACCTTGAACTGTGGGCCAGAATAAACTTCCTCCACGAGGTTGGCTCTTTTTTTTTTTTTTTTTTTTTTTTTTTGTTGCTATTTTTTTTTTTTATTTTTTTTTTAATTAATTTTTATTGATGCTTTTGCATTTCATACATTTTTTCCAATTCAGTTCAGGCTTATTTCCCTTTCCCTCCCCCACCCCCACCCATCCCAGATCATGCATTCTGCATAACTGTCTGCATCTTTCTCTCAGTCAGGTAGAGCTGCACCTCGCTGAAAGAAGATCCCCTAAAGAGTGCCCATCAATGCATCCATGCCTATCTAATTTCTCTGAATGCACTATATGGATATTTACAGGGTTTTCTTATTTAATCAGTGTTTTCATTTAATTGTATGTCCATATCACAAAGATCATCTTGTGGTTGTGACAAGTATTAGGATAGATCATTATTTCTGACCTCCATGTAGTTGGCCAGACAAGATCATGAAACTTCTAACTAAGGAGCAAAGAAATTATATTCATTACTTCTCTGTTGCCGTAGTAAAGTACCATGACCAAAGCAACCTCGTGGAGGAAGTTTATTCTGGCCCACAGTTCAAGGTAGAGTCCATCACGATGGGGAAGTCAAGTATGGTGGTTTGAATGACAAGGTTTGAGTATGGAACACTTGGTTCCCGGTTGCTGAGGCTGTTTGGGAAGGTTTTGGAGCCTTCAGAAGGTGGAGCCTTGCTGGAGGATGTAATCAAGGGAGAGGGGGGGGCTTTAAGAACTTATGACCTCACCCTACTTCCACTCTGGGCTCTCTGCTTCCTGTTTGTCAACTACCTGCTGCCATGCCCCTTCCCATGATGGGCTCCCCCTCTGGGACCACAAGACAAATGAATTCTTTCTTCACAAGTCACTTGTGGTCGTGGTGTTTTGTCACAGGAACAAATAAAGGAACTGATCCAGCAAGCTTGCAAAAGCTTGGAGAGCAGAGGATGCCGAATGCATACTCAGCTTGCTCGCTGCGTTTCATACAATCCAGGATTCCCTGCCCAGGGAATGGTCCCTCCCATAGTACAGTCAAGATAATCCCCCCACAAGGATGCCCATAGGCCCATCTCCCAAGCGATTCTTGATTGTATCAAGCTGACAATTGACACTAATCACAATTCTAACCCCTGTCAACGTAATACCCAAACACCTCATTGTAAGTCATAACTTCCCATCCCTTGTGCATCTTACCATATAGAATGCATGCAGTCTATCATCACAAGTCCCCATAGCCATTAACGGTTCCAACACTTTGAAAGTCCAAAGATTCTTAACCATGAGATCCTAGACCCACCCAAGCAAGAGGCACTTCCCAGACTCAAATTCTGGTTTCCATAGATTTAAAGGGTCCTGGTTCCCAAAGGAGATCTTGAAATTTTCAGTCTGTGGTTAGTACCTAGATACTCAGGGGTCCTTGTCCCAAGGAGGTAGTATGCAAAAAGATGAGGGCCACATGACTCCACAGGTAAAGGGCCCTGCAGCCAAGCCTGAGCCCCCGAGTGCAATCCCAGAAACCCACATGATAGGAGAGTCCCAATCCCTGTGTGTTGTCCTCTGAGCCCCACACTCATGTAGTGGGACATTCACACACACACACACACACACACACACACACACAATAAATAAATAAATAAATAAATAAATAAATAAATAAATAAATAAATAAATAAAATGTGATTTCAAAAATTGAGAGACACAGAGAGAGAGAGAGACCACCATCTTATGGAGAATACTTAACTCTGTCCATGAGGAGAAGTCAGGAAAGACAGAAAGGAATATATTAAACAGTCAGGCGATCCATCTCAGTATCTCTTGAACATCGTTGTCCCAAATTAGAAAGTAAGTTGAATGCAGCAGCTGCAGCCTGTCAGGGGCATGGTGGTCTCAGAGCTGAGGGTCTGGGTCCCTGTCCAAAGTTAAGCCATTTGGTCCAGCAATGGAAGGTGACAGCAAGGGACGCAGTTCACCCATTTAACTCACCCTTCTCACGCTTCCTCCATGGAAAGTGGCCGAAGATGTCCCCTTAGAAGTCATAGGAAAAAGGTGCATTTGCGTAGAAAAAAAGGGGCAAAGCAGATGCTACATGCGGAGCCCCATCCCCTCAGGATGAAAGAGTTCCCTTCTGCTGCCCAGCTGCGCTAGCTAACAGTTTGCAGCTGTCAGACCTGTCTAGAAATGGACTTCAACTGAGGACAGCTCCTCACGTGACATCACCTGCTCCGTCCAGAGGCTGCCAGCGCGGAAGACAGATCAGCACAGCTTTCCAAGCCTGGCCCTTCACCTCAGTGGGAGACAAAAGCACCCGTCTCCCTGGCGTTGGCCAAAATTGCTTAACTACTGAGTGGCCATCTGCCCAGCCCTGCGTCCTCCTCCTTCACTCTCCTCACAGCTGCTGGTCCTGAGTGCGCTCCCCGGAACTTTCCTGCTTGCATATTTCTACCTCAGAGTTTGATATCTGGAAAACCTGACCAGCATTTGAGAATTATAGCAAAATAGAAACAAATTCCAGATGACCTTGCATTTTGTTTCTTATCCAGAAATTGATGTTATTTCAACTCATCTCACTAGATTCATCTAAATTAACTTCTAAGCATCCTTAATTAACTTATCAAACATCCTCAGAGAATACTAGAAAACTTTTCCTATGTTTTCCAAATCTCCCAAACCATGTTTATGCTGTATTTAGTCTCAATAAATAAACCTCACTTCACATAAATCAAGGGTAAACATTATTTCCCTAACCTACTTCCTCCTGCTCCTAAATTTATAACCTACACATACTCTCTCCTTTCTTCCTCACTTTCCAGAATAAGGTTGATCTGTAGTACTTGGTTCTCCACCCTACGGTTTCTCCAGAGCAGTATTTTTATCAGCCTTTAATCTCTCCATCTGAAGGTTTCCTTCCTTTCATTTATTAATAACTAAAACACTACTCCATTAAAATCTTTCATCTCTCTACACCACTTTCTTTCCTTTTAGTTTATAAATACCATTGCCTGTTTCAAAAACAGGAAAGAAAAAACAGAACCCGGGGTCTCATTTTTCCCTTGATACATGTTTCTCTTCTGTACTTCACTATGCACTGTCAGAACTCCCATAGCTGTGTCTATTTCTTTTGAGCCCATGCCTTTTTGTTCTGCTCTTTTTGTTTTTTGGCGGGGGGGGGGGGGGCGGTGTTTGTCTTTAGGAAATATAGTTCTTGAAGACCTAGAGCTTATACCATCAAGAGCTGTTCCTGTTTTCTTTTTTTTTTTTTTAATTTTTTTATTTTTAAGGGGATTCTACAATACAATGGACACGTTGTTTGAGTAACAATGATTGTTTACTCAGTATGTCATTTACAATTAGTGAATTGGTGCATTTTGCAATTTTTTGTATCTATGTCCAAATTTTGAACAACCCAGGTTCCCATAGTCCAGTTGGAAAGCTGTATGCACAAGCATGTTTTCAGATCAGGATCCAGACTTATTCCTATAGTTTCATGATTCACCCTATCTCTCCACAGCCCTAACAATCTACCACGGCCTCCTCTTCCACAGTTTGTTCCCTTGGCTTTGGGAAAGGGTCACAAATGGGTGAGAAGAAACGTCTATTTCTTTGGAGTTGTCATTTTGGACCGGTCTGTTCAGGTTGTTGTTTCTCTTCACGGATTGACAGCTTTCACAAGTGAAACCCTTTTCAGATCATACTAACAAAGCTCAAGCTATTGATGTACAGGCATTAAGCAGTACCAATTATGGTCAGCTAAGCTGTGAGCATAGACCAGATGCTTGATGGTATTGCTAATCGCAAACTGTGGTTTCTTATAAAGGGTGACAAGTTCTTATTGTGGCTTATAAACATCGCCTAACCACTAGAGGACAATAAGACTTGTGGCATCCCTGTGAAGTTATTCCTCCAAGGAGAGAGCTAATAGCCAAATAAGTTTTGGGGATATTAATATAGACACTTGGCTGCCCACTTGGTGCCACTGTATCTCCAGGCTGTTGAGGTGTAGCTGATATTTTGGGAGGAGTCTTGTTTGTCTCAGGGAGACAATATTTTGCTGTATTTTGCTGTATTAGTGGCTTTGGTAACCTCTCTAGCATTTCAGAGGGCCAGTTGTACGCTAGCAAGTGACGTCTCTAACATTTTTCATGCTCACACCCAGGTCTTCGCAACAGGACTTACTGGCCTTTCTCCTTGCATATATCCCATTTATAGGCAAAAGGCCTTTACAATTTTGGGGGGGGGGCGCGGGTTTGATTTTATCCCCCCTAGCCAACAATCTCCTAGGCAGAATAATTCATTTGTGATGTCAGAGCTTTCCTGTAGTAAGATATTTTGCTTTAATTTACACAAGCTTATAAACACTTACATTGAATTTGGCTCTAGATAGAGAATATCCTTTCACAGTCCCTATGCCTATCAGTCAGCTTAATACGTTTGTGCCTGTTTTATAGGAAATTTACCACCGTAACAATTGGCTCTAGGTTACAGTTTGGGAGTGGTTTCATTACCATCCTGTTTTCCTTTTTTCAAAAAAAAAAAAAGGGGGGTAGGAAGTGTTTCTCAGCATTAGGGTCCATTATTAACAGTCAACCCCAATATTATATCAGCGAGATGCTCAGTGACCGTGTCTCAGGCAGTCTGATGTTTCCTCATTCCTTAGTGTTCGATGGGTCCACCTCTCTGCTGACATTCCCCAGTTCATCCTCATAGCCATAAAGTTGTATGTTTTCAAGCATTAGATTGGTGACTTTTACCTGTGGAACAATAAATTCTCCTCCCATTGTTATTTTTAAGATCAGAAAATGAAAATTTATCAATAGGATTGAGAACACAGAGTTTTCCATTTGTATCACCCAGAAAGGATAGTACCCCACCTCCCCCGCTCCCTCTCTTCTTCCTTTTTTTTCTTTTGTTTTTCGTTCTTCGTCTCTTGACTATAGATGCCCTAAGTTGTATTCACATACCCATAAACAGGAACCAGGCCATAAGCTTTCATTACCTTTACCCAAACTGGTTCTCATTGCCTGTATGCTACTTATTTGTGAAGGAAATTTAAGCTTAGTTCCTTTACTTGTCCTACAAGTAAAGAAAGTGTCATAATGTGATATTGTGTTATTCAGAAAAATATATAGGCCATTTGTATACGTTAACCTGATACAAATTATAAATAAACATTAACATTTTATTCCCGATTGTTAATTGTATTACTTTCCCCAACTACACCTAAATTAAATTAATCTAACAATTCAACTAGCGCATTGAAATATCCTGTATTTGGTGGATAAAGCTTGGGCAGAGTTTGAGTACCTGCTAAATTTTACCCAATAAACCTTTTGCTCTTTAACGCTTTATGACTGGACGAAGACTTCTACTTATTTGGTAATTAAATTTAGTTTAATTCTTTTAAATTGTCCTACAAGTAAAAGAAAGTGTTACAACTGTGATGTTGTATAATTCAAAAAAAATATAATTTGTGTACCTTAACCCAAAACAAATTATAAATAAAACAACTAGCATTTTATATTCCAGTTAGTTCAAATGTCAGTGTCTAGCTCCTTTTCTTTTTTCCCAGCACAAGTTCTGCATATAAAACCAATTTGCAGCAGTTGTGTCGCCCACAGAGCCCAAGGCTCCACCATCTCTAGCTGGAGGGGCTTGAATGTTCATCAAGTTGATCAAATAAGTGTCCAGACTTATTAGTCATAGTTTACCATTCACCCCAATCGCTGTTCCTACAATATACCACTCCCCTCTTCCACAGATTGTTTCCTTGGCTTAGATGGGGCACAGGTGGACAAGAAGCACAAAGTCTACTTTGTCTGGACATATCGTTTTGGACTCTTATCAGTTCTGGATGTTTCCTTTCATTTGCTGACCGATTGCCTAGGGACAGGCTTCCAATCCTGTAATGAGCACAATGCAGTTAGAATATATTGTATTTAAACATTGCTTAGTTTTATTATGGGTAGGTTACTTTGTGTATCGACCATATGTCTTGGATGGTGTCTTATTCCTGAATTTAGTTTCTTTTTACCCCTCGAGAGAGATGACTAGGCCCTTACTGTGGCATTATATCTCTTAATCACTAGAGGTTATAAGTTTGTGGCAACATCCTCGAGTTTTTTGTCCAAGGAGAGAGCTAATAATCAATAAAGTTGGGATATAACAGACATATGCTGCCTCTGCTGCACAGTATCAACCAGTCAGTTGGGGTGTTAGCTGATGTTGGTTGGGGTTTGCTTGACTCAGGAGATAACTTTGCTTTATTATTCGTGGCCTTTGTTTACACTCTCTGGTATTCCAGGACCAACTGTATACTTGTATAAGTGCGATCTCGATACAATTCTCCCATGGTTACACCAGGTCATTTACAGCAGGGCAGACCTTACCACCTCTTTTCTTTGCAGATAATCCAGTTTACAGGCAATAAGCCTTTAAACCCTTTTTCTTGGGCAGGGGTGGGCTTTGGTCCCCTGGCTAGCATCTCTTTGGCAGAATAATCCGATGCTGCTTTCAGTGCTCTCTTGTATTATTATATGAACTACTTAATACATTAAAGTAGTGTTTTAAGTTGTATTGTCTATTCAGAAACAAACACAATGCTTTAGTATTGTGTTTGTTTTTCTCTGGATAGACAATAATCCTTTTCACATATCCTATGTATATTAGTCAATTGAAGAAAACCGTTTTTACCAGTTATAAGAGATTACTTCTATAGCAGTCAGCTCTAATTTGGTACCACTTTAATGGATGACTTCATTACCACCCTGTTTTTTCTTCGTTCTGTGAAAAAAGAGGTAAGGAGGTTTCTCATATTGAAACTGTGCTGCCCCTAGAAGGTATTGTTCGTTAGTTGCTTTTTCGAGACAAGGTCTCTGTCGCCCCAGCTGTCCTGTGAACTCACTCTGTAACCAGTCTGGCCTTGAACTCGAACTCAAGATCGGCACCTGCTTCTGCCTCCCAAGTGCTAATCAAACGGCATTTTGGCAGCAGGAGAGATGTCTCGGCAGTTAAGAGCAATGGCTGCTTTTGCAGAGGTCGTGGGTTCAGTTCCTAGCACTCAAATGGCAGCTCACAACTGTCTGTAACTCCAGTTCCCAGAGAATTCCACTCCCTCTTCTGGCTTCTGAGGGCATTGCACTTACATAAATGCAGACAAAACACTCATACACACAACCCCTTAAGAACCCAAACAGCATTTTTTTTTAAGTTGGTAGTGTTCAGTTTTGTTCTAACCTAAGCAGAACATATGGCATACCACCTATGGACTCTGTAGGTGATAATTATGCATGTCGATTCACTAAGGGGTATTGTCTGTGAGGTTT
>VZQC01003599.1:639938-666642 GCA_009823505.1 Rhizomys pruinosus
CTCTCCCCTTTTTTTTTTTTTTTTTTTTTTCCCTTACTCTTTCAGGGCTACCAGAAGGATACGTGTATACTGGCTGGTTCGGGAAGCCTTGAGTTTCAGGGCTGGAGAGATGGCTCAGCGGTTAAGAGCACTGACTGCTCTTGCAGAGGACCGGGTTTGATTCCCAGCACCCATATGGCGGCTAAGAACTGTCTTGACTCCAGTTCCAGGGGAATCTGACACCCTCTTCTGACCTCCACAGCATTGCACGACATGGATGCACCTACTTACATGCAGACGGTACACTCATACACATAAATTATTATTTAAAAAAAAAATGGAAGCCTTGAGTTCTCAGAAAGCATCCGGGTAATTTGGGGGGGGGGGAATCCTCATCCCTAAACTGCCTAATCAATTTCTAGCTCTTGTTTAGTTATATTACCCTCTGAAAAGGGGTCACCCCAATAGCCATGCTCTAGTTTCACATCTGTCTGCTTTGCATGCTGACCACTCTCATCTCCCACCTCACTACCACCTCTGCCCTCCCTCCCCCATCCCCACAAACCTCTCCCTCCAGGTATATCTAGTCAATATGCTTTGTGATGCACCGAGATTAACTGGGGCCATCTGTGTGACTCTGGGTTTAGAGCTAGCCTTTGGAGCCTGGTGCGCTCAACAGTAGGTATGCAATTAAAACAGTAATTCTGCCTCACCCAGAATCTATAGATAGCTAGTAGTAGTTTAGAGGTCAAGGGTAGGGCCATCAGCTGCTTCCCCTTCCTTACCTGATGGTTAATAGAGCCTGTCTCATGTGTCTCAATAAACTGCAATCTGGATTCTATCCATATCCTCTACGAAAATCTCTCTCTGGGAGCTGGGGAGATGGCTCAGCAGTTAAGAGTACTGACTGATCTTGCAGAAGACCCAGGTTCAATTCCCAGCACCCGCATGGTGGCTAACAACCATCTGTAATTCCAGTTGAAGGGGATCCAACACCTTCTTCTGACCTTCGTGGGCATTGAACAACATGGGTGCACTTACACGCATGCAGGAAATATACTCATACACATAAAATAAAAACAATTTTTAAAAAACTCTGTCTTTGAAAGATCACCGATGACTTCCCAGTGGTCTCCTTAATAAATTAATAAATAAATGTTTAATAAATAAATAAACCATACCACACATCTGGGGCTGTGAAGTTGCATAGTATAGTTGGAAAGAACTTCACTGAGAAATCCAGATTACACAACGGCTTGTAAACAACAAGGGGTTCACTTGTGCATATTTGAGGAAAAGTCTTCCAGAGATGTAAACAACCAGGACCCAGAGTGTTCAGCAAAAATATGTCTGAGGTTGCACAAAGCTGAAATACAAGGAAAATAATGTAAAATGGAATAAGATGGTAGCAAAGGGCCAGATTATGAGTAATCGGTAGGATGGTGTACTAGTTGCTTTTCTCGTTGCTGTAAGACAAATACCTGACAAAGAAACTTAAGGATGGAAGGACTTGTTTTGTCTCAGAGTTGGAGGATGTAGCCCATCATGGTGGAGAAGTCACCACAGCAGATGGAGGTGGTCGTTCACCTTGTGCCCGAAGTCAGGAAGCAGAGCTGCTGCTGGGCTCACTTTTCCTTTCTATTCAGTCTGGGACCCCAACCACGGATGATACCACCCACAGTTAGGGACAGTCTTCCTACCTACAATCATACTATCCACAGTTAGGGATAGTCTTCCCACCTACAATCATACCACCCACAGTCAGGGACAGTCGTCCCACCTACAATCATACCTAGAGGTTTGGCGCCAAGGTGATTCCAGATCATGTCAAGTTAACAGTCAATACCAACCATCCCAAATGGGACTGGCATCAAATGGAGGAGAAAGACTTAAGGGAAAGGGAAAGCTTGATGTAGGAAGTTGGCAGTTCACTTCAAACTATGTCAAGATGTTCATAAGACAACCGAGGGATATCATCATGTAAGCAGTTGGGTATATAAACCTGGAATGCTAGGTGTCTGATGAGAATGCATGAACCTGATACATCTAAAATGTACCCTACCTAAAGCTAGGGGAACAGCACAGAAGAGAAGGTGGAAAGAGCTTAAGCCTGGGACACCCATGGTCGGATGGTGAACTCTGGACATGGCACCGTGAAATCTGTACAATATGATTGCCTAAACAAAACCTACATAATGACATCACCAGAAGACATGCCAAGGTGGATGGGGGAAATTTCACAAGGTGTCACCTCTAGACAAAGAGCTAGAGCCAATCAATAGCTGCTGAAAAATGAAGAATATGTTTTCTCCAGGAATGAGTTCCCTGACAGGTTATCTAAGCCCAAGTAGTCAGGACTAAACACTAGTATAGACTAGCACCACTAGATAGATTCAGTGTGTGTGTGTGTGTGTGTGTGTGTGTGTGTGTGTGTATACATAAAATATATGTGTATATGTACATATATAATTAAAGAATTTGAGAAATTAAGAGGTAGTAGTCATGGGAAACATGGAAAGAGTGGGAGGAGAAGAGGCATGGAAACAATGTACCATACTCCTGTATGAAATTCTCAGAAGGTCTTGGAGGATTGTGTTTATAAAGTTTGATGCACTGGAGTTTGGTGCATATATATTTATGACTGTGAAATCTTCATGGTTAATTGTTCCTTTGACAAGGATGTAATGGCCATCTTTGTCTTTTCTGATTAGTTTTGCTTTGAGGTCTATTTTGCCTGATATTAGAACAGCAACTCCTTTTTGTTTTTTTTGGTACTATTTGCTTGAAATATCTTTTTCCATCCTTTCACTTTAAATTGGTGCCTGTCCTTGAGGGTGAGATGAGTTTCTTGTAGGCAGCATATAGATGGATTCTGTTTCCTAATCTATTCTCACAGTCTATGTCTTTTGATTGGGGAGTTTAAACCATTAATATTTAAGGTTATTATTCAGAGATATGTGTTTCTTCCTTTCACCTTATTTTCTGTTTGCATTCTTGGACTAGGTTTGTATTTTCACAGTTATACTTTTAATTTCTCTCTCTTCCTGCTTGGGGATAGGTGCTCCTTTCCTCTGTCCTTTGAATTGCTTCGAGTATTTTCTGAAGTGTTGGGTTTTTTGACATGTATTCTTTCATCTTGTTTATGTCATGAAAGATTTTTCTTTCTCCTTCAACTATAATTGACATTTTTGCTGGGTATGATAATCTGGGTTGGCATTTATAGTCATTCAGTACTGGGATTACATTAGTCCACATTCTTCTGGCTTTCATAGTTTGCACTGAGAAGTCAGCTGTAATTCTGATTGGTTTTCCTTTATATGTAATGTGTAGTTTTTCTCTTGTGGTTTTCAGAATCTTGTCTTTGTTTTGGGCATCTAGTGTTTTAACTATGATATGGCATGGGGAATTTTTTTCTGATCATGGATTGAAAAAATTAATATAGTAAAAATGTCCATTCTATCCAAATTAATATACAGATTCAAAACAATCCCAATTAAAATCCCAAAGAGTTTATTCAGAGACTTGGGGAAAAAAATCCTTAAATTCATATGGAGAAACAAAAGACCCTGAACAGTCAAAGCAACCCTGAGCAAAAAGAGCAATACAGGGAGATGTCTATACCAGACTTCAAACTATACTACAGGCCTATGGGAATAAAAACAACCTGGTACTAGCACAAAAACAGACCTGTAGACCAATGGAATAAAAGTGAAGATCCAAACTTGAGCACATACAATTTCAGCCACTTCATATTTGACAAGGGGGCCAAGAAGACACAAAGGAGGAAAGACACCATCTTCAGCAAACAGTGTTGGCAAAACTGGATCACCACTTGTAGAATAATAAAATAAAACCCCTAACTCTCATCATGTACAGAAGTCAACTCCAAATGGATCAAAAATCTCAATGTGAAACCCAAAACTCTAAAGGTGATAGAAGAAAAAGTTGGCAACAACCTGCAAGACATAGGTGTAGGAAAAGACTTTCTAAATCAGACGGCAGCTGCTCAGGAAATAAGGTTAACAATTGACAAGTGGGCCCTCATTAAACTTAAAAGTTTCTGCACAGTTGGGCTGGAGAGATGGCCTAGCGGTTGAGAGCACTGACTGCTCTTGCAGAGGACCCGGGTTCGATCCCCAGCACCCACATGGCAGCTGAGAACCATCTTTAACTCTAATTCCAGGAGAACTCCAGTTCCAGGGTACTCTGACACCCTCCTCTGACCTCTGCGACATTGCACAACACAGGTGCACAGACGTACGTGCAGACAGTACATTCATACACATAAAATATAGCTGGGCGTGGTGGCACAAGCCTTTAATCCTAGCACTTGGGAGGCAGAGGCAGGCGGATCTTTGTGAGTTCAAGGCCAGCCTGGTCTACAGAGTAAGTTCCAGGATAGTTGTGGCTATAGGGAGACCCTGTCTCGAAAAATAATTAATTAATTAATTAATTAATTAATTAATTAAAAAGTTTCTGTACAGTGAAAGAAACAATCAGTGAAGTGAAGAGAAAACTCACAGAGTGGGAAGAAAACCTTCACCACTGACACATCTGACAGAGCATTAACTTCCAGAGTATATAAACTACTCAAAAAACAAAGAAGTAAGAAACAAATGACTCACGTAAAAGATGGAGTAAAGAGCTTGTATTAGTCAGGGTTCTCTAAAGAAACAGAAGCAACAGGACGAATATATAGCTATATACAATTTATTGATTTGCTCACGTGACAGAGCTCAAGTAGTCCAACAGTAGCTGCGCCACACTGGAGAGGCTGAGAATCCAGGAAACTGCTCAGTCCGCAAGGCTGGATGTCTCAGTAGTCCCAATCTGGTGCTGAAGGCCCTATGGATTCCAGGAGATCTGCCAGTCTCAGTACACGCTGGGATCCGAAGGGTTGATCACAGCAGCAAGACAAACTCACCAGTGAGAGAGAGGCAAGCTGAAGGAAAAAAGGGACCAGCTCCCTCTGCCGTGGCCTTTAATACTGTCTGCTGGCAGAAGGTAACGCCCACATTTGGGGTGGGCCATCCGGGTTGAAGCAGTCAAATCTGAAGATCCTTTTTCCCTTATTTGTTCCTTAGTCCAGTCAAGTTGACACCCAGGATTAACCATCACAGAGCTGAACAGAGACTTCACCAGTGAGGAAATAGACATTGCAGAGAAACATCTTTAAAGAGTGTTCAACATTGCTAATAATTAAGGAAATGCAAATTAAAACCACTTTAAGATATCATCTCATTCCAATAAGACTGGCTAGGATCAAGAAAACAAATGATACCAAATGCTGGAGAGATTGTTGGGAAAGGGGAACGCTCATCCACTGCGGTGGGAATGTAAACTCATACAATCACTATGGAAGGCAGTGTGGAGAAACTTTAAAAGACTCAAAATGAGCCTACTACCTGACCCAGTCATACCACTCCTGGGTATACACCCACAAGACTCATCCTACCACAGAGATACATGCACAGCCATGTTTATTGCCGCTCTCTTCACAATAGCGAAGAGCTGGAACCAACGCAAATGTCCCTCAACCAACAAGTGGATAGAGAAAATCGATGGAATTCTATGCAGAAGTAAGAAAACATAACATCATGAACTTTGCAGGTAAATAGATGGAACTAGAAGATATTATGCTAAGTGAAGTAACACAATCCCGGGGGGGGGGAGACAAATGGAATCCCTCATTTGTGGATGCTAGCACCAAGTACATACTTGTAAGGAAAACTGAGTAGCATTAATGTTGTATTTCTCTTTATCTAAAAGCTACTGTGCTCTTAGAATGTGAATCCCTTAACAGGCCCTAGAATTAGCCTACTACTTATTTTCAGACTTTATAATTTTGGTACAAGATTGGAGGATATGTTTGCATATTTTAGAGCAATATAAAATTAAAAGGGGAATATGTGAATACCAAAATATGATTTGGAAATAACATACAGTTTATTTTCAGATGACACGATTTTAGTACATGTGTGACATACATAAATGCATATGTTGAAACAATACAGATTGGAAGGAACAACAACAAAAGAACTGGGACAGGGAACTGATTGAAGCAGTAGAGTTCTCCACCTCCCCCCCAAAAAAATAATCCTCTGTTTTGAAAAATTTTGAAAAGACTCAGAAGAGGATACAGGACATGTATGGCAGACTGCATGAACTTGGGAGGGGCGGGGGGCATGGAGGGGGAAATGAGTCTGGATTGAACTGAAAAGCGATGTGTGAAATGCACAAAACTTCAATAAAACATTTTAAAAAAGAAATTCTCAAAATAAAATGTTAACTTACAAAATGCATGAACCAGAGCTGGAGAGATGGTTCAGTGGGTAAGAGCATAGCTGCTCTTCCAGGAGGACCCAGGTTCAATTCCCAGCACCCATACAGCAGCTAACAACTGTCCATAACTCCAGTTCCAGGGGAATCCAACACATTCTCTGACCTCCACAGGCATTACCCAACACAGATACACTTACATATATGCTGGCAATATACTCATACACATAAAAAATTTTTGATTTTTAATGTGTGAACCATCGGCAGCACATCTATAACATTCATAATCTAAGAAATACAATAAGACCATTAAAGGAAGGAAACTGACTGAAAAATGAAGGCAACTTAAACAGAGTTTGGGAAGGGAACTCAGAAGGCAGCACTTTTCATCTTCTTATATACTAAGTAATTTATTACATATTGTATTTCCTTTTTATAAACTCTTAAGATATAAAGTCTGGAGCTGGAGAGATAGCTCAGCAGTTAAGGGTACATGCTTTTCTTGCAGAGGACCTGGGTTCAGATCCTAGAACCCACACAAGTAGCTCCAGTTCCAGGGGATCTGACTCCCTCCTCTGGCCTCTGGGGGCTTCTGCATACATGAGGTTCACCTCAATTCACATAGGTACATACATATACGCATAAATAAAAAATAAATACATATTTCCCTTTTAAAAGAAGAATAAAATCCCATAAGGACAAAGGTTGTATCTTCTCTGTTCAGTCCATTGTGACATCAAAATATACTGAACAATATCTATCTTGGTAAGCATTCAGTAACTATTTCTTTCAAATGTATGAATTGTGTATTCTATTTATTCTAGAAGTTTCTCTATATGCTTGGGTTATAGAGATACTGCTCTTCCTTTTCTTCCCAACTGCATCACATTTTTGCCTTTCAGAATTATTCCACGACCCATAAGGAATGATTCTTCCTTAATGTAGTTAGCACTCTCCCGCACTTGGAGACACAAACCATGTCTGCTGGATTAAAAAGGAACGGGGGGGGGGGGGAGCGCCAGCAGCTTCTCCTGGGAGCTGGTGCAAAGACGAAGCACACCTTGCTGGGAGGGCTTCCACCCCACAGCCCAGTCTGGCCTGGTAATTTGCCCAACACAGACCCTTGGCCTTGGGGCACCAGCCGCCACCCCATTATGACCACATATATTTCATCTGCGGGGGACTGACCACACCCCAAGACAGATTTCACAGACTGGCAGCTTCTGCAAGCTTCTGTTCAGCCAAGACCCAGCCAGCTACTCAATACTCTCTTCCAAGGTTGATGGTCCAACAGTGGTTCCAACCACTCCCCACTATGATGCACAGACAAGCCTAATGGGCTTAACTTATGCACAGGGAAATAATGGATCCAGAAATCTTGTCAGGTGGTAATGGATATTCCATTTATTTACAATCCATTCTTTTTTAATTTTATTTATTTATTATGTGTATGAATGTACATTCTGACTGTAGGTTTGTGCACCTGTGTAGTGCAATGCCGCAGAGGTCAGAAGAGGGTGTCAGATTCCCCTGGAACTGGAGTTAAAGACAGTTCTCAGCCACCACGTGGGTGCTGGGGATCGAACCCAGGTCCTCTTCAAGAGCATTCGGCTCTCTTAACTGCTAGGCCATTTCTCCAGCCCCATACAGTCCATTCTTTATATAGAAAAAATGATGTCATCTCTCTCAGCCAATCCTAAACCTCGGTATCATGCCCCCTGTATACATCCCTCCATATTGTCTTGCCCTGTATCATGTGTTTGGATCACAAGTGAGTCACAAGTTGATAAAAGCCATTTTCACTTAGGTGCAGAGTCAGGTGCCAAGGACAGGAGGCAACTTAGAACAATGCAGCCACAGGAGGCCTGCCTCTGCCTACACCTTAAAAAAATCTAATTTCAAAAAATTAAAAAAACAAAATTTTAAAAAATAAATCATAAGCTGAAGATGCTAAAACCTATGACTCATAATCTTGATGTATATGTGGCATGCACATATGCATGTTTTGGAGTGATGCCAATCGGAAGGAACGACAATAAAAAAAATTAAAAAAATAAAAAAAAAAGGCTGGGTCAAAGAACTGACTGAATCAGTGAATTTCTACCCAAAACAGTAAACTTCTGTGTTGAAATTTTTAAAAGAGACTGACAGAAAGATGAAAAACATGTATGGCAGAATGCATGAGCTCGGGGGGGGGGTCAGGGAAGGGGGAATGGGTGTAGATATGATTGGGAAATGTTGTATGAAATGTACAAAGATTCAATAAAAAACTGTCTTAAAAAAAAAGAATCTACTTTCACACAATAAAGCCCAAGTTTCATGATCTAGGTGCACATTACTCTTTGTAAAGTGGGCCTGCCACTTACTGGTTCAGTTATGCTAAATGGACTCCAGTTCTTCAACTCTCGACAGCACAGTATGATGTGCAACAGAAATAATAGGGAATATAAAATTATTCAAAAGTAACTTAAGGGACGCTAAAAACTCCACCAGAAAACTCCTAGAAACGATTAACAGCTTCAGCAAAGTGGCAGGATACAAAATTAACCTAAAAAAAAACTCGATGGCCTTTCTTTACATCAAGAACAAGCTACTAGAGAAAGACTTCAAAGATCCAAACTTGAGCACACACAATTTCAGCCATCTTATATTAGACAAGGGGGCCAAGAAGCCACAATGGAGAAAAGACAGCATCTTCAGCAAGTGGTGCTGGCAAAACTGGATCACCACTTGCAGAAGAATGAAATTAAACCTCTACCTCTCGCCCTGTACAAAAGTCAACTCCAGGTGGATCAAAGACCTCAACGTGAAACCCCAAACTCTGAAGGCGATAGAAGAAAAAGTTGGCAACAGACTACAAGACATAGGTGTAGGAAAAGACTTCCTAAATCAGACAGCAGCTGCGCAAGAATTAAAGTCGACAATTGACAAATGGGACCTCATTAAACTCAAAAGCTTCTGTACATCAAAAGAAACAATCAAGGAAGTGAAGAGAAAACCCACAGAGTGGGAGGAAACCTTCACTGCAGATACATCTGACAAAGCATTGATTTCCAGAATATATAAACTACTCAAAAAACAAAGAAAAAAGAAAACAAAATGACCCACTCAATTGATGGAGCAAAGAACTGAACAGAGACTTCACAAGTGAGGAATTAGAGATGGCTGAGAAACACCTTAAGAAGTGTTCAACATCACTAATCATTAAGGAAATGCAAATCAAAACCACTTTAAGATATCATCTTACTCCAATAAGACTGGCTAGGATCAAGAAAACAAATGATACCAAGTGCTGGAGAGGTTGTGGGGAAAGGGGAACACTCATCCACTGCTGGTGGGAATGTAAACTCGTACAGCCACTATGGAAAGCAGTGTGGAGAACCCTTGGAAGACTTGGAATGAACTTGCCACCCGACCCAGCCATACCACTCCTGGGCATGTACCCTCAAGACTCACCCCACCACAGAGATACATGCACGGCCATGTTTATTTCAGCTCTCTTCACAATAGCAAGGAGCTGGAACCAACCCAAATGCCCCTCAACTGATGAGTGGATAGAGAAAATGTGGTACATCTACACAATGGAGTTCTATGCAGCAGTAAAGAAAGATGACATCATGAGCTTTGCAGGAAAATGGCTGGAGCTAGAGGACATCATGCTGAGTGAAGTAACACAGTCCCAGAAAAACAAACAACAAATGGTATCACTCATCTGTGGATGCTAGTGCCAATTACCTAGTTGTAAGTATTCTTGTGCACGGCCCCTTGAGCTTTTGTCCAAAGTAGTTGGGAGTGATGCATATTGGAAACAACAACAACAGAAAGGACTGCATCAAAGAACTGACTGAAACAGTGAACTTCTGCTCAAAATAGTCAACTTCCACATGGAAAGTGTATTAGTCACTTTTCTGTTGCTGTGATAAAACACCATGACCAAGGAACTTATAAAAAGAAGAGTTTATTTGAGCTAATGATTGACGGTTCCAGGGAATTAGAGTCCATTGTGGCGGGAGGCATGGCGGCTGGAGACTGGAGCAGCAAACCAAGGGTCACATCTCGCAATGAGCACAGGAAGCAGAGAGAGGGCGACTGGAGACCACGAGGCTTGTTAAACTCACTAAGCCTGCCCCCAATAACGTACTTCCTCTAGCACAGCCACACCTTCTAAGACCTCCAAAAACAGTGCCACCAACTGGAGACAAATGTCTGAAGACTTACAGCCTATGGGGGACATTCATTCAAACCACCACAGAGAGTATTGAGAAAGACTGAGAAAGAGATGAAAAGCATGTTTGGCAGAATGCATGAACTCTGGTGGGGTGGGGGAATGGGGGGGGACACAGGTCTAGATTTGATAAAAAATTAATTAATTAATTTTTTAAAAAGTAAACTATATAAGTGAGTGATTTAATTGTATAGCTTTAACATCAGAAAACATGAGTTTAGAACAATAGTTAAAACATTTTCCTTTTTGATACTTTTATTAATGATTTGTGTATTTCATATATTATCTTTTGGTCCAATTGAAACACATTCTCCTCTCCCTGCCCCCCACCCCACCCCAGTTCATGCCTTCTGCCATATATGTCTTGCATCTTTCTCTCAGTCTTTCCATTGATTTTATCTGCAGAGGCTTGTTGTTTTGGGCAGAATTTAACTGTATCAGTCAGTTCTTTGACCCAGTCTTAATGTCATTGTTCCCAGTCTTTATGTTGTTGTTTCCTCCCATTTGTATTTCTCCAACATATGCCTATATAACCATCACATATGTATCAAAATTATCACCTCCAAGAATAAACTGTATGTTAATTCCAAAAGATGTTTAGGAATTCACATTTTTCCCCTTTAATTTTATATTACTCTAAAATATGAATATGTACCTTCCACCCATGTACAGTAATTACAATGCCTGAAAATAAGTAGTAGGTCAATTCTAGAGCCTGTTAAGAGATTCACATTATAACAGCACAGTTGCTTTCAGATAAAAAGAAATATAATAACATTGTTCAGTTTGCCTTTCAACTGGGGATTTGGTGTTAGCATCCAAAAATGGGGGAAACCACTTGCCTTTTGTTTTTCTGGGACTTCACTTAGCATAATGGCTTAGAGTTCCATCCATTTACCTGCAAAATTCATGATGTCAACTTTCTTTACCACTGAATAGAGCTCTATTGTGTAGATGTACCACCTTTTTGTTATCCACTTATCAGTTGAGGAGCATTTGGGTTGGTTCCAGCTCTTCACTATTGTGAAGAGAGCTGCAATAAACATGGCTGTGCATGTATTTCTGAAGTAGGGTGAGTCTTGTGGGTATATACCCAGGAGCGGTATGACTGGGTCAGGCGGTAGGCTCATTTTGAGTCTTTTAAAGGTTCTCCACACTGCTTTCCATAGTGGTTGTACTAGTTTACATTCCCACCAGCAGTGGATGACTGTTACCCTTTCCCCACAACCTCTCCAGAATTTGGTGTCTTTTGTTTTCTTGATTTTATCCAGTCTTATCAGAGTGAGATGATACCTTAGAGTTATTATTTCCTTAATTATTAATGATGTCGAACACTTTTTAAGATGTTTCTTAGACATGTTTACTTCCTCACTTGTGAAGTCTCTGTTCAGCTCTTTACTCCGTCTTTTGAGTAGGTCGTTTTTTTTCAAAAGCCAATTTTTATTGAAGCTTTGTGCATTTCATTCAAAATTTCAAATCAAATCTAGACCTGTGCCTCCCTCCCTGCCCCCCCACCCCACCAGAGCTCACGCATTCTGCCAAACATGTTTTTCATCTTTTTCTCAGTCTCTCTCAAAATTCTCCATGCAGAAGTTTACTGTTTTGAGCAAAAATACTAGAAACACTGGACTATTCATTAAGGAATATTACAGGTCTATGCCCAGAAAACACGTAATGTTGACAAGACCAATAGACACTGGAAAACTGCATAAACGACGTGGTTGCAGATGCCTGTGAGTCCAGCACTAGGGAGGTGGAAGCAGGAGGACCAGAATTTGAGGTCATCCTCAGCTATGTGGCAAGCTGGAGGCTAGCCTGGGACACATAAGACTTAACTTTACAAAAAAAAAAGTAAAAATATGGGCCAACAAGATGGACAGTGTGTAAAGTCACCTGCTGTTAAGTCTAACGACATGAGATGAATCCCTAAGTCCCTTATAGTGGAAAGAAAGACCTCATTCCCCAAAGTTGTACTCTGACCCACACACATGTGTACATACACACACACACACACATACACACACACACACACACACACACACACATTGAGAGGGGAGTGAATTAATAAATGTAAAAAGTTATTTTGAAGCAATTGCAGGGACCAGCAAGATGGCTCAGTAAGTAAAGGCACCAAGACCCACATGCGTACAGAAAGAACTTCACTCTCACAAGCTGTCATCCTCCACTTCGCTGTGACATGCATGAATCCATGTGTACACACATACACCATCACACGCAATGAAGCTCCTCATGCAGCAGAGGGTGATTAACACAGAAAGCCCCACCTGGTCAAAATGTAGAGAATAAGAGCCTGCAGAGTGCATGTCCCTGGATAGGACTCCGATATTAAATATCACCCACCCAGGGCTCAGGGAACATTGCAGAAGAGAGGGCAGAAAGATTGTAAGAGCCAGGGATGGTAGATGACCACAATGAAGCAGGGTTTTCCAGGTCTCTGGGAACTTGCTCATATGAACTTACACCGATGGTGACAACATGCACAAGACCCATGCCAACTCAAACCAGACAAACACCCAGCACCCGGCATAGAGCTGGGGAAATGGGCAGCAGCCCCACCCTTAGCTGAGGAACATTGGCAGCTGATCACTGCTGGATGAGGGAGAGTTGGTCTTTTGTCAAGTTGGTACTCTTGGTTAGAGAGAATCCCAATTGGGGGAATTCCTCCATTGGACTGGCCAGTAGCCATGTCTATGAGGCATTTTCTGGGTTGTTGAGTGACATGGGAGGGCCCAGCCCACTATGGGAGGTGCCAAGTCAGGGCTGGTGGCCTTGTGTTACATAAGAAAGCAGGCTGAGCTGGGCATGGTGGTGCACGCCTTTGATCCTAGCACTTGAGAGACAGAGGCAGGCGGATCTCTGTGAGTTCAAGGCCAGCCTGGTCTACAGAATGAGTTCCAGGACAGCTGGGGCTACAGGGAGACCCTGTCTCGAAAAGACAAAAAAAGAAAAGAAAAAAGAAAGCAGGCTGACCATAGGCCAAAGAAGCAAGCCAGTAACTAGTGCTCTTCAGGGTCTGTGCTCCAGGTTCCTCCGGTGAGTCCCTGCCTTGATCTCACTTGATGATGGACTGTGCTGTGAACCAAATAAACCCTTTCCTCCCCAAGTTGGTTCTGGTCAGTGTTTTTATCACAACCATAGAAAGCTAACTAAGACAGTCTTCTTTAAGGGAGTGACACTAGATAGGCTGACCAGGTTCCAGTGGGTGAACTCAGACTGAGGGACATCTGGGGACACAAACTTGACTAAGTAGGCCTTAATTAACATATATGGCAGAATGCATGAAATACAATTCTGGGAGTGCAGATAGGGGAGGGGTCTAAATATAATTAAGATGTTTGAAATGGGGGCTGGAGAAATGGCTCAGCAGTTAAAAGCACCAACTGCTCTTGCAGAGGACCTGGGTTTGATTCCCAGCACCCACATAGCGGCTAAGAACTGTCTTTGATTCCAGTTTTCCAGTTCCAGGTGAATCTGATGCCCTCTTCTGACCTCCGTGGCATTGCATGATACGGGTGCACCAACCTGCATGCAGACAGTACACTCATACACATAATTCTATGTATAAATAAAAAAATTTTTAAAGATGTTTGAAATGGACAAAAGTTCAATAAAAACATGTACTGTAAAAAATATAAAAATATCCAGGCATGGTGGCACATGCCTTTAATCCCAGCATTTGGGAGGCAGAAGCAGGTGGATCTCTGTGAATTCAAGACCAGCCTGGTCTATATAGTGAGTTCCAGGACAGATGGGGCTACAGGGAGACCCTGACTCAAAAAATAAATAAATAATAACTATATAAATAAATAGGTAATAATGAAAATGCAGTGATTATAAAAATAGCATTTATTCTGTGGTTTCCATACTAAACCTAGATACTGCGTTACCTACTTGAAGTGAATTATCTCATTTCAACCTTTCAGAGTAAAACTATAAGATAGATATCATCACTTGCAGAGCTGATCACATGGGCTGGAGATATAGCTCAGTAGAGCACTTGCTTAACACACACAAGGCCCTAGGTTTAATCCCTTGTACCACAAAAATAAATAAAACCGGTTGAGCTGATATCCTCACAGCATTTCACAGAGGCAAGAGAGTATAGAGAGGGGCTGAGTCCCAAATTCTCAGACAACATAAGAATCCACTTCACGTCTGACAGTATGTCTCAAGGTCCACTGTCCCAGCATTTCATGGATGAAGAAATGCCACCAAGGATAAAAGAGGTTCATTGCTGATCACACAAGTTCATGGGAAAGACCTCAATTCCAAGTCTTTATTGCCTTGTTATTCTCTCCGTGACATCACGCTCCATTCAATTCAAAATTGCATGAATATTTAACATTGGAAAGTACCTTGGTAACACATTTTCTCCCAACTTCTTCTTCTCCCAGCATTTTTTTAATGCTCACGTCATCCACATCATCTGAACACTGGATATGTTAAGGGCAGCCTAGGAGACAAATGCTGTTAGAACATCTGTGTGGAAGGACGGATCCATGACAATCAGCTGAGTAAGGAGCACAGCTTTCAATAATATAAAAATGCTCACTCAGGGGCTGGAGAGATGGCCTAGCGGTTAAGAGCACCGACTGCTCTTGCAGAGGACCAGGGTTTGATCCCCAGCACCCACATGGCAGCTGAGAACCGTCTTTAACTTCAGTTCCAGGAGAATCCAACAACCTCTTCTGACCTCCACAGCATTGTTCGACATGGGTGCACCAACCTACATGCAGACAGTACATTCATACACATAAAAAATAAATTAAATTTAAAAAAATTCTCACTCAAAAGTGTCTATGAAGCAAATCTCCCTTTTGATTCTACTAAATGAAAACAGTATATCTTCCGTGAGAATTTCATTAAGGAATGCCATTCATAAAAAGATTCCATTAAGTCTATGAAACTTTACCCACTGTGGCCTGTACAAAGCTATTCTCTTAGACAATATAATCCTATTTTTCAAAGAAAGAAAGAAAGAAAGAAAGAAAGAAAGAAAGAAAGAAAGAAAGAAAGAAAGAAAGAAAGAAAGAAAAGATTGAATTTCATTAAGAAAAATAGTTGTTTTCAAAATTGGAGTCCCACAGAGTGTTATGTGAACTACCCATGCTAACCATGGCATAGATCAGGAATATCTTTCTCTCTCTCTCTCTCTCTCTCTCTCTCTCTCTCTCTCTCTCTCTCTCTCTCTCTCTCTCTCTCTCTCTGACCCTCCCTTCCATTTGAAATGACCAGAGGGTTTTTGTTTCATTTCTTGAGACATGGTCTCACTGTATAGCCCTGGCTGGCCTAGAACTCACTGTGCAGACCAGGCTGTCCTCAAACTCAGATATCTGCCAGTCTCTGCTTCTGGAGTGCTGGGATCAGTTATCTTTTTAACAAATAGACTATTATGGCAAGCACTCATTACTGACAAGATGTTCATGCCCTAACCCAAGGCCGATCTACTACAGATCCCAGCTCAAAGTTCCCAGGCCTGACAGGCATTCCCACTGAGACGGCCTCGTTGCCTGCTGATGACATGAGCTCCCCAGCTGTCTCTGGCATTAAAGACTCTTCTAACAGGGTGTGGTGGCACATGCCTTTAATCCTAGCACTCGGGAGGCAGAGGCAGGTGGATCTTTGTGAGTTCAAGGCCAGCCTGGTCTACAGAGCAAGTTCCAGGACAGCTGGGGCTATAAGGAGACCCTGTTGAAAAGACCAAAAAAAAAAAAAAAGACTTTTCTTTATCCTTGCATAATCCCTACTGCAAGAGTGACAGGTAATTTGTGCTCTGCTTGAACACCTCAAATAATGGGACTCTCACTAGAATTTTCTGAGCCAGGGACTGGAAAGATGGCTCTGTGGTTAAGAGCACTGGCTGCTCTTGCAGAGGACTTGGGTTTGGTTCCCAGCACCGTATGGTGGCTAACAAGCATCCATAACTCCAGTTGCAGGGGATCTGACACCTTCTTCTGACATCCATGGACATTGCGTGGCACATGTGCACTTACATTCATGCAGGAAATATACTCATAACTAAAATAAGAATAAAAATAATAAAATCAAAAATAATAATAACTTTCTGAGCTGATCTGTGTTTTGTCCGGTGGGCCTTAAAGGAGTTCTTTCCTGGATCACCTGCATGTTCCATGAGTTACTAGGCATGTCTGCCTCCACAACAGCCATCGGTTAGCCCACCAAGGTGGCATGTTCCTCTACCCGTTCCATGTACTCAGCACTCGGTATATGCCTTTTGTTCTCTAAAGGCTTTATCTTCTGTGTGTGTTTTGACACACACAGTAGGGCTACAGAGATGGCTCAGTGGTTAAGAGCACTGGCTGCTCTTGCAGAGGACTCAGGTTCAGTTCCCAGCACCCACATGGTGGCCAACCACCATCTGCGACACCAGCTGCAGGGGAACCAACCCGCCCTTCTGGCCTCCAGGGCTTTGGACATATATGGTACACTTACACACATGCAGATGATACACTCATACACACATACACTCATACACATAAAATAAAAATAAATTGAATAAAGTTTTTAAGAAAGAATAAAGTTTTTAGAAATTAGAATGCGGTGAATGGGGGTTATCAAATACTTGTTTTCTTAGTATCATTTTTAAACACTGAACTATAAATGGGCTTCATTAGAGTTACCAAAAAAAATATTTAATGTTGGGTCCTACTTCTTTAGATTGTTATTCAGGACTTGGATCAGAAATTAAGAGCACCAACTGCTCCTGCAGAGGACCCAGGTTCAATTCCCAGCACCCACATGGCTAACAACTAGCTGTAACTCCAGTTCCAGTGGATTGGATGCCTTTTTCTGACTCTGCAAGCATTGCACAAGAGGGTGCACTTACATACATGCAGTCAATACACTCAGACACCTAAAATAAAAATAATAAATAATAAACATTTTTTAAACAGCTTACAAACCTCGGGAAGCTAAGGCCCGAGGACTGCTGCTAGTTCAACCTGAGCTAAGGCCAACCTGAGCTAAGATTCATAATGAACTTAGTCCCCATAGAGGCTGGCTCTGCTGTTAAGAGCACCAGCTGCTCTTCTGAAAGACCCAGTTTCAGTTCCCAACACCCACAGGGTGCCAACAACCATCCATAGCTCCAGTTGCAGGAATCCAATGCCCTCTCTTGGCCTCCATGGGCATTACATGCATGGCCTTAACAGACAAGCAAAGCACTCACACACATGAAAATTTTAAAAGTGTTTTTTAAAATGTTTAAAAAGAAGGCCCAGAGTAAAATATAAGCAAGCAAATTGAAAATCAAATTGAAAAGCAAAACCTCCTCAAAAGATTCTGATACACATCCCAAGTCTAAGAAGTGCAGAAAGACAAGTATGCATTTTTCTCTTAAAATGAGACGCTCTTGGGGCTGGAGAGATGGCCTTGCGGTTAAGAGCACAGACTGCTCTTACAGAGAACCCGGGTTCGATCCCCAGCACCCACATGGCGGCCGAGAACCGTCTGAAACTCCAATTCCAGGAGAACTCCAGTTCCAGGGGAATCCGACACCCTCTTCTGACCTCCGCGGCGTTGCACGACACGGGTGCACAGACTTGCATGCAGACAGTACATTCATACACATAGAGAAATAAATAATTTTTTTATTGGTCCTTTTCCGAGAGACAGGGTCTCCCTGGAGCCCCAGCTGTCCTGGAACTCACGTGTAGACCAGGCTGGCGTGGAACTCACAAAAGGATCCTCCTGGCCTCTACCTCCCAAGTGCCTGGATCAAAGGCGGGCGCCACACGCCGCAGTAAAAGCCATTATTCTATACAAACATAAATGTTCTGTTTAGCTCTCCCTTGTTGGTATCTACTTTCTATTTAAAATTATAAGAGTATGGGATGGTACAGACCTACAATCTTAGCTAAGGCAACAGGCTCACATGTTCAAGGCCAGCCTGGGCAATTTAATATGACCCTGTCTCAAAATAAAAAATAAAAAAGAGGGTCGGGGGTGTAGCCTAATGGTAGAACTAGTATATGCAAGGCNGTGTGTGAAAAACTCACCCTGGAGAGAGTCTCTGCCTTTTTTTGCCTCGCCTCCTCCTGAGGGGTTTGGGATTTACAGGTGCTGTATGTTTTTGTTAGGTGTATGCTTTTTAGTACTGCAAAAAAATAACAAGAAGGAAAACTCCTTTTTTCCTAAACTTTTTAAATCAAACCTAATACCTCGTGAATATATATGGTTTACTTATTTAATATTTTGTGTTGTGTGTTTTTGTGGGTTTGTATGTGCTTTTGGTGTGTATGTTGTGTTGGTATTTTTGTATGTCCTGGGTGTGTGTGTGGCCATCAGGGGGCACCACACAGTGTTGTTTGTACAGATGTGAGGGTCAGAGCACGTTCTGTTGAGAGTTGTTGAGAGGTTGGTTCTCTTCCGCTTTTTTCCACGCTGGCTCTCCCTCCTTCTCTCCGGAAGGCTTCCTCCTCACTCCTTCCTGGCATGCGCAATCTTGTGGGACCCTTCTGAACTTAACTTTTCCTGCCAGCGTTTCCATCACGTCTGTCATTGTTTTTTTGCTGGCGGGGGACTTGCGCGCCACCGCATCCTTCTTCCCCCATAGCTTATACACCTCTCCGTTCCTTTTCTCTCTTCTTCCCCCCTCGCGTTCCCTCCTTCTTACCCCTGCCGCCCTGCCCCCCCTCCGAACCCATTGCACCCCTGCTTTCTCCTGTCCATGTTAAACAATTCTCCTTCACATATACATTCTACCCTTGCCACCCGCGGTGGCGTTCCCCTGAGGCCCTTGGTTCACATATTTAGCCTCCCGTATGGATTTCTTTCCTATCCATGTTGACCTGACCCCTTCATACATTGACCGTATCTTATCGCACTCCTCCTCTCTCTCCCCCCTTCCCTTCTACATGCTACTGTCCCTCATCCCCTTCCCCCGTCCTATCATCAGTAATCAGGCTTGCACGGAAGGCTACTTTTTTTTTTTCTTTCTTTCTTTCTTTCCTTCCTTTCCTCTCTTCCTCCTTCCTTCCTTCTGGCCTTCCTTCCTGCCGCCTTCCTTTCTTCTTTTTTCTTTCTTTTTGGTCTTGTTCGCTTTCACTTTCTCCCCCCCCCCCCTCCCCCCCCCCCCCCTCTCCTTCCTCCCTCCCTTCGGCCCTTCGTCACTTCTTTCTCTTCCCCCGCCGCCCGCGTCTCATTATGTAGCCCCACCGCCCTGGACCAATGACACTTCACTATTTTTTTTTTTTACAACATACCAGCTGGGCTCGGATTTACAGAGTGCTTCCTGCTCTGGGATTCAAAAAAAGTTTTAGTTTATTTCTGTGTGCGCGGTATGAATTCGTGTCTTGCATGGATGGTCTGTGCACCGTGTGGTCGTGCATATGGCCTATCGGACGGAGTTCAGACGAGGGTGTCGGATTCCTCTGGAACTGGAGTTCTACTGGAATTGGTTCTACTGGAATTGGAGTTAAAGACAGCCACCATGTGGGTGCTGGGGATCGAAAGGTCCCGGGTTCCTCTTGCACGAGTGGTCGGTTGCTTTAACCGACCTAGCAATCTCTCCCACCCTGTTGTTTGTCTTGAGACAGGGGTCTTGTATGTAGACGCGTGGCTGTCAGAACATTCTATGTAGACAGGGCTAGCCTTGAACTCCGCTTGAGATTTACCTGCCTCTTTCTTCCAAGTGCTGGACTTAAGGTGTATGCGCGCAGATGCCCAGCAAGGTCTTGTTTTAGAGCTTATCATTTTTTAACTTATTTTTTTTTTATTTATAATTTAAAAAAAAAAAAAAAAAAAGAATAATTACATTTCATGTCTGCAGAGTCTCTGAGTATTCTATGGTTCAGATCATTGTTGCTTACTAATATTTAAACCCATTGTTATACAAATTGTGAAATCCACCCTATAACTATGCAAATGTACTTCCTGCATTCCCTGCTACAGGTTGGAGTCCATGGGACCCAGACCTGATGTCAGAGGATACTGGGGGATAGTTAATACGCACGAGACAAAGCCAGGAAACAGGGTTGGAAAAAGTGAGAAACGGCTCAGATGCCATCTCAGGAGCAACCTCAGCTGACTTGGGTGAGGCTGGCGTTGCTCTCAAGAGTTGTTTGGGGCCAGCAAGATGGCTCCGCAGGTGCTTGCTGCCAAGCCTGATGACATGAGTTTGATCCCTAGAACTCACATAGTAGAATGAGAGAAATGACTCCCAAAAGTTCTCCTCTGACCTCCACATGAACCCCATGGCACAAATGTACACACAATTAATAATTATTAATTAAATTTTTAAAGAATTGTTCAAGCCGGGCAAGGTGACACACGCCTTTAATCCTAGCACTTGGGAGGCAGAGGCAGGCTGATCTTTGTGAGTTCAAGGCCAGCCTGGTCTACAGAGCAAGTTCCAGGACAGCTGGGGCTACAGGGAGACCCTGTCTCAAAAAGACCAAAAACAAAAAAGAATTGTTCAACGTTGGAAGAAGAGGGATTAGATCTTTGCATGGGGCCTCAGCCTGCCGTTGGATGGAGTAATGACCCTGTCAAGGTGGTCTTCTCACAGGAAGGCACAAATAGGAGAGGGAGTTCCTCACTCCTGAATGGGTTTAAGGGCTCAGTCTACCTCCTCTTCACCTACCTTCATAGGAAGAACAGAGCCGACTTGAGCACTTCTCAGTAGAGCCCAGAGTTTTTAGTTTGTCCCCAACGAGCACATTACTATCTCTTCCCGCCTCCTATTCCAGGAACTAGATGTTTGTGAAATGACTTACCGCTAAAATGAAGTGTGAATTCCCATGTGGAATTATTTCTAATCCCTTAAATGGCATTTATACAGCATCTTTATGTCTACATTTTTGACTAATAAAAATAAACTGTCTCAAAAACCACCGGCCATTTGTGTGTTTAGACGACTGTAATTAATGTTCGTATTTCTCCCTGACCAATGTTTTTCTTGGGATGAGAAAGAATTCCTGATTCCATGGCAACCACAGCCACAGTCCTTTCAGAGACTTGTAATAAGCAGCCATCATGTCTGTGTCCTGGGATCTGAGAAACGTGACTCTTGTCCCTCCCCCTTGCTGGGTGATAGGCAGATCAAGCAAGCAGAACAGATGAAATCATATTGTGGCATCTCCAAAGCAGATGGAGGACATCGCCTGCCTAAGATCATGTGCAGTGCCCAGAGTGATTGAAACTGCAGACAACATGCTAATGATACCATCCTTGAAGTCAAACCCTTGGCTGATTTCTGCCTACATGGCTTTCCACTTCTGCAATGGGACCTTTCACTGTGTCTCACGGTCACACTTTTTTTTTTTCAAAGCCAAATTTTATTGAAGTTTTGAGGATTTCATACAACATTTCCCAATCTAATCTAGGCCCATTTCCCCTTCCTTGCCCCCCCACCAGAGCTCATAAATTCTGCCATACATGTCATTCATCTTTTTCTCAGGCTTTTTAAAATTTTTCAATGCAGAAATTTACTGTTTGGGGCAGAAGTTTACTGTTTCAGTCATTTCTTTGACCCAATCTTTTTTGTGGTTGTTACTCCTTCCAATTTGTATCACTTTAAAATATGCATATATGCATGCCACACATATATCAAGATTATGATGTAGTAGGTTTTGGTGGTTTGAATGAGTGTCCCTGTGATGGTTAACCTGACTGGATGTCCCTGGGTGTCAACCTGACTAGACTAAGGAACAAATAAGAGAAAAAGGATCTTCGGATTGGACTACTTCAACCTGGATGGCCCACCCCAAATGTGGGCATTACCTTCTACTGGCAGGCAGTATTAAAGGCCATGGCAGAGGGAGCTGGTCCCCTTTTTTTCCTGTGGCTTGCCTCCCTTTCACTGGTGAGTTTGTCTTGCTGCTGTGATCAACCATTTGGATCCCAGTGTGTACTGAGACCAGCAGATCTCCTGGAATCCATAGGGCTTTCAACACCAGATTGAGACTACTGAGACATCCAGCCTTTTGGACTGAGCAGCTCCCTGGATTCTCAGCCTCTCTAGTGTGGGGTGGCTACTGTTGGACTTCTTGAAATCTGTCACATGAGCAAATCAATAAATTGTATATAGCTATATATTCGTCCTCTTTCTTCTGTTTCTTTAGAGAGCCCTAATACAGATTTTGGTACCAGAAGTGGTTCTAGAGAAACAGAATTGAAAGGATGAATTTCTTTAGTGGGCTTGGTAGCTTCTGGAGTCAGCTCTCCAACCCAATGAAGCCTAGAGTTACTGAAGGCTCTCCTAGTGGCATGAAGAGGAATGATAATCCTTGGTGCAGACTATTTGATGTAATTATGAAGATAGATCCATTTGACTCACCTAACTCCCCTCTTGTGAGAAGCAAGGAATTTAGCGACTCTATATATAAAACGTTCGAGAAATTGCAGAAAAATCAGGAAAATAATGATGTTGCCTTGTTGCTCCTAGCATGTCTGGATAAACTGTTAGACGAAAATATGGAGCTCGGTGATAAAAATGACCAGCTCCGGATTCGAAACAACAGTTTAAAGGTTTCCAAGTGTGCTCTGGAAGAGAATCTTCTCTCCAGCAGCCAAAGAGCTAAAGCAGCAGAAAATCAAGCTGGAGCCCTTATTATACGGTTGGCTGATTTACAACGCAGATTTAATTCCCAGCCACGAAA
The DNA here is from genome assembly GCA_009823505.1 of Rhizomys pruinosus. NCBI lineage: Eukaryota > Metazoa > Chordata > Mammalia > Rodentia > Spalacidae > Rhizomys > Rhizomys pruinosus. The sequence goes on from VZQC01003599.1 coordinate 663,063, forward strand.
AGTGTCAGCAGTTAAAGTGAGAGCACTGGTGGGGAAAGGGTGGAACCCTGAAACTTGGGATGGAGATGTGTGGGAGAACTATGATGATGAGGATTTTGAACCCTCGGATTCTGAGGGATTTTCTTTATCTGAGGAATTAACCTCCCCACCCTCAGCAGAGAATCCACACCCTGCAGATCCCTCCTCCCCACCCTTGCCTGAGGAAATTAATCCCCCCCTCCCAGTGGGAGCTGATGTCCCTCAGGGCCCAACAATTGTTGCCTCTAGACCTATAACCAGATTGAAGTCTAAGCAAGCCCCTCAAGGTGAGATAGAAAGTGTGGTCCACGAGGAGGTGCGATATACTACTAAAGAAATTAATGAGTTTGCTGATTCATTCCGGCAGAAGCCTAAGGAATATGTGTGGGAATGGATTTTAAGGGTGTGGGATAATGGTGGAAGGAATATAAAATTGGATCATACTGAGTTTATCGATATGAGCCCACTGAGTAGAGATTCTAGGTTTAACATGGAAGCTCGAGCAGTTAAAAAAGGTGTTAAAAGTTTATTTGAATGGTTGGCTGATGTATTTATTAAAACATGGCCTACTAACAGCGAGTTAGAGATGCCTGATATTCCTTGGCTTAGTATTGATGAAGGGATTGTGAGGGTCAGGCAGATGGGCATGCTCGAGTGGATTCGAAGTGTAAAACCACATTCTCCACAATATGAGGACCCAGAGGACATGCCACTCACTGAATTTATAAGATGGAAAGTACTGAGAGAGACACCAGAACATTTGAAGAGCTTTGTTTTTGCTCTATTTCTTATGCCAGATCTTACAGTTAGAGAAGTTGTGGCTCGTTTGCATAAATTAAATGTACACGTAGTAGGTCTAACAGGACCTCAGGGTAGGCGTCAGGTGGCAGCACTGAATCGCAGAAGGCCAGATGAGCGTAGTTACAGTAATTATCATAATGGGTGGCAAAGGCAAAACAATACCTATAATGGCATGACCCGAAATGATCTTTGGAACTGGCTAATTAATCATGGTGTTCCCAGGAACCAAATACATAAGAAGCCTACTAAGTTTTTATTTGATCTGTATAAGCAGAAAAGCTCTAGAACGAATGACAGGAAGTCAACATTTGATTTTAGGAGTAGCGAATCCCGCCCAGTTGACCGGTTTCCAGACTTGAGACAGTTCACAGACCCAGAACCCCTTGAATGAAGGGGTGGCCGGGTTCCAGTGAGGAAGGACCTTGTCACAATACCAAAGAGTTATGCTGTTTGCCTTCCTCCTGTCCTTCCCCAGAGGGACCTGAGGCCTTTTACTAGGGTAACTGTACACTGGGGAAAAGGAAATAATCAGACTTTTCGAGGCCTATTGGATACTGGTTCTGAGTTGACACTGATCCCAGGAGACCCTAAAAAGCATTGTGGCCCTCCGGTTAAAGTAGGGGCCTATGGAGGTCAGGTGATAAATGGAGTTTTGGCTGAAGTCCGACTCACGGTGGGCCCAGTGGGTCCCAGAACGCATCCCGTAGTTATTTCCCCAGTCCCAGAATGTATAATTGGGATAGATATAATTAGAAATTGGCAGAATCCCCACATTGGTTCCCTGATCTGTGGAGTGAGGGCTATTATGGTTGGAAAGGCCAAATGGAAACCATTGGTGTTGCCTCTACCAGGGAAAATAGTAAACCAAAAACAGTATCGTATCCCTGGAGGGATTGCAGAAATTAGTGCCACCATCAAGGATTTGAAAGATGCAGGGGTGATGATTCCTAACACATCTCCATTTAACTCTCCAATTTGGCCTGTACAAAAGACAGATGGATCATGGAGAATGACACTTCCATCATGGAGGGGACAGCATTTGGTCCTTACAGGAACAGATACTTATTCTGGTTATGGATTTGCCTTTCCTGCACATAATGCTTCTGCCAAAACTACCATCCAGGGACTTACAGAATGCCTTATCCACCGTCACAGTATTCCTCACAGCATAGCTTCTGACCAAGGAACTCACTTCACAGCCAAAGAAGTGTGACAGTGGGCCCATGGTCATGGTATCCACTGGTCTTATCATGTTCCCCACCACCCAGAAGTAGTTGGCTTGATAGAACGATGGAATGGCCTCTTGAAGACACAGCTACAGCGCCAATTAGGTAGCAATACCATGGAGGGCTGGGGCAAGGTTCTCCAGCAGGCAGTATTCTCACATTTTGTCTCCAGTTGGTGGCACTGCTCTTGGAGGTCTTAGAAGGTGTGGCTGTGCTGGAGGAAATATGTTATTGGGGGCGGCTTAGTGAGTTTAACAAGCTTCGAGGTCTCCAGTCTCTCTCTCTGCTTCCTGTGCTCATTACGAGATGTGAACCTCAGCTTTCTGCTCCAGCTCCAGCTCCAGCCCCCATGCCTCGCACCACAATGGACTCTGATTCCCTGGAACCATCAATTGGAAGCTCAAATAAACTCTTCCTTTTATAAGTTCCCTTGGTCATGGTGGTTTATCACAACAACAGAAAAGTGACTAATACATAGGTTTTAGCATCTTCAGCTTATGATTTCTTTTTATTTTCTTTATTAGGCTGAAAGTTGTCATGTTTTCTTAAGGAAGTGTTTTGAAAGTTCATCTTTGGCAAGCCCAAACAACCATCAGTTCTGCCCTTGTGTTCCACACTGGGGTTTTCCCTTTCCATGGTCACCAATGAGGTCCAGTAAGCACCTCGTCCTGCCTTGATCTTCCTGTACTGGTCTCCATGATACAGCCTGGGTAGTCCAACAATGGCAGTCTATACTCTGAAGAGGCTGAAACCCCAGTAGCTGCTCAGTCCACAAGCTGAATGTCGCAGCAGTCCCCATCTGGCATTGAAGTTTTGGAGGATTCTTGAAGAGACAGGAGTCTTCAGTCCACATTGGAAGGTTGAAAAGCTGTGTCTCATGTCTTTGAAGGATGGCAAAAGCAGTGGCAGCCACAGGGTAAATGCACTCACCAGTAAGAATTGAAGACAGGAGGGGCTGGAGAGATGGCCTAGCAGTTAAGAACTCCGACTGCTCTTCCAGTGGACCCCGGTTTGATCCCCAGCACCCACATGGTGGCTGAGATCCGTCTTTAACTCCAGTTCCAGGGGAATCTGATGCCCTCTTCTGACTGCAGCATTGCATGACACAGGTGCACAAACCTACATGCAGACAGTACATTCATACACATAAATAAACTGGGAGCCAGGCATGGTGGCGCACACCTTTAATCCTAGCACTCCGGAGGCAGAGGCAGGCAGATCTTTGTGAGTTCAAGGCCAGCCTGGTTTACAGAGTGAGTTCCAGGACAGCTGGGGCTACAGGGAGACCCTGTCTCGAAAAGACCAAAATAAATAAATAAATAAATAAATAAATAAATAAATAAATAAATAAATTGGGCTGGAGGGATAGCGCAGCCCTTAAAAAGGCTGAGGCTAGCCGGGTGTGGTGGCACACGCCTTTAATCCTAGCACTTGGGAGGCAAAGGCAGATGGATCTTTGTGAGTTCAAGGCCAGCCTGGTCTACAGAGCAAATTCCAGGACAGCTGGCGCTACAGGGAGACCCTGTCTCGAAAAA
>VZQC01003599.1:677433-688132 GCA_009823505.1 Rhizomys pruinosus
GAGACTGGCAGATCTCCTGGAATCCATTCGGGCCTTCAGCACTAGACTGGGACTCCTGAGACATCCAGCCTTGCGGACTGAGCAGTTCCCTGGATTCCCGGCCTCTCCAGTTCGGCGCTACTGTTGAGCTCCGTCACGTGAGCAAATCAATAAATTGTATATAGTTATATATATTCATCCTGTTGCTTCTGTTTCTTTAGAGAACCCTGACTAATACACTATTTGTATTGCTCCAAAATATGCCTATATAAACATCATATATGTACCAGAATTATGTCCTCTGAGAGCAAACTGTATGTTAACTCCAAAATATGTTTAGGAATTCACATTTTTCCCTTTAGTTTTATATTACTCTAAATATGAATATATACCTTTCTCCCATAAACGTTAATTATCATGTCTGAAAATAAGTGATAAGTTAATTCTAGGGCCCATTAAGAGAGTCAAGTTATAACATCACAGTTGCCTTCAGATAGAAAGAAATATAACAACAACGTTGCTCAGCTTGCTTTTCAATTGGGGGATTTGGTGCTAGCATCCACAAATGAGGTAAACCATTCCCCGTTTGGTTTGGGGGGGACTGTGTTACTTCACTTAGCACAATGGCTTCAAGTTCCATCCATTTACTTGCAAAGTTCATGATGTCATCTTTCTTTACTGCTGCATAGAACTCCATTGTGTAGATGTACCACATTTTCTCTCACTGCTCATCAGTTGAGGGGCATTTCGGTTGGTACCAGCTCTTCACTATTGTGAAGAGAGCTGCAATAAACATGGCTGTGCATGTATCTCTGTGGTAGGAAGAGTCTTGTGGGTATACACCCAGGAGTTGTATGACTGAGTCAGGTGGTAGGCTCATTTTGAGTCTTTCAAGGGTTCTCCACACTGTTCTCCACAGTGGTTGTATGAATTTACATTCCCACCAGCAGTGGATAAGTGTTCTTCTTTCCCCACAACCTCTCCAGCATTTCGTATCATTTGTTTTCTTGATCCTAACCAGTCTTATTGGAGTGAGATGATATCTTAAACTGGTTTTAATTTTCATTTCCTTAATTATTAGCAATGTTGAACACTTTTTAAGATGTTTCTCAGTCTCTAATTCCTTACTTGTGAAATCTCTGTTCAGCTCTTTACTCCATCTTTTGAGTGAGTCACTTGTTTTCTTAATTCTTTGCTTTTTGAGTAGTTTATATATTCTGGAAGTTAATGCTCTATCAGATGTTATCAGTGGGAAAGGTTTCCCCCCACTCTGTGAGCTTTTTCTTCACTTCACTGATTGTTTCTTTCACTCTACAGAAGCTTTTGAGTTTAATTGTCGACCTTATTTCCTGTGTAGCTGCTGTCTGATTTAGGAAGTCTTTTCCTACACCTATGTCGTGTAGGTTGCTGTCAACTTTTTTCTTCTATCACCTTCAGAGTTTTGGGTTTCACACTGAGGTCTTTGGTCCATTTGAACTTGACTTTTCTACAGGGAGATAGGGGTTTAACTTTATTCTTCTACAAGTGATGATCCAGTTTTGCCAACACCACTTGCTGAATATGCTGTCTTTCCTCCATTGAGTCTCCTTGGCCCTCTTGTCAAAGATGAAGGGGCAGAAATTGTATGTGCTCAAGTCTGGATCTTCAGTTTTGTTCCATTGGTCAACAGGTCTGTTTTTGTGCCAGTACCAAGTTATTTTTATGACTATAGTCTTGTAGTATTGTTTGAAGTCTGGTATAGAGATCCCCTCTGTATTGTTCTTTTTGCTTAGGGTTGCTTTGGCTATTCAGGGTCTTTCGTTTTTTCCATATGAAATTAAGGATTTTTTCCCAAGCCTGTGAAGAAACTCTTGGGGATTTTTAATTGGGATTGCATTGAATCTGTATATTAATTTGGGTAGAATGAATAATTTTACTATATTAATTTTTCCAATCCATGAGCATGGGAGGGCTTTCCATCTTCTGATGTCTTTTTCAATCTCCTTCTTCAGGGGTTTAAAATTTTTGTTTTAGAGACCTTTCATGTCTTTGGTTAGATTTGTTCCTAGGTATTTTATTGTTTCTGAGGCTATTGTGAGTGGGAAGGTCTCCTTATATTCCTTCTTCAGTTGTTTGTTGTTGGTGTAAACAAAGGCTTCTGATTTTTCTAGGTTAATTTTGTATCCCACCAAATTATTGAAATTCTTAATAGTTTCTAGGAGTTTTCTGGTGGAGTTTTTAGCATCCCTTAAGTAAACTATCATATCGTCTGTGAAAAGGGATAGCTTGACTTCTTCTTTTCCAATTAGTACTCCTTTAATTTCCTTTTCTTGCCTATTGCCCTAGCAAGTGTTTCAAGCACCATATTGAAGAAGAGTGGTGACAGGGGGCAGCCTTGCCAAGTTCTTACCTTTAAGGGGAATGCTTCTAACTTTTCTCCAGTTATGATGATGTTGGCTGTGGGTTTCTTGTAAATGGCTTTGATTACATTGAAGAATGGTCCCTCCAGTCCAATTCCCTCTAGGACTTTAAGCATGAAGGGATCTTTGATTTCAAAGGCTTTTTCTGCATCAATTGAGATGATCATGTGGTTTTTGTCTTTCAGTCCTTTTATGTGTTTTATGATATTTACTAATTTTTGTATGTTGAACCATCCCTGCATCTCTGGTATGAATCAAAAAGGTCATAATGGATGACCTTTTTGATATGGGTCTGTATATGGTTTTAGAGTATTTTGTTGAGAATTTTTGCCTCTATGTTCATTAATGAGATGGGCCTATAGTTCTCTTTTTTGGTTGTATCTTTGCCTAGTTTTGGTATTAGAGTGATGCTGGCTTCATAGAAGGAATTTGGGAGATTTCCCTCTGCTTGTGACCTTCTGACCAGTTTGAGTAATAATGGTTTTAAATGTTTTATAGAATTCTGCTGTGAAACCATCTGGGCCTGGGCTTTTTTTTAATTAGGAGGTTTCTTATTACATTTTCACTTTCTTCATATATTATGGGTCTGTTTAAGCTGTCAATCTCTTCTTGGCTAAGCATTGATGATTCCCAGGATTTCAGATATTCATCCATTTCTCTAAGGTTTTCAAATCTAGTAGCGTATAAGGAATTTTTTTTTTTTGGTCTTTTTTAGACAGGGTCTCCCTGTAGCCCCAGCTGTCCTGGAACTCGCTCTGTAGACCAGTTTGGCCTTGAACTCACAAAGATCTGCCTACCTCTGCCTCCCGACTGCTAGGATTAAAGGCATGCACCACCACGCCCAGCGCATATAGGTTTTTGAAGTATTCCTGTATGTCTGTCTGGATCTTTTCATTGTCTGTTGTGATATTTCCCCTTTCATCGTGAATTCTATTGATTTGGAGTTGCTCTTGCTTTCTTTTGGTTAACTAGGCTAGAGGTCTGTCTATCTTGTTTATTCTTTCAAAGAACCAAGTTTTGAATTCATTGATTTTTTTTCTATTGTTTTCTTTGTTTCTATTTCATTGATTTGTGCGCTGATTTTTTTGTTATTTCTTCCTGTCTGTTGCATTTAGGGTTCATTTGTTGTTGTCTCTCAAGTGTTTTTAGCTGCAGTGTTAGATCGTTTATTTGGGCTCTTTTTTGTTGTTGTTTTGTTTTGTTTTTAATGTAGGCACCCAAGGGCTACAAACTTCCCTCTAAGGGCTGCTTTTAAAGTATCCCATAGGTTTTGGTGTGTTGTATTGTCTGTGTTGTATTTTGTTTAGTTCCAGGAATGCTTTCATTTCTTTCTTTATTTCTTCCTTGACCCATTCATTATTCAGGAGTGTGTTGTTTAGTCTCCATGTGTTCCTGTAGATAGGGTTAGATAGGCTTATCCTGGTGTTGATAATGAGCTTTATTGTGCTGTGGTCTGATAGAATGCATGAAATTATTTCAATCTTTTTGTATTTATTGAGAGTTTTTTCTTTGTCCAATTATGTGGTGAATTTTGGAGAATGATCCATTGGGTGCTGAGTAGAAAGTGTATTCTCTGGTGCTTGGGTGGAATATTTGGAAGATGTCTGTGATGTCCATTTGGTGTATCATATTGTTCAGTTCAGATGTCTCTCTGTTTATTCTTTGTCCAATTGACCTGTCCAAAGGGCTCAGTAGGGTTATTGAAGTCCCCTACTATGAGTGTGCTGGGATTAATCTGTGCCTTGACGTCCTGTAGAATTGGGTTTATAAAGATCAGTGCACCAGAGTTTGGTGCATATATATTCATGACTGTGAAGTCTTCGTGGTTAATTTTCCCTTGGATAAGGATGTAATGGCCTTCTTTGTCTCTTCTTGTTTATTTTACTTTGAAGTCTATTTTGTCTGATATTAAAATAGCACCTCGTGCTTCCTTTTTGGTACCATTTGCTTGGAATATTTTTTTTCAGCCTTTCACTTTAAGTTGGTACCTATCCTTGAGGGTGAGATGGGTTTCTCATAGACAACATATAGATGGATTGTCTCTTGATCCATTCTCCCAATCTATGTCTTTTGATTGGGGAGTTTAGTCCACTAATATTTAAGGTTATAATTGACAGATGTGTGTTGCTTCCTTTCACCTTATTATCCATTTGCATTTTGGTCTAGGTTTCTAATTCTGCAGTTATGCTTTTATTAATTTCTCTTTCTAGGTGCCTGGGGATAGTTGCTCCTCTCCTTTGTCCTTTGAATTGCTTCAGGTATTCTCTGAAGGGTTGGTTTTCCAGACATGTATTCTATCATCTTGTTTATGTCATGGAAGATTTTTCTTTCTCCTTCAACTATCATCAACATTTTTCCTCGGTATAGTAACCTGGGTTGGCATCTACAGTCCTTTAGCACTAGGAATGCTTTGCTCCACATTCTTCTTGCTTTCATTGTTTCCACTGGAAAGTCAGCTGTAATTCTGATAGGTTTCCGCTTCTATGTAATTTGTTTTTCTCTTGTGGCTTTCAGAATTTTATCTCGTTTTGGGCATCTAGTGTTGTTAACTATGATATGGCAAGGGGAGTTTCTTTTCTGATCTTGTCTATTTGGTGTTCTATGCGCTTCTTGTATTTGTATGGGTTTGTCTTTTTTTAGTTTGGGGAAATTTTCATCTATTATTCTGTTGAAGATCTGATCAATACCATTCTCTTGGGATTCTTTTCCTTCTCCTATCCCTATGATGCAGAAGTTTGATCTTTTCATAGTGTTCAACATTTCCTGGTTGTTCCACTCTTGTTCATAGTCTTTACTTGAGCTTTTTAATTGTTCTGTGTTATCTTCCAGGTCTGATATTCTTTTTTCTGCTTCCTCCATTTTGCTTCTGAGGCTTTTCCCTATCCTTTCCTCTTGATTGGATGAGTTTTCGATTTTCTTTTTTCATTTCATCCTGTGATTTCTTTATTATTTCTGCTTCCTTTTGGAGCTTCTCAATATCTTCTTGTAGCTCCTCGCTTCACTGGTTGGTTTCCTTTTTCATTTCAGCATGGGATCTTTTCAGTGTTTCCACTTTGTTCCAGAGTTTGTCATTCTCTCCCTCTAGTTCTTTCCTGAGTTAGTCATTCTCTCCCTTTAGTTCTTTTCAAAGTTTGTCATTCTCTCCCCATTAGTTCTCTGATTTGTTCTTTATATTCTATGATTTCTTTGAATATGTCTACAATTGTCCTTCTAAGATCTGTGTCCTGGGTTACCTCTAGGAAGATCTCATTGTAGGAATCTTCTATAGGCCTGGTAGAGTTTAGTGTGGAAATGGCCTGTGCTTTTCCCACATTGTTCTTTCGTTGTGCTTTTGGCATGTGGATTTGTTTTTTGTTTGTATTCTGATGTGAATTTCACATATTTCTTCACTGTGTCAAAGAATTGCTTTCCTTGATTCCTTCAGATGCCTTCATTGTTTTCTCCTTGTTTATGGAGTATTGTCTTGTCTAGGTTTCAGGCTTTCAATTGTGGTTATATATTGGAAGGTATAGCTCACTCTTCCCTTTCTATTCCACAGGTTCTCCAAAAACTGGGTAGGTAACAACCCAGACAGTACCCTCTGAGCACTGTGCTCACTCTGCTTCCTGCAAGCCAGTTCCTCTAGGTTGGTGGTGGGGCTTACTGTAGTCCCACCTGGACACCACTGTGCACTTCCAGTTGGGGGGGGGGACAGGGGCACAAGTTGCTCAGAGCTGCTTCGGCTGGTCTGGCCAAAGCAAACAATCTCTATACATAACAGGCCAATAATCCAATACTCCAACAATCTGCCTTGCTGACATGCACGGCCCACACCCTGTGCTCCAGTTGATCCAGCCTAAGTAACCAATCTCTATGCACCCATAGAGGCAACAGGCCCACCTGTGTTCCAGCTGGCTGAGTGTCTTTGCCCCCCCAAAGCTGCTCAGTCCCACTTTTTTTAAATATTTATTTATTATTTCTATGTGTATGAATGTAAATACACCCACGTCATGTACTAAAGAAGGCACCATATTCCCCTGAAACTGGAATTATGGGAGGTTATTAGCCACCATGTGGGTGCCAGAAATCAAACCTGAGTCCTCTGCAAGAGCAGCCAGTGCTCTCAACTGCTGAGCCATCTCTCCAGCCCCAGTCTTACCTCTCTTGACTATTAAAATAGAGGTGGCATCATCTTTGCCCCAAGAAATCATGATCATGACATAGGAAAATATCACTTTGTTCACACCTAGCATAGTTGACCAATTACATTTCTCTATACTACTTTCATAATTAACACATGCAACTCGAGGCAAGCATCTTCTTAAATCTCTGAGTCAGACACTTTGAGAATGACTTCTGGACAAATGACTTATACCAAATCGGGCAATACAAAAGTTAATCTTATGTTTGGAGATCATTTAATACCATTTCCATTTGTTTATAATGTAAAACAACCTCATTAGGCTTTAGGATCCTCATGTAACCTAAACATACAGCCTTAATCCCCCCTTCCATGCCCTTGATACAGAATAATGTGTGTGTGCACACATGTGCTGTGGCTATCAAGCAGGTGCTGCAAGCAGTGAATATTTATTAGAAGAATTGTGTTTCAAGCAACGGGTGGGATTAAATTGATAACACCTCTTTGCCCAGTGTACTCTGTTCTAGGTCAACAGAGGTCAGAAAGGACAAAACCCTTCCATGGTAGGAGAAGGGTCTGCCTTTCCTTTGCCATTTCATGTTGGATGTACAGTCTCAGTAGAGAAAAAGGACAGCTTTTATTCCAGCACAGTTGGTGAGAAGTCTGAGGGAACAAGTTCTCAGAGCAGTTCAGTCCCACTCTTGGTTTAAAGGGATGCTAAGAGTCAGTTCTTCTTTATTCAGGCATCGCCACGATGTACCAGTCAAACCACTGCAAGCTATGTCACAAACCTTGTTTGCACAGTGCTCTTAACTGCCAGGCCATCGCTACAGCCCCATGTTCCATTTCTTAATTGTAATAGGAGCCAGAACACAAATTGTAGGAAGGCAATTTTCCATACAAACCCTAAAACAGAAAAGACTACATGCTAAGCTTTATGAATTTCTTTTATAAATGTAAAAATAACTTTCCTTTGAGCCCAACATTCTCATTTTTAAAACCCCAATAAACTTCATTGTATAATTTTAGAACTTTGCTAAGGAACAGGTTTTTTTTTTTATTTCTATTACAGACTGGAATAAATTATATTCTCTTATTCTTTATATTTCATCTCAAATTCAAAAGTGGTTATTAATTCGATTTCACATTTTATTAAATGACACACTGGTGTTCCAAATTCTCTCTAGCTCCAACTATAATTCTTCCTCGATTTTGATTGGTCTGTTCCATTATAACCATAGCAACTAAAACTGCTTCCGATGCTGGACATGGTGGTGTGTGCTTTTAACCCAGCACTGGGGAGGCAGAAGCAAGATATCTCATAGTTCAAGGCCACTCTGGTCTACATAGAGAGTTATGAAACAGTCAGAGACTGACCCCTCAAAGAAAGGCTTGTCTCAGCTGGAAAGATAAATAATTTGCTGATTTTACCATAGTGCCATAATAATCCTTGGTGCTAAATGAGTGATAGAAATGCGGCTTCCTACTCTGTATTTGGTTTGGTTTGGTTTGGTTTGGATTGGTGTGGGGAGGTGTGTCTGTGTACATGTATTCATGTATATGCACAGACGTGAACATGCATGTGAAGGCCAGGGGTCAACATCCATGTTTTCCTCAATCACTCTCCACTTTATTTTTTGAAACAAGGTCTGTCACTGAACCTAGAGGTCACCAGAGGTCACCAGCTTGTCTGGATGGGCTGGCCAAAGAGCCCCCGGGACCCTTCTGTCTCTGCCTTGACCCCAGCACCGGGATTTCAGGCACGCATTACCACATCTGGCTTTTTTTCTTTTTTTATTTTATTTATTTTTGTATGTATATGAATGTACTGTCAGCATGTAGGTCTGTGCACCCATGTCACACAATGCCGTGGAGGTCAGAAGAGGGTGTCAGATTCCCCTGGAACTGGAGTTAAAGACGGTTCTCAGCCGCCATGTGGGTGCTGGGGATCGAGCCCGGGTCCTCTGCAAGAGCAGTCAGAGCTCTTAACCGCTAGGCCATCTCACCAGCCCCAACATCTGGCTTTTTATGTGCATGCTGGAAACCTGAATTTAGGTCCTCATGTTTTTGCTGCAAGCATTTCACCCACTGACTCATCTCCCCAGGCTCCTATTTTTAAACTTTAATATCAAGCTATGGTACACAGTAATATCTAGTCATTGTAGTTTCTTTTATAATATTTTTTGGCCTTTTTGAGACAGGGTCTCCCTGTAGCCCCAGCTGTCCTGGAACTCACTCTGTAGACCAGGCTGGCCTTGAACTCACAAAAATCCACCTGCCTCTGCCTCCCAAGTGCTAGGATTAAAGGCGTGCACCACCATGCCCAGCCATATTTTATTTATTATTCTTTATTTGATGGATGAGTGTACTGCCTACATGTATGTAAGTGCACCCATGTCCTGCAATGCCCATGGAGGTCATAAGAGGGTGTTGGATTTCTGGAACTGGAGTAACAGGTGGCTGTTAGCCACCATGACACAGCTAATAACTACTAAGCCATCTCTATAGCCCCTATAATTTCTAATAAATATTCTGTCCCAGGTAATTGGGGAGGTATCTCAGTGGGTAACAGCTGCTACACAGGAAGCACAAGGACCTGAGTTCAAATCCCTGACACCCATGTAAAATATCCTCCAACCCTGCCCCTGGGATGCCCCAACAGGCAGGTCTCAGAAGATCTCTGGGCAGCTGGCCTACCAAATGGTGAACCTCCAATTTAGTAAGAGCCCCTGTCTCAAAACAGTGAGGCAGAGAGCTGTAGAGGAGACAGCCAACATGTTTCTCTGCCTCCACCTGAGAGCACCCAGAAGTGCACACGCACACATGCACAAGCAACACACACACAAAGGAAAAAAAAGAATTTGGCCTAGCCAGGCCTGGTAACACACACATATTCCCATCACTTGGGAGGTAGAGGCAGGAGGATCCGGAGTTCAAGATCATTGTTTACTGTGAAGTGAGTTTGAGGCCAGCTTGAGCTACATGAAGCTCCACCTAGAAAAAAAAAAATGTTTTAATTAAAAAAATTTTTTTAAATTAAAAATCTGGCCTAAAAGTGGGAGAGATGTCTCAGTGGTTAAGAGCACTGGCTGCTCTTGCAGAGGACCTGGGTTCCAGCTAAAACTAAAATGCACAGGAGATATGGGCTAGAGAGATGACTCGGCAGTTAAGAGTAGTTACTGCTTTGGCTTCGACCCAGGTTCTGTTCTCAGCATGTACACTGACTGGTTCAAAACCTACTGTAACTCCAGTTCCAGGTGATCCCATGGCACCATCTTCTGGCCACCATGGGCACCTGCGTTTAGTGCACAATCACACACAGAAACACACATATTTAAAGATAAATCTTTTTTTTTTTTTGGTCTTTTTGAGACAGGGTCTCTCTGTAGCCCCAGCTATCCTGGAACTCACTCTGTAGACCAGGCTGGCCTTGAACTCACAAAGATCCACCTGCCTCTGCCTCCGGAGTGCTAGGATTGAAGGCGTGCACCACCACGCCCGCAATAAATCCTTTTTTAAAAGCTTTATGGAATGTAAAGTTAATAATAAAAACTTTGTACAGATGCACAATATGAAAATTTGTTGAAAGGAAAAAAATTTCATTAACAAATAATGGAAAGTAGTCAAGGACTCTAAAATATGTCCAGATTGTCTGCTCGGTAATTTCAGAAGCTTAAGACAAATTTCATTTTTGCCTTTAACACAGATGTCACAGATATGCCACATGGCAGCTAACAACACCTTCTTCTAATCTCCACAGGCATTGTGTGACACAGGGGCACTTAAACACATGCAAGCAGTACACTCATAGGCACCAACTAAAAATAATAAACATTTTTTTAAATCTGTCCTAACGATTTTCTAAATTTTGTTAATTGAGCTATTTGGATTTCATTCTTTATTTTGACAGTTATTAAAATTAATACATAAATGCAAGTTTGAGCTGTCTCTAGTGACTTTATAACTCTTGAGACTAGATATTCTACTCTGTCAAGGTAAAATCAGCCACACTTTACCCTTTCATGCAGAAAAAAATGCCTCTAGTTAGCCGGGCATGGTGGCCCACACCTTTAATCTTAGCACTTGGGAGGCAGAAGCAGGCGGATCTTTCTGAGTTCAAGGCCAGCCTGGTCTGCAGAGTGAATTCCAGGACAGCTGGGGCTATAGGGAGACCCTGTGTCAAAAAGACATATATATATAT
>VZQC01003599.1:689659-733027 GCA_009823505.1 Rhizomys pruinosus
AAAAAAAAAAAAAAAAAAAAAGTTATACTGCAGGTGTGTCACTTAGGGCTGAGCACCTCCCAGACACTTATTCTCTACATTTGACCAGTTGTGGAGCTTTGTGTTAGTCTCCATCTATTGCAAAAGAAGCTTCTTTGATGAGTGGTGAGAGGCACACTTATCTGTAAATATAAGGATAGCTACGTATTTAGAAAATAGTAAGAGGGGCTGGAGAGATGGCTCAGTGGTTAAGAGCACTGACTGCTCTTGCAAAGGACCCCGGTTCGATTCCCAGCATCCACATGGCGGCTGGGAGCCGTCCTTAACTCCAGTTCCAAGGGAATATGACACCCTCTTCTGGCCTCTGCAGCATTGCATGACATGGGTGCACAAACCTACATGCAGAAAGTACATTCATACACATAATAAATAATAAATTTTTAAAAAATTTTAAAAAGAAAGTAGTAAGAAATTAATTGGTCCAGGGAAGTAACAGAAGTAGGTTTTTCTTTAAGGTCTAATAACTTCTCCAGCTATGTGTACTTGCCTATGTTTACAGTACTGGGTATGATTTCCCTCCTATTGAACAGGTTTTAAAACTCATTAGACAAGCCAGGTGTGGTGGCACATGCCTGTAATCCTAGCACTCAGGAGGCAAAGGCAAGTGGATCTCTGTGAGTTCAAGGACAGCCTGGTCTACATAGTAAGTTCCAGGACAGCTGGAGCTACCAAAAAAAAAAAAAAGAAAGGAAAGAAAAGAAAAGGAAAACCATTAGACAGATGTTGATTTCCCCCAAAATAAACATGCAACTACTCCACCTTCAGAGATAACTTGCTGACCTGGGCATTTGGTGGTCCATGGGCTGTACAGCTGAGCATGACTATCGACTGATTTTCTCCCCTGGCAGCGTGCACAGGAAGTTCTAATACTATGAGAGTTAGTCTTCAGGGATGAGGCCTCCAAGTCAGTTCCAGCTCAATTGCTCCAAGTGCTGCATGTGAAGTATGTATTGTCTCTAGCAAAAGGGTCTTACCTTCTGGGAGCCAATCAATGGCTGTGGTAATAGGTAATAGCCTGTCTCATGAGAAGTCTAATAAAGCATGATAAAATCACAGATTTTTTTTAAGTATTTGCATCCTCCAAACTTGTTTTATTGCCCACAGTTGTGTGGAAATAAAGCCTTTGAGTCTAACCATTTCCTTTAGAAAAGACTGGAGACCTGGCCCCATGTGCTTCTTCCTGAGTGACCACAATTGCTATGGCAAATCTCCATCTGCTTCCTACTAATTTCATAGGCATTTTAAATTAAGTTCATATATGTCAGTGTTCCAAGATTATCTTTGTGTTTGCATAAACCATATGGCTCTGTGACGGAGTTGATTATGCCAATAACATTAGGGAAATATTTAAATGTCATGTCTGTTAAGAAAGAAAAAAATCATGTAACATGAGACTAAAGCTGGGATGGGAGGCACTATTGCTATGAGTTCATTCAAAATCGATTTTTTGTTATTTTTTGTTTGTTTGTTTTTTGAGACAGAGTCTCACGTAGCCCAGGCTGACCTTAAGTTTTCTATGTAGCTGAGACTGGCCTTGAACTCTTCATACCCCTGCCTCTGCCTCCCAAGTGCTGATCACAGTCTTAAACCACCACACCCAGTTCATAATATTTAAGCCAATGACTATGGGCTTCTCACTTTGTCTAAAACAAACTGATTCAGTTCTACTAAAAAGTATTCAATACAGAACACACTTGAGTTTAGCCAATATTAATATTTATAAGCAACCCAAATTTCACAGTGGAAAATGTATTAGCAGTCCTTGTTACATGAATTACACACATTTCACCAAGAATTGTGTAAAAGGCAAGGTGTCTCTTAAAAATACAAAACTCACCGTAGTGGTTTGAATGAGTGTCCCCCCATAGGCTTTAAGTATTCAGACATTTTGTCTCCAGTTGGTGGCACTGTTCTGGAGGTCTTAAAAGGTGTGGCTGTGCTGGAGGAAGTACGTTATTGGGGGCAGGCTTAGTGAGTTTAACAAGCCTTGTGGTCTCCAGTCTCTCTCTCTCTCTCTTGACTTCCTGTGCTCATTGCAAGATGTGACCCTTGGCTTGCTGCTCCACCCCGGCCACCATGCCTCCCGCCACAATGGACTCTGATTCCCTGGAACCATCAATCACAAGCTCAAATAAACTCTTCCTTTTATAAGTTCCCTTGGTCATGGTGGTTTTATCACAGCAACAGAAAAGTGACTAATACACTCACTAAAAGGCAAAGATGAACTGTAAATCAATACATTTGGAACTGTTCTCTCTGCCAGAGCCTCCTGATGTTACAAGTGAAGGTCCCCACAATGAGTGGGTCCACGAGACACGCCCTGAACTTTTTTGAGGTTAAACTTTCACCCGAGATTTATTTTCTTCTGCCGTATCTAACAAAGACTTCCAGCTTCAGGGTCTAAAGAGGAAAAACCAACAGAGCTCTTAACCTTTAACCACTGAAACTTTGATCCTAAGAAAGGCAAACACATTAATGACTACACTTCCTGTTTTTTAAAAACATTCATTTTCAGGAGACTTTCTTGAAGATGCAGAAACTTATTTTAAGATGACATTTCTAAAGGGGTTTGTTTCCTTTTCTCAAGGAAGCTGATCTGCATTGCATCTAGAAAAGGAATACTTATCCCACGACCCAGAAGAGCTGTCCAGTCCTAATATCTACCACGCTGACTTGATCCTGTGTACCACATCTCCTGTATTTCTCATTTCCCTAGAAAAGGGCAGAACACTGAGAAAATAGGATGTGTGTGTTCATTGGGGCTCTGTCTAGAAAGAGCGGGTGAACATGGGTGAGCAAATACCATGGAAATATTTTCAAAATAGGGCAGGGAGATCAATGTCAGCAGCACTTTAAGTATCTGAAGCAAGCACGAACACAGAAGGACAGAAATAAATTTATGTTTTAGTGTGTCCAGGGTTAGAGCTGCCCTAATGCAGTAATTCTTAATTTTGTTTGGATCTCTGATCTGAGGATAAACTAAGAAGTTACAGAACCTTCTGAACGGATCCTGAAAGCATGGTTATAACGCATGCAGCGACATGCGTCCTGACTCCCTCCTCTTTTATGGCTAAAAAAATAAAAAATAAGACTGGAGAGATGGCTTAGCGGTTAAGAGCACCGACTGCTCTTACAGAGGACCCGGGTTCTCTGTAAGACCCACATGGCGGCTGAGAACCATCTGTAACTCCAATTCCAGGAGAACTCCAGTTCCAGGGGAATCCGACACCCTCTTCTGACCTCCGTGGCATTGCACGACACAGGTGCACAAACCTACTTGCAGACAGTACATTTATACACCTAAAAAAATAAATAAAATTATTTTAAAAATTAAAAAATAATTACAGTCATGTTCTTGTTTCATTTCTGTTGCTCTGATAAAAAAATACTCTGATTGCCAGGCGTGGTGGCGCACACCTTTAATCCTAGCACTTGGGAGGAAGAGGCAGGCAGATCTTTGTGAGTTCAAGGCCAGCCTGGTCTACAGAGTGAGTTCCAGGACAGCTGGGGCTACAAGGAGACCCTGTCTCGAAAAGACCAAAAAAAAATTTTTTTTGACAAAAATTTTTTGTCAAAAAGCCACTTAGGGAAAGAAGGTTCTATTTGGCTTCAATTCCATGTCACAGTGCAACACTGGGGAGAAGTGAAGGCAAGCACTTGAAGCAGTAGTCACATCATCTCAACAGTCAGCATCAGAGAAAAATGAATGCACCCGTGCTGCCTGCTTGCTTGTGTGCTGCTCAGACACACCCCTCTACTCTCACACAGCCCAGGACCCCTGCCCAGGCAATGGTGCTGCCCACAGGGAACTGGGTCAATGAATGATCAAGACAATCCCCCACAGACATCCCCACAAGACAGTCTGATCTGGGCTATCCAGCAACTAAGTCTCAAGTGATGCTAGGTTGTGAGAATTGACATGTGATGCATATTCTAAGTTTTCCTTCTCTGTTCATTCACTGATGAATATTTAGGTGTGTCACTCTCTTAGCTACTATGAATAATTCTCTAGTTAACACAAGTATACAAAGAAATCTCCTAGATCCTGATTTTGTTGGGGGTTTTTTTGCAGAAATTTGATTGGGGAGCCATGTGGTAGTTTCATTTGGGGGTAAGCTTTATTCTTTTTCAGTGCTGGGCATTGAACCCAGGACTGTATGCATATTAGATAATCCCTACTACCCACATCCACAGCCCAGTAATTCTGTATTTATTTAAAGAACTCCATACAACTTTCTATACCAAGAGTCACTGGACAAGTGAAATAAGTGAGCCACGAAAGGACAAATACTACACAATTTCACTTGCGTGAGGTATCTAAAGTACTCCACACTACAAAAAATAGAGATTGGTGTTTCCCAGGGGAGGGAAAATGGACATTTGTTTTTCAATGGATACAGAGTATTGTTTTTGGTTTTGTTTTTGGGTTTTTTGGTCTTTTTGAGGCAGGGTCTCCCTGTAGCCCCAGCTGTCCTGAAACTTGCTATGTAGACCAGGTTGGCCCTGAACACACAGACATCTGCTTGCCTCTGCCTGCTGAGTGCTGGGATTAAAGGTATGCATCACCACACCCAACCCAATGTTTTTTTTAAGTGTTCTGAAGATCGGCTGTAAAATTATGCTTACAATTAAAGATGTTGCAGTGTTCACTTAAAAATATTAAGCAAGGGGGTGGAGAGATGGCTCAGCGGTTAAGAGCACTGGCTACTCTTGCCAAGAATCCCGGGCTCATTTCCCAGCACCCACATGTCACTAACAACCACCTGTAACCCCAGTTCCAGGAGTTCTTTTGCCTTTCAAGGGTATTGCATACAAGTGAAGCACTTACATACACGCAGGCAATACACTCACACACATAAAATAAAAATAACACATAAAATATATTTTAAGATATTAAGCAAGCAGATCTCATGCTATGTGGGTTTTACCACAATTTTCAGAGAAAAGTAGTGGCCAGACACAGTGATACACACATGTAACTCCAGTACTAAGAAGGCTGAGGCAAGAGCATCCCAAGTGACAGGCCAGCCTGGGCTGCATACCTAGACCATGTCTCAAAGAATAAGCAAAACAAAAATGTAGTAGAAATATCTGAGTTGATTTCATGGACTTTAAGTCTTTTCTGATGCACAGGTTAAGAATTAAAAAAAAATTTTAGAGATTTCGGAGACTGGAGAGATGGCTCAGCAGTTAAGAACACTAGCTACTCTTGCAGAAGACCTGGCTTCAGTTCCCAGCACCCACATACTGGCTAATGACCATCGGTAACTCCAGTTCCAGGGGATCCGATGCCCTCTTCTGACCTCTCCATTACACAACATGGGTGCACTTACATACATGCAGGAAGTACACATGAAACTAAAATAATTTTTTTATTTTATTTTTTTTGTCTTTTTGAGACAGGGTCTCCTTGTAGCCCCAGCTGTCCTGGAACTCACTCTGTAGACCAGGCTAGCCTTGAACTCACAAAGATCTGCCTGCCTCTGCCTCCCAAGTGCTAGAATTAAAGGCATGCACCACCACGCCCGGCATGAAATTAAAATAATTTAAAAAAAAAAAGAAATTTCAGGGCTGGAGAGATGGCCTAGCGGTTAAGAGCACTGACCACTCTTACAGAGGACCCGGGTTCCATCCCCAGCACCCACATGGCGGCTGAGAACCGTCTGAAACTCCAATTCCAGGAGAACTCCAGTTCCAGGGGAATTCGACACCCTCTTCTGACCTCAGTGGCATTGCACGACACGGGTGCACAAACCTGCATGCAGACAGTACGTTCATACACATACAGAAATACATTAAATAAATAAATAAATAAATAAATAAATAAATAAATAAATAAATGTTTTAAAAAAAAGAAATTTCAGATTCATTATGATTCTCACATCAATCCCTAAATTAGAATTCCTTATTGTTTCCCAGTGTGCACGCAGCAGTCCAGGCTGCTTTCATTGAGAACCGGCCCTTCTGTGCCTGGGTTCCTGGAGCACGTGTCCATATATTTAACACAGGTGGATTTGTTTGGCTTTGGAAATAGAATAGAGTCTTTGTTATCAAGCAATTTACAGTCTAAGAAGGTGGACATTTAAGTAAGAATATCAAGGAGTATGGTCTATTCACTCAATCACACAGTAATGCAATCAGCCCACCATTTCCATGGACTCTTCATCCCCAGATTAAGCCACAGAGAACTAAAAGAACTTGGGAGAAAAAATTCCATTTGTCCTGAATGTATACAGATGTTTTTCTTGACATTATCTCCTAAATAATACATTGTGTCATCTATTTACACAGCATTTATATTATTACATATGGTATTATAGGCTGGCTACAGATGATTTAAATCACAGGGGAGGATATCCATAGGTTGTATGCAAATTCAACAGCATTTTTTATAAGGCGCCTCAGCATGTATGTACTTTGGTATCCACAGGGATCCAGGAACCAATCAATCCCCTGTAGATACCAAGGGATGCCTGCACTTGAAAAATACAGTAGAATGTCCTGGAAGGGAACGTGCTCTGAGTCAGGCTTTATAGAAGAGGGAAAGTGACTGACTGGTTTGTTAGGGACTGTGAACAAGCAGATACACAAGAGGAAGCAGCTTGAGACACATCACTGGGAAGACCCTGCATGACTGAAATGGACAGTCCTGTTCAGAGAACAGGGAAGGAGAAGAAGGGCCAGGAGCCAGCTTCTGGGTGGACTGTGTTCAATGAATACTGACTTTTCAATTTTATCCCACACAGTCCCTCTAAGCACTTGTCTTTTCATTCATAATTACAGTCATCGTAACTCATTTTCACTGACTTATAAGTACAAGATAGCACTCCACCAATGCTGTGCAAACATTACTTCATTTGTATCTTACAATATTAGAAAGAAAGTATAGGCCTATCGAGGTGCCAAGCCTGACAGCCTGAGTTTGATCCCTAGGACAAAATGGTAAAGGAAAGAACTGACTTCTGTAAGTTGTCCTCTGACCTCCGTGTGTGCCACAGCAAGTGTACATACACAGAGACATGTACACACAGAGAGACATGTACACATACACAGGGACATGTACACACACGGAGAGACATGCACACACACAGACATGTTCACACACACAGAAACATGTACACATACACAGACACATGTACACAGACACAGATACATGTACACATACCCAGAGACATGTACACACACAGAGACATGTACAGACATAGAGACATGTACACACACACAGAGACATGTATATACACAGAGAGACATGCACACACACACAGAGAGAAATGTACACACACGGAGACAGGTACACATACACAGAGACATGTATACACACAGAGAGACATGTACACATGCACAGAGACACGTACATAGAAACGGAGACATGTACACATACACAGAATCAGGTACACACAGAGACAGGTACATACACAGAGATATGTACACACACACAGACATGTACACACACACAGAGACATGTACACATACACAGACACATGTACATACACAGAGACAGGTACACATACACAGAGACATGTACACACAGAGACATGTACACACGCACAGAGACATGTACACATACACAGAGACATGTACACATCCAGAGACATGTACACACACAGAGACATGTACACATACACAGAGACAGGTATACACACAGAGACATGTACACACACAGAGACATGTACATATACACAGAGACATGTACACATACACAGAGACAGGCACACATACAGAGACATGTACATACACAGAACATATACACACAGAGAGAGATAGGTACACACACATACAGAAACAGGTACACACACAGAGAGACATGTACACACACAGAGACATGTACACATACACAGAGACAGGTACACACACACAGAGACAGGTACATACACAGAGACAGGTACACACACACAGAGACATGTACACACACACAAACACATGTACATATACCCAGAGACAGGTACACACACACAGAGACAGGTACACACACAGAGACAGGTACACACACACACAGAGACATGTACACATACACAGAGACATGTACACACAGAGAGACATGTACACATACACAGAGACATGTACATACACAGAGACATGTACACATACACTTTTTAAAATTTCATTTATTTTTTATGTGTATGAGTGTACTGTCTGCATGTCGGTCTGTGCACCCGTGTCATCCAATGCCATGAAGGTCAGAAGAGGGCATTGGATTCCCCTGGAACTGGAGTCAAAGATGCTTCTCAGCTGCCATGTGGGTGCTGGGGATCGAACCCAGGTCCTCTGCAAGAGCAGTCAGTGCTCTTAACCGCTAGGCCATCTCTCCAGCCCCACATACAGTTTAATGTAATAAAGTATACTTGTTCTTATTCACAAATGAGGCAATTAGGGTACAAAAATATGAAGGTAATTTGATTAACATCTCTCCCCAAGTGATTTGACTTGCTGCCATGCATTTAGTATGCATCATCCTATTTGACTTTTATTCATCATTTTTGTGATCAGCAACTTGCAGGACAAATTGGAGCAATTATGTTTTTCCTGCAGCATTTTGCACAAAGCTGGGAAAAGCATAAATGGTTTAAAATTCCAGCTTAGAAAGCAGTCAAGTATATCCACAAAAGACTCTTTTGCAATTGACTCATTACAGGTTTTCAATAAGTGCGTGTTGACTCTTATTGTATGGCGGTTCTACATTGAAAGTGCTGTGAACCCTTTAGCTTTTATCCATTGTGGCCAAGGTGATAATCACAACCTAAATCAATACAAGGCAGGACTAGGTCCTGCCCCAACCACCTAAGTGCTGGACTTCAGGCACATCACTAGGACCCAAAACATGCCCAGAATGTGTGTGTGTGTGTGTGTGTGTGTGTGTGTGTGCACATGCCATGGCCCATGTGTGAAGGTCAGAGGAACACTTGCAGGAGTCTCTACTTCCTTCTATTGTGTGGATACCAGGGACCAAACTCGGGTCATGAGCCTTGGCAACAAGTGCCCTTACCTACTGAGCCACCTCACCAGTTCCGTGAAGCCTTTTTTTGAAAGTCTTCAGCAGGTTACACAGGGGCATGGAAATTACCCTGGGAAGCACTTCAGCCCATACGTAATAGAATTGGATGATATTTACTGCTATCCACCAAGAGGACTTTAGAGGTTCCTAGAATCAAAACACTTCTGAGCAACCGTTGGTCCACTACTCACTGTGACTGGACTATTATTTTAACACGAGTGTTTTATCAGCATATGTTAGTGCACAACATGTCTGCGATGCCCACAGGGGCCAGAAGAAGGTAACAGATTCTCCCTAGACCTGGAGTTACACCCACATGTGTGCCATGTGGGTGCTGGAAACCAAGCCCAGGTCTCTGCAAGAGCAGCCAGTGCTCTTAACCACTGAGCCATCTCTCCAGCCCCTGGACTGTCTTCTTGTTTCCTGTATCCAGAATCGAGGGCCGCACAGACAGGAGGATCACCCTTCCCCGGGCTAGCCAGATCTTAGAGCTAGCAGGGATTCTCCTGAAGACACAAGTTTCAGCAGCAGGGCCCAGACTCCTAACGCTCCTGACAAGGCTCTCACACAGGACAATGTGTTCTTCTGTGCTGATCACCTAGGGTATGAAAAAACAGGAGAAGCCTCTACCAGCTAGAGCCTCTGATGGTGCTCAGACCACCCAACTCTAAGCCTGACTCTCCATTCTTTCCTTTGGCCCCCCAGTTAGGCTTCTTGCCCGTGCCTTTTCTCTTCCTTTCCCTCCCTCCTGACGGAACTGAGACTTTCCCATGTGGCCGAGAATGATAGCACATGCCTCCTGCTTCCAGGAGCCATAAGTAAAAACTTCTTCCCTGAGTCGGACATGGTGGAACAAGACTAAGTCCAACACTTGGGAGGTACAGGCAGGAGGATCACTTGAGCCCAAAAGTTTGGAAACAGCCAACAGCTTAGGCAATCCTATCTTTAAAAAAAAAAAAAAAAGTACTTCCTATGTTAAAAGATATATGTGGCATGCATATATGCATATTTTGGAGTGATGCAGATTGGAAGGAACAACACCAACAACAAAAAACACTGGGTCAAAGAACTGACTGAAATGGCGAACTTCTGCTCAAACAGTAAACTTCTGCATCGAAAATTTTAAAAGAGACTGAGAAAAAAGATGAAAAACATGTTTGGCAGAATGAATGCATGAGCTCTGGTGTGGTGGGGGGGCAGGGAGGGGGGCACGGGTCTAGATTTGATTTGAAATTTTGTATGAAATGTACAAAGCTTCAATGATTTTATCCTCTGAAGTTATTTTAATTTATCTAACATGTATTGTATTTTAATGAATAGGCGACTTTTTTCTATTAAAGAAAAAAATGTCCAACTATGTGACTAACAGTCTTATTAACTAAGGTGGAAGTGGTTCTATTTCGGACCTTCTTGGTGGAAGAGGGTTTTTGAAGTGAGCAGAGACAACTTGTTGGAGCTGTTTCTCTCCTTCAACTATGTGGATCTTGGGGATCAAACTCAAGAATTCAGAATTAGCTACGAGTTCTTTTACCTGCTCAGCCAACTCTCAGAACTACTTTGGGTTGTGTAATGATTCTCTCTTAGCCATGTTGACTGAAGACAAAAAAAAAAAAAAAAAAAAAAAAAAAAAAACACCGTAATCACAAGCCTCAGGAAACATCTGGAAGAGGTGTGGAGAAGTATAACCACCAGAGGTCTGGGAGGGTGGAAATGAAGGTGTCATCTGGACAGGACAGGACCTCAGCA
This sequence comes from Rhizomys pruinosus, assembly GCA_009823505.1. NCBI lineage: Eukaryota > Metazoa > Chordata > Mammalia > Rodentia > Spalacidae > Rhizomys > Rhizomys pruinosus. Next base: position 700,437 of record VZQC01003599.1, read on the forward strand.
CTCCTGAATTCACAGCAGCTGTGGCTGCCACACAAGGTTTGCAGGTAATCAGGCCAATCAACATTCCAGTAAGGATGGGGAAGGGGCTCCTATGTCCCCCACCTGTAGCTCCTGAGGAGATTACTGGCAGTTAATAGTGGCTTCTGGGGGCAGAGAGAGACGGTTTTCTTTAGGAGTGTGGCTCCTGGTAGATTGCCCATAATACAGTTCACAGCCCCACACCCATGTGTATAAGCATCACAAATTGGATTCAGTGTATGATTAAGAAAAAAGTAAGGGGCTAGAGAGATGGGTCAGCAGTTAAGAGTGCCGACTGCTCTTGCAGAGGACCCAGGTTCGATTCCCAGCACCCACATGGAGGCTAAGAACCATCTTTGACTCCAGTTCCAGGGAAATCCAATGCCCTCTTCTGACCTCTGTTGCATTGCACGACAAGGGTTCACCAACCTACATGCAGACAGTACACTCATACACATAAAAAATAATAAATTTAAAAAAATAGAAAAATAAAAAATGAAGGGCATGCAATTGGAAAGAGATGGGGTTAGAGGGTGAATCTGGAGTAGTTAAGAGGAGTAATAGGGGTGATTATGATCAGAATACATTGTATGCATGCATGGAATTCAAAAAATGATTACAATATGTTAAAATTTTTCTGATATTTTAGAAACAGCATATATTCTGCAATAAGTGTAAATTTTACTACTAAATAGTATACATTGACAGATGTATGGAAGAGGATTAATCATTAAATAAAGACGTAGGGCATATTAACTAGTTCTCAGTTTTTAGATTTGTCACACTAATGTTCTAAGTTGCATTCATTGCTATAGTTAAATAAAAATCAAACATGTGTTTGTTACAGAAGGATATGGAGAAGCTGGGCGTGGTGGCGCACGCCTTTAGTCCTAGCACTTGGGAGGCAGAGGCAGGTGGATCTTTGTGAGTTCAAGGCCAGCCTGGTCTACAGAGCGAATTCCAGGACAGCTGGGGCTACAGGGAGACCCTGTCTTGAAAGACCAAAAAAAAAAAAAGGATATGGAGAAAGAAAAATACAACTGATGCTATGACTATCATATTGTATGTAATCAGTACTAATAAATGTAAATGTTAACTTGGAAAAAAAATGGCTTTGGAAAAAAATAAATCAGTAATCAAACCATAGAAATTGCTGATATCAATAGTCAATACATAGCCCACACTCAATAGCTACTAGCTGTTATGATGATGATTAATGTCAAGTCATAAACTTATTTATTCTGAAATCAGCATTCTAGACCAGTGTATTACTTTTGTCCTTTCTGCCAAGAAGCAAGTTGAGGGAGGAAGAGTTTATTTTGGCTCGCAGTGTGAAGGGCTAAAGTTCAACCTTGAGAGGAAGGTGTGATGGCAGGGAGGAGCCTGCTGATGCAAAGAGAGTGTAGCAGGGGCCCTCACCTCACATCTTGACAGACTAGAAGTCGACAGGAAGTGGAACCTGCTATCAAACCTCAAGACCCGCCCCTCAATGACTCACTTCCTCCAGCAAGGATCCACCAGCTGGGATAAGTGTTCATAAACAGGAGCCTGTTGGGGACATTTCCTATTCAAAGCACAACCACCAGGGTACTTTATAACAAACTGTGGATTACTTTTAGTTTGGACATTGGTGAATTAAGCAACCTTAGGTATAGCTATACACTGGAGTTTCATAACATCTTACTATGGCTACTTTGAAAATGAAAGAAATTGCACAACTACAGAGTTTGATTTGGGTGTGTCGCTCTGGACAACAGCCCAAAACCTGAACTTAACTCAGCTTCCTACTGTTAAGCCCATGACTTTTTATGCAAAAAAGTTTTCTTTGATTCCCTGTGAAAAACGCTCCCCTATGATCCCCCTCAACAAATCTAGCTGCTGGTGAAGAAAAAAAAATGTAAATTGGAAAAGAGATGGTTGGAAACCAGGAAATATAAATTTGGGATAAATTAAAGGGGAAAATATTGAATTCAGCAAAAGGTGGACATGTGATAGAAGTTTCACCATGGGTTCTATATAAAAACAAGAAAGTCTTTCTTTAGATTGTTTCACGGAGTACATCAAGTACAAAAATCCTTATATATGAAAAAGAAAACTATACTAAAAATAAAGGAGGGAAAACGTACCTAATAAAGACATAAAGATGGAGGCTTGGAGAGATGGCTCAACACTTAAGAGCACGTATTGCTCTTACAGAGGACCTGAGTTTGGTTCCCAGCACCCATGTTGGGTGCCTCACAACTACCTGCAACTGTAACTCCAACTCCAGGGGATCCAGTGCCCTCTCTGGCCTCCACAGGGACCTGTACTAATATACATATACTCACACACACACACACACACACACACACACACACGTATACACGTAATTTAAAATAATAAGATAGGGCTTTAAAAAAAACAGGCATTGATAGAGGACATGAAATTGGGGGTGGTAAGGTGGCAGCAGAGAGGGGGAGAGGGTCTAAATATGATCAGATACATTGTTGAAACTCTCAAATTAAAAAAATATATATACTAGGGATCTGGAAAGATGGCTCAGCAGTTAAGAGTACCAACTAATCTTGCAGAGGACCAGGGTTCAATTCCCAGCACACACATGGTGACTGTCTAACTCCAGTTCCAAGAGATCTGACACCCTCTTCTGACCTCTGTGGGCATTGCCTGACAAGGGTACACCTACCCACATGTAAGCAATATAGTCATACATGTAAAATAAAAATAATAAATGAAATATTTAAAAATACATAAGGAGTGGAGGCATACATCTTTAGTCTCATCACTCAGGAAGCAGAGGCAGGTGGATCTCTGTGAAATTGAGACGAGCCTACTACATAGTGAGTTCCAGGCCAGCTGGGTCTACAGGGAGATCCTCTCTTAAAAAGACCAAAAAATCCTTTAATCCTAGCATTTGGGAGGCAGAAGCAGGCGGATCTCTGTGAGTTCAAGACCAGCCTGGTCTACATAGCGAGTTCCAAGACAGCCAGAGATACAGGGAGACACTGTCTCAAAAAAAAAGACAAAAATATATATATTAATAATAGCAATTAACTTTTATGAAAAGAAAAGACACATAAGAAACAGATGACATGGCCTAAACATTATTAAGAGGAAAATCCAGAAGTTTACAAAAATACAAAACGTTCCTGTAAAACAGTAGTTAAGGTATCAACCAGCACATCTTCCCCTGAATACTAAGCAAGCGTGCAATATAACATGAGCAGAATGTCTCGCTACAGAAGCATTTTTCCCAGCACAGGAACACAATGCATTGGATATCGCTGCCAAGACTCGATGCAGAGAGAAGCCTCAGGCCACAGAATCCACAGCATTAATTGTTTGAAAGGAGCCAACTTTAGGTTTTAGACGATCTTTTTTTTTTTAATTTTTTTTATTAATTTTATTTATTTCTGTATGTGTATGAATGTACTGTCTGCATGAAAGTCTGTGCACCCGTGTTGTGCAATGCTGCGGAGGTCAGAAGAGGGTGTCGGATTCCCCTGGAACTGGAGTTCTCCTGGAATTGGAGTTTCAGACGGTTCTCGGCCGCCATGTGGGTGCTGGGGATCGAACTCGGGTCCTCTGCAAGAGCGGTCGGCACTCTTAACCGCTAGGCCATCTCTCCAGCCCCTAGACGATCTTGATACAACTGAAAACAGACTTTGCTTTCAAGGAAATGAATCTTTTTTAATTTTATTTATTTTTGTATGTGTATGAATGTACTGTTTGCATGTAGGTCTGTGTACCCGTGTCGTGCAATGCCGCGGAGGTCAAAAGAGGGTGTCGGATTCCCCTGGAACTGGAGTTCTCCTGGAATTGGAGTTACAGACGATTCTCTGCCGCCATGTGGGTGCTGGGGATCGAACCCAGGTCCTCTGCAAGAGCAGTCAGTGCTCTTAACCGCTAGGCCGTCTCTACAGCCCAGAAATGACTCTTCAATGAAAAGCTTTCCTTTTTTCCTTTTCCTGTTGTCAGTTCTACGTCCAGAATATGGAACTGCACTGTGAGACCTAAAATGGAAAGGATGCAGGTTTCAACAGTAAAGTAGGTTTCACGCTCAGGTAAATGAAACAAAACACTAAAGTAGCAAGAAAGAAATTGGAGCACACCTACCCTCTGCTGGGCTACAACTTGATGAGAGCTACTGACTCGCTCCAAATCCCCAAGTCCCCATACCTGGCTAATTAGAAAGTGAGCCTGAAGTAGTTTTTCTTTTGTCTGACCTCAGCCCAGCATTGCAAGAGATGCTAAAACACAGCCTGCAACCTGCAGTAAGCAAAGTATTAAAAGAACAATGTACTTGTTAAAGAAGATGTGGAGCCCTGCAAGACAGCTCAGCAAGTCCGAGATTTGGCCCCCAAGCCTGGCAACCTGAGTTCCACTCCCAGAACCCATGTAGTGGAAGGAGAGAATGGATTCCCACAAGTTGTTCTCTGAACTCCACGTATACACCATGACACACATGGCTCACACATATACACGCACACAAATACATATGTAAATGTAAATATGATTAGAGAATAATTTTACCATAAACTTAATACATAAATTTATATATATACATTTTAATTTACTCTATGGGGAAAATTATCTAATAGTAATTCCGAGCTCATTTTTATTTATTTTTAATTTATTATATTTTATTTTGTGTGCATGAGTGCATTGCCTGAATGTATGTAAGTGCACCCATGTGGTAGAATGTCCATGGAAGTCAGAAAAGGGTGTCAGATGCCCTGGAACTGGAGCTATAAATGGTTGTGAACTGCCATTGGGTGCTGGGAATCAAACCCTCATCCTCTGTAAGAGCAGCTGTACTCTTAACCACTGAGCTATCTCTCCAGTCACAGTCTGAGCTCAAGTTTACTGAAGGGTTTGCAAGAAAAGTCTCAAGGTGTTAAAAAAAAGTCTCAAAATGTCAAAATGTGAGAAAACTATGAGTATTTTTTAAACAGGACTGCTCCCCTTGCAAGCATAAAGTTAGCATAGACATACACAATGCCTCTCGATTTCAATAGACTGAGCAATGAAACCACCTGCAAGTTAAAAATCATGTGAATTTATATATTACCCTCATCTTTTTGTTTCTTAAAGTTCTATTGTCAAAATCCCAAAGAACTAACTTGCAACAATGGGGACCTATGCCAACTCGATCAGGCAAAAACCCAACAGAGAAAGGGGGAGATGGGCGGCAGGCACCAAGCTCAGCCTTGGAACTACTGGCAACTGATTACTGCTGGATGAGGAGGAGATTAGATCTTCTTTAAGGGGTAACCCTAGATAGGCTGCCTAGACTCCAGTGGATGAACTTGCCCCGAAGGACTTCTGGGTACAAATCCTTGACTGGAGAGGAGTGAACATAATTAACATACATGACAGAATGCATGAAATCCAGTGAGTGGAGCTGGGGGGTGGGGGGTATGGGAGTGAGTCTAAATTCTATTAAGATTTGCAGGTAAATGGATGAACTAAGTGAAGTAACACAATCCCAGAAAAACAAAAGACGAATGGTATCCCTTATCCGTGGATACTGAACAACGTTAATGTTATATTCCTCATGATCTAAAGATAACTGTGCTCTTGCAACGTGGATCCCTAAACAGGTTCTAGAGCTGACCTAACATTTATTTTCAGACCTTGGGTTTTGGGTACATGATTGAGGGTATGTGTGCATCTGTTAGAGTATTATGGGATTGAAATGGAAAGATGTGAATCAAGAAATATGCTATGGAAGTAACATATGGTTTGATTCCAAAGGATACAATCTTAATATAGGTGTAATAGGCTGGTGCAATTTAACCTTTTTTGGGTGCTTAACAACCATACTTAATGCCCATACCAATTTGGCCAGGGGACCTAAGGGATAACTTTGTTCCTTGCCATCGGAGGTCAACCGAGTCTTAAGTGATTATGCATGGGGCACCTCTTGAAATGTCCTACAGACGTGGGTCACCAGTCTTCCTGTTCAGGGAGGTCTTGGAGAGCCACTGATGGGGCTTCAGCCAGTGTCCAGTCTACAGAGAGGAAAGTCTGCTCATGCTTCAGAAAAGGAAGCCTGGTCTAGCAAGACCTGCTTTTGTCCTCGAGTGGATGGAACTGGTGAATGAAAAGCTGAAAGGAGCAAGGGGCTTTCATCCTTCCCTCCCCCCCCCAAAAAAAAACCCCGAGAGACCCCTGAGGACCCGATCCTCAAGTGACCTTGAGAAACAAAAACCTTGGTTAATCTGGGCTAACTGTGTGGCCTTAAGCATCCAAAAGTAAAACAACCAGATACAAATAATCAGTAAGACCAGAGAAACTGGACTGCAGACATAGAACTGAGATCTTAGTAAAAAAGACAAAAAGAATAAAGAGAGAGTACTGTCATTGGGCCTATCTCCAATTCTTACTGTCAAGTGCATCTACTCTGTGGCTGCCACCGCTTTTGGCACTCCTCAAAGACATGAGACACAGCTTTGTAACCTTCCAGTATGGACTGAGGACTCATGTCTTTCCAAGAATCCTCCAAACCTTCAATGCTAGATGGGGACTACTGAGATACCCAGCTTGTGGATGAAACAGCTAAGGGATTTCAGCCTTGTCAGAGTGTAGACCACCATTGTTGGACTACCTGGGCTGTATCATGGAGGCCAGTGCAGGGGAATCAAGACAGGACATGTGCTTACTGGACTTCATTTTGGGGAACCATGGGAGGGAACTAACCCAATGTGGAGCAAAAGTGCAGGATTGATGATTGTTTGGGCTTTCCAAGAGGAACCTTTGAGCATTTCCTTAAGGAAAACATGACATCTTTTAAGGAAAAAAAAATCCTCCAATTCAAGTGATATGTGTATGTATGTATGTATGTATATATTTATCTATAAAGAAAAAAATATTTTGTAAAATAAAGAAAAGGTTAAAAAATACCAAAAAGTAAATAAAAGATCTATTTATATGAAATGCACAAAAACTCAATAAAAATATTTTTTAATTTTAGGGAACTATTTTGATAACTAATTCAGAGGTTGAGAGGGAGACGCTGTCATATCTACAAGACAGTCCCATATGCAGCAAATAAAATGCCTAGATAAGAGATGGACAGAAAGACACCCAGCCAAGAGAAACCATTAGTACCCACTGCCGCCTCTTGCTAAAGAAAGCTCCCTGCTGTCACCAAACCTATGACGTACAACATTCAAAACAAGTCTTAAGAGGGTGTCCTAGTTTGTTATTTTGTTGCTGTGATAAAGTACCCTGAGAAAAGCAACTTGAGGGGGCTGGAGAGATGGCTCAGTGATTAAAAGTGCCAACTGCTCTTGCAGAGGACCCGGGTTCGATTCCCAGCACCCACGTGGTGGCTAAGAACTGTCTTTAGCTCCAGTTCCAGGGGAATCCTATGCCCTCTCTGACCTCCGCGGCATTGCACGACATGGGTGCACAAAACTACATGCAGACAGTACATTCATACACATAAAAAAAAAAAAATAAGAAGAAGAAGAAGAAGAAGAAGAAGAAGAAGAAGAAGAAGAAGAAGAAGGAAGACAAAAAGCAACTTGAGGAAGAAAGAGTAAAATCTCAGCTCACAGTTCATGGTGGAATCAGGTGGCAGGAACTTGCAGCTTTGGGCCACATTACAATCAGAAGACAGCAAGGGTTCTGAGCATGATCCTCAACCCTCTCTCTCCACCTGCTCAGGGAATAGTCTTGCCTGCGATTCAAATGAGTCTTCTCACACCAATTAATACAATCAAGACAATCCCTCACAGACATGCTCAGAGGCCCATCTGAGCCTAGATTCTAGAATCAAGTGACAGCACCAACCTTCACACTAGGTTTATTCCGACTAGGGAGAGAACCAGGAATTCTGGGTATACAGGCACCCACAGGAGCGGTGCCAAATCACTTTTCTGCCTCATTTCATAACTTATTCACTCAACAAATACTGTCTCAATCCATGTGAGACACTGCAACAAATCAGAGTGAAAATGCACTGGGCGTGGTGACGCATGTCTGCAATCCCAGGACTCAGGAGGGGAGGCTGTGTGAGGCAAGAGAATAAAAAGCTCAAGGCCAGCTTCAGCTACATGACAAGCGCCTGTCTCAAAAAATCCAAGTAAAATAGAAATGATCCTAGTCTCAAGGATAGTTATGATGCAATTGGTATGAAAAATAAGCAACACATTTGGCATAGTGTTATAAATATATAAATATGAACAGAGACAAACACTGGGATTTCCCCAACTGCTTAGGGACATAGATTATGCTTTCTAGAAGGCTACGTCTACAAGATATCTCAAGGACAATGAACACTAGATATTGAATTCATTTATTTATTTTTGTTTTTCTTTTGTAGACAAAGTCATGTTCTATCATCCCGTATAGCCTGGTGCTCACTATGTAGACCAGGCTGCCCTTGAACATGTGTTAATGCACCTGCCTCAACTTCCTGAGTGCCAGGGTTACAGATGACCAGGCCCAGCAGTAAACAGTAGACTAAAAAGTCATAAACTCTGACCTGAGTTAAAGTAAATCCAGGCAGTAGGAACAGTTCTCTGCTAACCATAGTGATAAAACTAAAACAAAATGTCCAGCTAGTGACATTGGGTCAGGCCAGCTTAGCACAGCCACAAAATGCAAGCATTCCAAGAGGTTGAGCATTGTCTCTTATCTACTAATCTAAAGTTAAATTTCCTGTTTAGTCTTGAAATAGACACTATTTATAGACCTTCAGAAAAAAGAAGGAAAAAAGAGGAGGAGGAAGAGGAGGAGGAGGAGGAAGAGGAAGAAGAAAAGAAAGAGGAACAAGAGGAGGAAGAGGAGGAGGAGGAAGAGAAAGAAAAGAAGGAGGAGGAGAAGGAGGAGGAGGAGAAGGAGGAGGAGGAGAAGGAGGAGGAGGAGGAGGAGGAGCGAGGAGAGGAGGCGGAGGCCGGGAGGGAAGGAGGAGGAGGAGGAGGAGGAGGAGAGCGGAGGAGGAGGAGGAGAAAGCTTAAACCTTGGACAGTTCCTAAAACCAAAGCAGTAAGAATGTGGCCTCCCAAATACCTGGTTGTAAGGCAAAGTAAGCAACATTCCTCATGATCTGAAAACAACTGTGCTCTTATATTGTGACTCCCTTAACAGGCTCTAGAACTAATCTACCATTTATTTTCAGACTTAGGCAGTTTTGGTATATGGGTGGAGGGTATGTATGCACAAAATCAAAAGAATAATGGAAAAAAACTACTTTGTCATGACATTGTATCTAACCACAGTATCTATCTTATGGGAGTGCTTCTTAGTATTTTTTATACAAGGTTGCTTGAGCTTTTGTCCAAGCCTTTTCTTAAATATTATACAGTTGTTAAAAGAATCAAGCTGGTGTAACTTAGCCTTTCTGGATGCTTAACGACCATACTTAATGCCCATACTAATTTAGCTGAGGGTCTTAAGGGATGACTTTGTTCCTTGCCCTTAGAGGTCAGCTAAGTCCCAGGAGACTATGCTTGGGGGCATCTCTTGAAATGTCCTGAAAATGTGAGTCACCAGTCTTCCTGTGCAGGGAGGTCTTGGAGATCCACTAGTGGGACTTCAGCCAGTGTCAGTCTATAAAGAGGAAAGTCTGCTCAGAGCTTCAAAAAGGGAAGCCTGGTCTAGCAAGACCTAACTTTGTCCTCTGGGTGGATGGAACTGTAAATGAAAAGCCAAAAGAACCAGGGGCCTCCCTCCCCCGACCCTTGAGAAAACAAAAACCTTGGTTAATCTGGGCTAAGTGTGTGGCCTTAAGCATCCAAAAGGAAAGTATAACCAGAGAATAAATAAAAAAATAAAAAAAAAAAAAAAAAAAAAAAAAAACCTTGAGATCTTAGTAAACCAAACAAAAAAGTTAAAAAAAAAAAAAGAGCAGTTGTTTTGCCTGTCTTACTGGCAAGTGCAGCTACCCTGTGGCTGCCACTGCTTTTGCCATCCTTCAAAGACATGAGACACAGCTTTTCAACCTTCCAATATCTCCAAGAATCCTCCAAACCTTCAGTGCTAGATGGGGACTGCTGAGATATCCAGCTTGTGGACTGAGCTACTACTGGGGTTTCAGCCTCTTCAGAGTATAGACTGCCATTGTTTGACTACCCAGTGTGTATCACAGAGACCAGTACAGGAAGATCAAGACAGGACGTGGTGCTTACTGGACCTCATTTGGTGACCATGGCAAAATCCCAGTGTGGAGCACAAGGGCAGGACTGATGGTTGTTTGGGCTTGCCAAGGAGGAGCCTTCAAACACTTCCTTAAGGAAATCATTACATCTTTCAGCCTAATTTAAAAAAAAAAAAAAGAAAAAAAGAAAAAAAGAAATCATAAGCTGAAGATGCTAAAAGACATATGTGACATGCATATATGCATATTTTGGAGTGATGAGAATTGGAAGGAATAACAACAAGAACAACAACAAAAAAAAAAAGACTGGGTCAAAGAACTAACTGAAATGGTGAACTTCTGCTGGAAACAGTAAACTTCTGCATCGAAAATTTTAAAAGAGACTGAGAAAAAAAATGAAAAACCTGTTTGGCAGAATGCATGAGCTCTGGGGTAGGGGGGCAAGGAACGGGGAACGGGTCTACATTTGATTGGAAATTCTGTATGAAATGCACGAAGCTTCAATAAAAATAGGCTTTGAGAGAGAGAGGAAAAAAAAGAATGTGGCCTCTACCAGTTTATTTACCTCAGAGCATCTTGGGTCCCCATCCTAAAACTTAAGAGATTAGAAAAAAGAGATGGAGATTTACATGTTCATGTGGAGATGTCCATGATCATGGGTGGGGAGGTTGCATGTGTGGAAGCCATAAGTCAACTCCAGGCTTTTTCCTCAATTACTCTGCACCTTATTTTTGAGACAGGGTCTTTCATTGAACCAAGAGTTCATTAACTTAGCTAGACCCTTGGAATTGTCTTGCATCTGCCTCCCCAGCATTAAGATTACCATACTTCAATTTTTATGTGAGAGTTGGGGATCCATACTCAGGTCCTTATGATTGCAGGGCAAGTGCTTTACCTGTGAGTCGGAACAGAGAACTGTTCCTACTGCCTGGATTTACTTTAACTCAGGTCAGAGTTTATGAGTTTTTAATCTAATGTTCATTGCTGGCATGGTCATCTGTAACCCTGGCAAAGAGATTTTTTGTTAATGCGTATGAGCATTTGACCTGCACCCATGTTCTGCAATGCCCATGGAGATCAGAAGAGGGCATCAGATCCACTAGAACTGGAGTTACAAATAGGTGTTAGCTGCCATGAAGGTGTGGGGACCAAACCCAGGTTCTTTGCAAGAACATCCATCCTTAACTGCTGGGGACATATCTCTCCAGCCCCCAAAAGAGAGCTTTTGACATAAGTCTTCAAAGGTACCCTCCAAAATTATGCTGAGAAATAAAATTGTCCGCCTAGACATCTACGAAGAATCTCAAAAATGTCTGCCTAGACATCTATGAAGACTCTCAAAACATTCAAATTAATGCTGTGCTTGGCTGCAGAAACTTGGGTCAAGAAAGCACTTCAGAGGCTGGAGAGATGACTCAGAATTTAAGAGCACTGGCTGCTCTTGCAGAGGACTGGGGTTCAATTCCCAGCACCCACATAGCAGCTAAGAACTGTCTTAGGCAGGGCATGGTGGCACACGCCTTTAATCCCAGCACTGAGGAGGCAGACGCAGGGTATCTGAGTTCAAGGCCAGGCTAGTCTGCATAAGTGAGTTCCAGGAAACTAGAGCTAAAGGAAGACCCTGTCTCAAAAGACAAAAAATAAAAAATGCTTTTTCTGGGAGCCAGTTTGGGAGCTTGTGCAAGTGTGCAGGTAGAGGCCCAACATCTACATTTCCTTCTTCCTTTCTCGCTTTTTTTTTTTTTTTTTTTTTTTTTGGTATTTTGCGAAGGGGTCTCCTGTAGCCCCGGTGCCTGGAGCTCGCTCTGTAGACCCGGCTGGCCTTGAACTCCGAGAAATCTACCTGCCTCTGCCGGGATTAAAGGATGCGCCACAATGCCTGGCTTTTTTTTTTTTTTTTTTTTTTTGGTCTTTTAGAGACAGGGTCTCCCTGTAGCCCCAGCTGTCCTGGAACTCACATTGTAGACCAGGCTGGCCTTGAATTCACAAAGATCCACCTGCCTCTGCCTCCCAAGTGCTAGGATTAAAGGCACCCTCGTCTCATTTTTTGAGACAGGGTCTCTCATTGAACCTCAGACGCTGGGTATTTTCCTATATTGCTCTCTACCTTACATTTTGAAACAGTTTCTCAACTGAAACCAGATCTACTAATTCACCTAGATTGGCTGTGCAGAAGCTCCAGAGACCTCTTATCTCCACTTCCCCAGCCCTGGGATCACATGCATGCACCATGACACCTGGCTCTTCACACAGACCCTGGAAATCCAAATCCAGGTCCTCACACCTGCATAGCAGCACCTGTTCTACCCCTTCTTAGCCTTGAATCCCTCACACCTGCACAGCAGTGCCTGTTCTACCCCTTCTTACCCTTGAATCCCCTGTGCTCCTGGATCCCTTGTCGTCATCTGCAAACTGTTCTTCCCAAGCTTCTCTGTTTCGTTACTAAATCTTGCTGGTATTCTCTACACGTAAAAGTTTACCTCTTCCCACACATCAGCCCTCCAATTCGAGAAGTTACCAGGTGAATAGTGCTTCCTAGTATATCCTTTGAGTCAAATATCCACACCAATACCAAGCATGAGAATATGAATACAATATGCAATTATTATTGCAATGGTACAGATGATGGGGCACAGTATAATTATATACATGTAAAGAATGCTTAATTATGAAATTAGCATGATTACTATAAACATCTTCTTGAGTATTTTATTTATTTATTTTATATGTATAACTGTTTTGCCTGCATGTGTGTAAGTCCACTTGTATCATGCAATGCTGCAGAGGTCAGAAGTGGGTGTCAGATTCCTCTAAAACCGGAGTTATGGATGGTTGTTAGCTGCCATATGGGTGCTGGGAACTGAACCTGAGTCCCTTGCTAGAACAGCCAAGTGCTCTTAACCACTAAGCCATCTCTCCAGCCCTTCGAACTTATTTTTGAGACAGTATTGTCTTGTTTTGCACCTCAAGGTGTACTCAAACTCATCATCCTCCTGCCTCAGCCTCCCTAGGGCTAGCGTTATAGGTATGTGCCACCACACCCAGTTCCTTGAGTAATTTTTCATTTAATTTAATTTGTGTTTAACTGATTCATAAAATATCAAATGTCTACATACTTATAGGGTACTATGTGATATTTCAATACATATGTAAAGCATGTGATGTTTCAATCAGGCTAAATCGATCTGACCCTTCAAATATTTGTCAGTTGTGGTAAAAAAACTTTCATAATCTTTTTTTCTACCTTTTATAAATAGGCAATGCATAGATGTTATTTACAGTCACCTAATACACTTCTGAAGCCTATCTAACTCGAACCTTCCTTGAAGGATTTTCAGTGATAACCATTCCTTTGCAGCTATCAGGTGTTCATCTATGTCCTGTAGACCCATAGCTCATTCTCACTCATCTTTTGTTGTTAGGAACTCCTCTCCATGATTCTTGAATGCTGGTGGGGAATGGAATGGAGATTTCCTGAGGTTCTGCTTTTATAATGGATCTCTGCTATATGTGGAAGTTTTCTCTCTCTTTCTATAATAAAACAAAGAAACCAGAGACTACAAACCGTCAGCATGGGTTAGACCTTTTCCTGAAATTTCTGTAACCAAAAAGAAGCTGTTAGAAACAAAACTCCTGCCTGGCCCGATCCTCTTTGGCTACATTTATGTTTTATACATAAGCCATTTGGAAGAGATCACATCATAATTATCTATTAATGGCTGGAGAGATGGATCAGCACTTAAGAGCATGCACTGCTCTTGCAGAGAACCTGAGTTCAGTTTCCAGCACCCACATTAGGCAGCTCACACCCACCTGTAACTCCAGCTCCAGAGGAATCTAATATTTCTGGCCTCTGAAGATACCTGCATTCACGTACACATGTCATGTACACACACACACACACACACACACACACACACACAAAACTGAAAATAATAAAAATAAATCTTTTTGGTTGTTTAGATAGGGTCTTTCTGTAGCACCAACTGTTCTGGAACTCTCTATGTAGACCAGGCTGGCCTTGAACTTGCAAAAATCCACCTGCCTCTGCCTCCTAAAAAATTCATCTTTTTAAAAGTATCTATTGGAGGGGCTGGAGAGATGGCCTAGTGGTTAAGAGCGCCGACTGCTCTTGCAGAGGACCCGGGTTCGATCCCCAGCACCCACATGGCGGCCGAGAACCGTCTGAAACTCCAATTCCAGGAGAACTCCAGTTCCAGGGGAATCCGACACCCTCTTCTGACCTCCGCGGCATTGCACGACACGGGTGCACACACTTGCATGCAGACAGTACATTCATACACATACAGAAATTAAAAAAAAATTTAAAAAAAAAAAGTATCTATTGGAGCCAGGCATGGTGGTGCACACCCTTTAATCCCAGCACTTAGGAGACATACAGAGGGACCCTGTCTCGAAAAGACCAAAAAATAAATAAATAAATAAATAAATAAATAAATAAATAAATGGCTCAGTAGTTAAGAACACTGGTTGCTCTTTCAGAGAACCTGGGTTTGATTATCAGCACCCACATGGTGGCTAACAACCATCCATAACTCCAGTTCCAGGGCATCTGACTCCTTCATTTACCTCTGCAGCATTTTTTACATGGGTGCACTTACACATGCAGGCAATATACTCATAAGCACAAAACAAAAATAACAAATATTTTTAAAATAAAATAAAATAAAATAGAGTATCTATAAACCAAGTTGGCAATATCCATATCCTTCCAAGTCTCTTTTTTTGTCTTTTATTTAATTTTTTATTTTTATTTTTATTTTATTTTATTTATTTATGTGTATGAATGTACTGTCTGCAGGTAGGTTTGTGCACCCGTGTGGTGCAATGCCTTGGAGGTCAGAAGAGGGCGTCGGATTCCCCTGGAACTGGAATTCTCCTGGAATTGGAGTTACAGACGTTCTCATCAGCCATGTGGGTGCTGGGGATTGAACCCGGGTCCTATGCAAGAGTGGTCCATGCTCTTAACCACTAGGCCATCTCTCCAGCCCCTTTTATTGTCTTTTTTGAGACAGGATCTCCCTGTAGCCCCAGCTGTCCTGGAACTCACTCTGTAGACCAGGCTGGCCTTGAACTCACAAAGATCCACCTGCCTCTGCCTCCCAAGTGCTAGGATTAAAGGCATGTGCCACCACTCCTGGCTTCAAATCTCTTAAGAGGAGTTGATGGATTGATTCTCACACATATCTCAGACTGAGAACCTGGAGAGACCATGGAGAATTCAGTCTGCTGAACACATGGATGTGCACACAGTTCATTGGTGACTTCTGGAAACAAAACCAGTGTTTACTCCCCATTATCACAAAGAGAAAGAATTTTGGGACTAGAGATATGACTCAACAGTTAAGAACACTAGCTGCTCTTGCGAAAGACCCAGGTTCAGTTCCCAGCACCTATATGGCAGCTCACAACTGTTCATAACTCCAGTTCCAGGGGCTCTGATGCCCTCTTCTGACCCCCTCAGGCATTGCACAACATGAATGAACTTACATAGATGCAGGCAATACACTCATACACATAAAATTTAAAAACAATCCAAGCATGATGGTGCATACCTTTAATTTCAGCCCTTGGGAGGCAGAGGCAGGTGGATCTCTGTGAGTTCAAGGCCAGCCTGGTCTATGTAGCAAATTCCAGGACAGCTGGGGCTACAGGAGGACCCTGTCTCAAAAAGACCATAAATAAATAGATAAATAATAAAAATATTTTTAATTGCTGTGAGTTCCTGGCTCAAAACACTTGTGAAATAAATTTGGGCTTGGAATTAAGAAAGAATTCCCAACAATTTCTGAACTGGCCCTGAACATCTATCTGCCATTGTTTTCTGCATAGTTATGTGAAGCAGGGTTCTCAACACTGACAATTACAAAATCAAAATATGACCAGCTTTGAAAAATGTTGGAATTTAATATTTTGGGTCTTTTTTGACATAATAAATCAAAAATTAAAGATGTATTTTTTAAATAAATTTCTTCTATAGACCTATTGTGCTGGTTAATCTTCACTGGATAAGAATCACCAGGGCGGGCTGGAGAGATGGCCTAGCAGTTAAGAGCACCGACCGCTCTTGCAGAGGACCTGGGTTCAATCCCCAGCACCCACATGGCGGCCGAGAACCGTCTGAAACTCCAATTCCAGGAGAACTCCAGTTCCAGGAGAATCCGACGCCCTCTTCTGACCTCCGCGGCATTGCACGACACGGGTGCACAAACTTGCATGCAGACAGTACATTCACACATACAGAAATAAATAAAATTAATTAAAAAAAAATTTTTTTTAAAAAGAATCACCAGGGCAACCTCTGGGGGTGTATTAGTCACTTTTCTGTTGCTGTGATAAAACACCATGACCAAGCAACTTATAAAAGGAAGAGTTTGTTTGAGCTTACAATTGACGGTTCCAGGGAATTAGAGTCCATTGTGGCGGGAGGCGTGGCGGCTGGATCTGGAGCAGCAAGCTAAGGGTCACATCTCGTAATCATCACAGGAAGCACAGAGAGAGCAACTGTAGACCACGAGGCTTGTTAAAACTCACTAAGCCTGCCCCCACCAACGCACTTCCTCCAGCACAGCCACACCTTCTAAGACCTCCAAAAACAGTGCCACCAACTGGAGACAAATGTCTGAATACCTAGAGCCTATAGGGGACACTCATTCAAACCACCACAGGGGGTGTCTGTGTGTTTCCAAAGACACAAACTTGAAACATGAAGATCTGCTCTGAATGTAGACAGCTCGTCTTGAGTATGCTCGGTCTCTGCTTCATGACCTGCAGATGCACCCAGCTGCCCCATGTGCCTGCTGGGACGGCATCCTCCATGATGGACAGCATCCTCAAGTGTGAGCCAAATAATCCCTTCCTTTCTTAAATTGCTTTTGCCAGGTACTTTGTAAAGACATGTGCTGGGATGGAAACTCTGCACATAAGAAAAAATACTATCTTAGCTACCACAGTGGTGAATTTTCTATAGGGGAGGGGATGGAGAGATGGCTCAGTGGTTAAGAACACTGGCTGATCTTGCAGAGAGGACTGGGGCTGGATTCTCAGCCCCCACATGGTGGCTAACAACTATCTCTAACTCCAGTTCCAGGGGATCTACACCCTGTTCTGGCCTATGTGGGCATTGCACAACAGGGGTGCACTTACATACTTGCAGGCAAGATATACACACATATGAAATAAAAATAATTATTTTTTATACTTTCTTTTATTTCATTTTTTAAACAATAAGTAATAAGTTATGAGTACAAGCATCATTCATGTAAAACCAATTTGCAAGCAGTTGTGCCCAAACCCACACAGCCCAAGGCTCCCACCATCCAGCTGGGGGGGGCTTGTATGTACAATCAAGTTGATCAAATATGTGTCCAGTCTATATTGCTGTAGTTTTACCATTCACCCCAATCACAGCCCTTACATTCTACCATGCCCCCTCTTCCGCAGATTGTTCCCTAGGCTTAGAAAAGGGGCACAGGTGGACGAAAAGCAAAACAGTCTCCTTTCTCTGGAGATGTCGTTTTCGACTTGGATTAGTTCTGGCTGTTTCCTTTCATGGTCTGACAGTTTGTTCTGGAATAACCTTTCAATCCTACTAATGAAGCACAAGCAATTAGATATACAGGTATTTAAACAGTACTAATTATTATGGTAGGTTACTTTGGTATAGACACAGATGTTTGGATGGTATGTTAATCCATGAATTATGGTTTTTTCCTGTAAAAGATGACAGGGTCTTACTGTGGCTTATAACTTCTCCTAACCACTAGAAGATGTAAGCTTGTGGCATCAGCCGTGAGTTATTCCTCCAAGGAGAGAGCTACTAGCCAATTAGATTTGGGATATACAGACATATGGCTGCCACTGCTGCACAGTATTTCCAGGCAGGTAAGGTGTAACTGGTGCTGACAGAGGAGTCTTGCTTGACTCAGGGAGACCTATATTTGCTTTATTGGTTTAGTGGCCTTTGGTAACACTCTCTGGTATTCCAGAACCAACTGTACATTTGCAAGTGTGGTCTCAATACATCTTTCCAAAAATAGATAATTCTTTTAAGCCAGCTGTGGTGGTGCACGCCTTTAATCCTAGCATTTGAGAGGCAGAGATAGGCAGATCTCTGTCAGTTCAAGGCCAGCCTGGTCTACAGAGTGAGTTCCAGGATAGCTGGGTTTGCAGGGAGACCCTGTCTCAAAAAGACCAAAAATAAATAAATAAATAAATAAATAAATAAATAAATATTTTAAAGTAAAAAACAAAAAGCAACAGAAAAAAATATGAAAATAAATTAATTAACTCTCAGGGTAAGCCATCAATAATTTTCCTGATAGCCCCAGCTGGCCTGAAACTCACTATGTAGACCAGGCTTGCCTTGAACACAAAGAGATCCTCCTGCCTCTGCCTCCTGAGTACTAGGATTAAAGGCATGTACCACCACACCCAGCTCATGTATTATTTCTAATCTCACTGCAAACCAATCTCTGATCTCTAAAGGAGAGAGAGAGACATTAGGTCCCTTGATCCCTAGTTATGGAGAGTAAACAGCATAGAGTATAGGGGACACACTAGAATCCCAGCACTTGGGAGGCAGAGGCAGGTGGATCTCTGTGAGTTCAAAGCCAGCCTGGTCTACATAATGAGTTCCAGGCCATCTGAGGCTACAGGAAGACCCTGTCTCAAAAAGACATTAAAAAAAAAAAAAAAGAAAGAAAGAAAAGAGTAAACAGTATCTCAAATACCAGCAATCCTTAGCCTGGGCCTGGAAGATTCTTAAAGAAATTCTGCAGATGTACACTGAAGACAGACACACTGCAAAGATCTTAATGACAAATAATAAGCTCACCTGTCAAGGCGACAGAATACATGAGATGCCCAGATAACAAAGGACAGGTTCTTAGTAATCACAACAGCAGTGGCTAGACTATCAGAACTTGTTTGACCCAGTTTCTCAAAGACTCAAGTTCCACAAGGAAACGTAGAGAGGGCTAGATGAATCATATTCTGGCAGAAAAACCCTCAACTTATTTTATCATTGAAATTACAACTGCCCTTTGTGCTAGAAAAGGACATTATTCTTGTTACATTACATAGTAAGGAGGCTTGTCAGGCCAGAGAGAGACTCCAGTCTCTGCCTGCCATGATGGTGTAGTTTCCTATGGCTGTCATAACAAACTGTCTCAAAGGCCACAGTTTGACCAATGTTGATTTATTATTGCCAAGTTCTAAAGGTCAGAAATCTAAACAGGGGCCTGAAAGTACTGACGCAGAAGTACGTGTTAGTTCCAGGAGGATCCAGAGGATTACCCATTTCCTTGACTTTTCAAGGAAAAAATACATGTATGGATGTGTGTGAATAGTATGTATATGTATTCACACACAGACAACTTGACAATTGAAATCAGAAGACTGTCTTCATTCATGTGGTTTAAATGAGGCGGTGATTCCATGCATCCCTGGAAAGAGTTCCGAGTGGTTGTCATTTTGGTTTGGTTGGAGGTTTGTCTATGGTTTTGCTCTTCTTATAATAAGATAAATTGGGCCAGAGAGATGACTCGGCACCTCAGAGCACTGGTTGCTCTTGCAGAGGTCCTGAACCCACATGACAGCTAACAACCATTTGTAACTCCAGCTCCAAGGGATCTGGCGCCCTCCGCGTTTCCAAGTAGGGCAATGTGGAATTTTTTAAAACTTAATTGGGGGGGGGGGCTGGAGAGATGGCCTAGCGGTTAAGAGCGCCAACTGCTCTTGCAGACGACCCGGGTTCGATCCCCAGCACCCACATGGTGGCTGAGAACCGTCTTTAACTCCAGTTCCAGGGGAATCCGACAGCCTCTTCTGACCTCCGTGGCACTGCATGACACAGGTGCACCAACCTACGTGTAGGCAGTACACTCATACACATAACTAATAAATTAAATTTTTAAAAAATTCTAAAAAAAAATCTTAACTGGGCTGGGTGTGGTGACACACACCTTTAATCCCAGCACTCTGGAGGCAGAGGCAGGCGGATCTCTGGGAGTTCAAGGCCAGCCTGGTCTACAGAGCGAGATCCAGGTCAACTAGGGCTACAGGGAGACCCTGTCTCAAAAATACCAAATAAATAAATAAATAAATAAATAAATAAATAAATAAATAAATAAAATATTTAAAACTACAATTAAAAAACTTAATTGGTCCCTCATGATGCAGTCTATAACAGCAAGATGACCAACAAGTGGGCTCCAGACTCTGCCTCCAGCATCCATCTAGCGCCCCTGCGTTGGTTATAAGCAGCTGCAACCTTCGCGATGGTTAAAAAGCTGGGAAGCCATGGAAATTCCCAGACAGGCGCTTTGAAAAGCAGGAGAAAAGTCCACGCCCAGGGTGAGCATGAAATGCAGAGTCTGGGGCTGGAGAGATGGCCTAGCGGTTAAGAGCGCCGACCGCTCTTGCAGAGGACCCGGGTTCGATCCCCAGCACCCACATGGCGGCCGAGAACTGTCTGAAACTCCAATTCCAGGAGAACTCCAGTTCCAGGGGAGTCCGACACAGTCTTCTGACCTCCGCGGCGTTGCACGTCACGGGTGCACAGACTTGCATGCAGACAATACATTCGTACACATACGGAAATAAATAAAATTAAAAAAAAAAAAAGAAAAAGAGTCTATGCCTACGTCAACAGAAGCCAGAAAACAGCCTTGCCAAATTTAAGTCCAGACCAGATCAGGAAACAGGTTATTAGGGAAGAAGGCGGTAACTCTGGAACAGACAAATCTCCAGCCATCTCCCCTAAAGAGAAAAGACTCTTTGCCCCAAATGGGCACAGAAATGTCAGAATAGGCACAAGGGGGCTGGAGAGGTGTCTCGGCTGCTAAGGGCACTGGCTGCTCTTGCAGAGGACCCACATGGAGCTCTGAGCACCCACATGGAGGCTCACAACCACCTAGAACTCCAGCTCCAGAGGATCCAACACCTTTTCTGGATAACAGGTCTACCCACCTGTACACTTGCAGGTGTACTCACACAAAGGCAGAGATGCATACACATCAATATAAAGGAAGGATAGCATCTTTTTTAAAAGAATAAAGCATCCCAGGCATAGTGACACACACCTTTAATCCCAACACTCAAGAGGCAGAGGCAGGCAGATCTCTGTGAGTTCAAGGGCAGCCTGGTCTACATTGCTAGCTCCAGGCCAGCTGAGGCTACGAGGTCATGGTACTGAGGAAACCTACTTCAAGCCTCTGTCTGTGCAGGTGCCCCTCCTCCATCAGCCTGGCTCGCTGTCTCCTCATTCATCTTGGTCTCTTAATTTACAACTCAAACCTTAAACCGGTCCCAGGACCAAACAAAGACAACTCAATAGTTCATTTAATAAAGGCCTCGTAAGTTTCACATACATCCCTGGCCTGGTGGCACATTCTGGAATTTCAGCACTCAGGAGGCCAACAGCACAGGAGGATTGAGAATTCAAGGGTAGCCTGGGCTACATTGTAGGTAGAAAGAGGGCACCTGTGGCTACCTTGTGCTAAACTACCTGCCTGTCTATTTACATGGAAACCTGGCCCTAGGTGGGATTTACCTGCATTAGCAAACCCGTGAGACAGCCCTGGGATTAAAGACTCTAACAAGTACTTGTGATATTTATAGAACATGAGTCAGGGGTTCTGAAAGCCGGCCCTTAGATAGGATGTCACTATGGGTACAAAAACAGAATGTCGTGAATGAATAAAGGGATTCTTTTCACCATCAGACAGGAATCTCTAGTCCATTAGTTTCACAGATATATTTAGCCCATCAGGCTTGAGTGGTGTTTGCTGGCGGAATTTGGCTGGGGAAAATCAATCAGATGCCAGCCTGGGAAGTCAGTGAGTGTCATCAGCATGGTGACTGGCATGTGGTGAGTCTGTGCCTGTGGAATTTAGGCTAAAGAGCACTAATCAAGCATCAGCTGGGACAGTAGGGCACTGCCTGGTGTAGATGTTAGGTAGAAACAGGTAGGCTAGGGGAAGGTGATCAGCCTTTAGCCCTGAGGTTTAAAGATAGCTGCTGGTGGCTGCCTTTCATTCTTTTACCCTTTTCCCTTTAATCCAGTGGACGAGGTTTGTGCATCAGCCTCCAGGGGTGGCGGAGTGAGAACTACATAGTGAAACCCTGTCTCAAACCAAAAATGTTCACATAGTAGGTTTTGTATACATTTCTTTAAAAATAATGGTCCAATGTTATAATAGATTTATAGAGTTTTGAGGAGTTTTCACTGTAATTTAATGCCAAAGAAATATTTCAACACTAATAAAGTCATTGTTACAAATAACTATTCCTACACCGGGCATGGTGCTGCTGCAAGCCTTTAATCCCAGCACTCAGGAGGCAGAGGCAGGCAGATCTCTGTGAGTTCAAGGCCATCCTGGTCTACATAGCGAGCTCCAGGGCAGCTGGGACTAACAGGAGACCCTGTCTCAAAAAGACCAGATAGGTAGGTAGGTAGGTAGATAGATAGATAGATAGATAGATAGATAGATAGATAGATGATAGATAGATAGATAGATAGATAGATAGATAGATAGATAGAATAATAAATATTCCTAATTTACCTTCAGTTTCACATTTCTGTTGTTGCAATTAAGTTTGCTGAAAGTAAAATATCTGTCAAGATGAGAGATTGTAAAGACTGAGTCCCAGCACCATGAAGCCTAGCAAGTCAGAGATCTGTTAAAATAATTAGTCGGGAAGTCACTACAAAATGCAGAATGCAACTTGTTCTAAGTGGTTAGATTCTAGGCCAATCAGAAACCACCATCCAGCTGCCAACTAAAGACTTTCCAGTGGGATGATTTCCTTACCTTTCGTGTTTACCTTCAGAGGCCTTCAGAGAACCCTCAAATCTCCTGTAAGCTGGAGACGCCTATTCATCAGAGCCATGCATTCAAATGAACTATACATTTATTGTATTTGTTTTTATTTTTTGTCTCTGAGTGTACTGTCTACATGTATGTAAGTACACTCATGTCATGCAATATCCATGGAGGTCAAAAGAGGATGTCAGAGTCCCTAGAACTGGAGTTATGGACAGTTGTTAGCTGCCATACGGGTGCTAGGAATTGAACCCAGGTCCTCTACAGGAACCGCCGGTGTTCTTGAGCTGTCTCTCAAGCCCAGAACTATAAATTTTAATGTATTTCAAGTAAGTTCTCAACAAATCTTTAGGCTCGCTGGAAATCCCAGCAGGGGTTAACGCCAGTCTTGAGGAAGAAATCTTCCATTTTTGTGCTTAGATCATTCACCCGATTGGATGAGCCACCACCCACTTTTTACACATAATCTATTTCACTTACAGTCAGCTAATTTGGGATGCTGAGCATAGGAGTGGACTGCCTTCATAGCAACACTTCAATTAGTGTTGACTGAAGAGCCAGGCCCTTAAGTCTAACCTGGTCAATACAGAGAGGGACCAGAGTGAAAAATAGAAGCCCCAAGCTGTGTCCCATTGTGTTGCAATTCCTTAAGAAGGATTAGAACGTGATTTCAGGGATCAGAAGAAATAATTCAGATATGGTAGCTAAGTAGGTCCCTCCAACTATCGTCTCTCAGTGGACACTCCAAACTGCCTTCAAAATTGCCAAGGACGTAGTTGAGGAACCTCAGTGTCTGGTTTTGATATAAGATGAAAAGATGTATTGAAAACGGCAGAAAGGAAGAGTTGCCTGAGATGCAACCTCCTGTAACCCCAAGCAGTGTAGGGGAGCTGCCTCCCGCCGGTGCGTGGAATGAGATTCCACCCCTACCAGGGTGAAGCCCCACACTGAGGAGAATCCCAATGCAGTGTTACAGCGTTTATGGTCACAGACAAGAGCCCGAGCCGAGTCCCTCCAGGGTGATTTGGTTTAAGTCACACAGACTTCCACAGTTCCTGAACATATACAAGTGAACCTTGTCCATGGAAAAGGCTTCAATGCTTCCCCAAGCCATGCTGAACTGCGGAGTCGGGACAAATCTGAGCTTAGAGCGCCCTCTAGTGCTCATATACTGACAACACACCAACGCACCTGGATTTAGGGGACTGTCAAGGGTTAAAATAACAGAAGCGACTAGAGGTGAGCCAGGGAGATTGTTCTGCCTCGGAAGGTGCTTGCTGTCCCACCTGACCACCTAAGTTCAATCATCGGGACCAACATGGTGGAAGGAAATAACTAATTCCTGTATGTTGTCCTCTGATCTCCACGCGTGTGCCACAGCGCGCGCGCGCGCGCACACACACACACACACACACACACACACGCAATGAATTTTAGAATGTAATAGAAATGACTACAGGCACAAGGAAAAATGATAGTCTCCTTGAATTTCTGAGAAAATAGGCACAGAATGAGATTATGAAGGCTGGAATAATTCAACATGCGGGTGCTATTACTAACAAGCATCAAGACCTGTCAGAGAAGCAGGGTGTAAACGAAAGACGAGGTGCCAGAAATGGACCAGAGAACAGCAAGTGCCTGCATGAAGAATTTAAAGCTACGACTTTAAGGAAGCTCCAGGAACTTCCAGAGAACATGGCGGATGATGAGCCACTCAAAGAGAGAAACTCCACTGAGAGATGGAGTAAGTTAAAAATCAAACGGAAATCACTGAGTCGAAACGGACACTAGGCAACATTTTAAATGCAATAGAAGACTTTGAAATCAGAAGAAACCAACAAGAGAGAATTAATGGGCCAAAGACAAGTTATTTGAATAAATACAGGTAGGGGAAGAAAAAAGGTAAAATGAATAATGAGGAGTGGGAAAAATTTACAAAAACATTAAAGAGCTAATGTGCAAGTTGTTGGAGTTGAGAGGGGATTTAGGAATGCCAAAGGCAGGGCGCCGTGGAGCATTAGCCTAGCATGCCTGAGGCCCTAGATTCAATTCTGAGTACTGCAGCAATAATAATAATAACAATAACAATAACAATGTCTTTTCAGAGGACATGATTTTAGTACATGTGTGACATACATAAATGCATATGGTGAAACAATACAAAAGAACTGGGACAGGGAACTGACTGAATCAGTAGAGTTCTTCCCCAAAAAAATAATCTTCTGCTTTGAAAAACTTTGAAAAGATTCAGAAGGGGAAACGGGACAGGTATGGAAGACTGCATGGACTTGGGAGGGGAGGGGAAATGAGTCTGGATTGAACTGAGAAGTGATGTATGAACTGCACAAAACTTCAATAAAATATTAAAAAAGAGGGGCTGGAGAGATAGCCTAGCAGTTAGAGCGCCGACTGCTCTTGCAGAAGACCCGGGTTCGATCCCCAGCACCCACATGGAGGCTGAGAACTATCTGTAACCCCAATTCCAGGAGAACTCCAGTTCCAGGGGAATCCGACACCCTCTTCTGACCTCCGTGGCATTGCACGACACGGGTGCACAAACCTCCATACAAACAATACATTCATACACATACAGAAATAAAATAAATAAATAAATAAATAAATAAATAAATAAATAAATAAATTCTAAAAAAAATCTTTAAAAAAATATATTAAAAAGAAAAAAATAATAATAATAATAATAATGTCAAATAAACCTTATTCAAAGAGATCACAACAGAAATCTTCCCGAGCTTAGAGAAGGGTACAAAGATCTAGGTTAAGGGGGGGTCAAAGGTCACCAAATATTGGATTCAATGAAGTCTACCCCATTATATATTGTGATCAAACTCTCAAAGAGAAGATTTTAAGACAGTGAAAGTTTTAAAACACATAACATATACAAGTGTCTCTCTATTCACCTGACAACAGAGTTCTTAGGGAACAAATATCTTGAAGGCCACCAGTGACTGACACGAGATTGTCATGGTGCTGAAGCAAACTGCCTCTGAAAACACCGAGCCTAGCAAAGGTAACCTTTAGAAATGGAGGAGGCCAAACTAATGACAGATGAAGTGAATGTCCCCACCAGACCTGTCCCAACTGAAACAGACTTAAATTAATAGATACATATAGAGAGAGCTGGAGGATTGATGATAGATAGGTAGATGGATGGATAGAAGATAGATAGATAGATAGATAGATAGATAGATAGATAGATAGATAGATAGACAATAGATAGGTAGGTAGAACTTGGTACTAGCCAGGCATAGTGGTGTATGCCTTTAATCCCAGCACTTGGGGGCAGAGGCATCATTGATGATAGATAGGTAGATGGATGGATAGATAGATAGATAGATAGATAGATAGATAGATAGATGATAGATAGATAGATAGATAGATAGATAGATAGATAGATAGAACTTGGTACTAGCCAGGCATACTGGTATATGCCTTTAATCCCAGCACTTGGGGGCAGAGGCATCGTTGCTGAGTTTTGTCAAACACTTCAACAACTAGTGACAATTCTTCTCAAACCATTCCAAAACTGAAGTGAAGGAAACGTTCAGAATAATTCTATGAAGCTATCATTTAAAAAAAAAAAAAAACAAGTTTTATTGAGTATGTCTCCAAATCAAACAATAACATTAAAACTGTATATACATAGTTTTCTTTTTTATTTATTATTTTTTATGTGTATGAATGTACTGTCTGCATGCAGGTTCGTACACCCGTGTCATGCAATGCCACGGAGGTCAGAAGAGGGTGTCGGATTCCCCTGGAACTCGAGTTAAAGACGATTCTCAGCCTCCATATGGGTGCTGGGGATTGAACCCGGGTCCTCTGCAAGAGCAGTCGGTGCTCTTAACCACTAGGCCATCTCTCCAGTCCCTATTTATTATTGTTATTAAACTATTTCCATACATCATTTCTCAATCGAATTTAGAGTCACTTCCCTTTCCATGCCCCCCACCCCACCTGAGTTCCTGCACTCTGCCATACATGTAATGCATCTTTTTCTGAGTCTTTCCAGAGTTTTATTTTATTTTGTTTTGTTTTCCAAAGCATAGGCTTATTGTTTGGGGGAGAACTTCACTGTTTCAGTCTTTTATTTCCCCAGTTCTTTTGTTGTTCTCTCCAACTTGTATTGCGTGTGTGTGTGTGTGTGTGTGTGTGTGTGTGTGTGTACATACACATCTCACCTGAGTTGGAGGATTTTCTTTTTTTTTTTGCTAAAAGATGTCATGTTTCCCTTAAGGAAGTGTTTGAAGGCTCCTCCTTGGCTAGCCCAAACAACCATCAATTCTGCCCTTGTGCTCCACACCAGGTCTTTCCCTCCCATGGTCACCAAATGACATCCAGTAAACACCTGTCCTGTCTTGATCTTCTATGAAGCTATCATTATGCTGATAATAAAGACACATACTAAGTAATAAGTAAATAAATAAAGCTACAGACTACTTTTGCTATACAAGGCTGCAAAAAATTCTCAACAAAAGAGTACCAAACCAAATCCCACAACACATTAAAAAGAACATCTCCCATAATTAAATGAGATGCATCCTAGGGATGGAAGGGGAGCCCACTAGAGCTAATGAATGCACATCGATGACTATGAGGCCAAAGTCTGATCATCTCAATAGATGCAGATAAGCTATATGATAAAATTCAATATCCCTTCATTATAAAACTCAATAAATTAGCTGTAGAAGGAACATACCTCAGCATAGAAAACATTTCACATTCAAACCATAATGTTTTGTAGAATTTTTCACTTCTGAGGAAAAAACTTAAAGGTCACTGTTAAAGTATGCCAACGTGGGGCTGGGAAGAGGGCACAGCACCTAAGGGCACAAGCCGCTCTTGCAGAGGACCCAGGTTCAGTTTGCAGCACCCGTGAATTACAGCTCACAACTGCCTATAACTCCAGCTCCAGAGGATCCAACTCCCTCTTCTGGCCTCCCTGGGCACTGGAGTCATACATGCAACACACACACACACACACACACGCATACAAACATGGACACATAATATAAAATAAAATATTTTTAAGTATACCAAAGTATGTAAGCATTGATTATCAAAATTCTTTTTTTTGGTCTTTTCAAGACAGGGTCTCCCTGTAGCCCCAGCTGTCCTGGAACTCAGCTTTGTAGACCAGGCTGGTCTTGAACTCACAAAGATCTGCCTGCCTCTGCCTCCTGAATGCAAGGATTAAAGGCATGCACCACCACACCTGGCCAAAATTCATTTTTAACAGGGCTGGAGAGATGGCTCAGCAGTTAGGAAGACGTGTTACTGACAGCTGCCATATGGGTGCTGGGAACCAAACCCGGGTCCTCTGCAAGAACAATCAGTGCTCTTAACCACTGAGCCATGATTCCAGCCACCACCACCACCCCCCCAAATAAGAGCGGCTGAAGCAGGAAGATTGGGAGTTTGAGGCCAACATGAAGGACAAACAGAGCAAGAACATTTCTCAAAAGTTTAAAGAAGTTTGCTTGCTTGTCTTTCAGCGCACATAATTTGTTGTCGTTGTTGTTGTTGTTGTTGTTCCTGCTGCAGCCACTGCACAATAAGCCATTGATCTGTGCAGCACTGTGCAGACGGGCATGCTTGCTCACAGTGTCTGTGTATATACACACCATTGTTCATTCTCTTTGCCAGTCCAACGGCAATTCTATAAACTTCTTGGGGTTCCTTCTCACTCACTGAGCAAACTATCTGTCCTAGTTATCGTCTTTAGTGCTGTGTTAAAACACAGACCAAAACCAACTTGCAGAGAAAAAGGGTTATTTGGCTTATGTGTCCCAAACACAGTCCATCACCAAGGGAAGCCACGGCAGGATCTCAAGCAGGACAGGAACCTGGAGGCAGGAGTTGAATGAAGCAGAGATAATTCTATTGTATAAATCACAATGTAACTGTAATCATATTGAATTGTTTCTCCAAATTCAAGCCTTTGCGGGTTGTGGTTTTTTTTGTTTTGTTTTGTTTTGTTTTGTTTTGTTTTGTTTTGAGACAGGGTCTCCCTATAGCCCCAGCTGGTCTGGAACTCACTCTGTAGACCAGGCTGGCCTTGAACTCACAGAGATCTGCCTGCCTCTGCCTCATGAGTGCTAGGATTAAAGGCATGCACCATCACACCTGGCTTAAAGACAGTTCTTAGGTGCCATGTGGGCGCTGGGAATCGAACCTGAGTCCTCTGCAAGAGCACTCGGTGCTCTTAACCACTGAGCCATCTCTCCACCCCAAGCCTTTGCATTTTTTATCAACTTGAGCCTAAGAAATAGGCCTTTCAAAGAGAAAAAGGTTTCAAAATATCCCATTGACCCTTCAACATAACTGGCTTTGAATTTAATCAAAGATTTATTTTAATTTTATCTTCTCAAGGCATAGATCTTCTGGAGCAGCGCTCCTTCTTTTACTTAATTTAAAAATTAAATTATTCCCTTAAATCATTGACATAATAATGTACTTTGTTGTTTGTTTGTTTGGGGGGGGTTTTTTGGTTTTTTTGAGACGGGGTCTCTCTATAGCCCCAGCTGTCCTGGAACTCATTCTGTAGACTAGGCTAGCCTTGAACTCACAGAGATCCACCTGCCTCTGCCTCCCAAGTGCTAGGATTAAAAGGCATGCCCCACCACGCCTGGCCATTTTTATTTTATTTATTTATTTATTTTTTTTTTTTTTTTGGTGATAATAATGTACTTGAAGATACTTCAGAGAAATGGAACAAAGACAGGGAAAAATACCATATCTTCATCACCTAAGGACAACCACTGTTAACTTTTTTTTCAATCTCTGAGCGGAGAAAAAAAAAAAAGAAAAGAATTCAATTCCCTTGCTTCTAGACACAGAAAAACACACAGAGAGACACATACACACGCACAGAAACAGAAATACTAAATACACTCAGGGACACACAGAGAGAAACACACACACACACACACACACACACACACACATCCACTGTGGTTTCCTGCCCTCCCTCCTTTGCAGAACTGTGCTAATTAGCCACCGGCCTTGGTTTCCTCCGGTCTCGAAGGAGAACAAGAGCTTTCTTGACTGGACTGGTTTACTCTCACCGCCCTCTCTGCTAATGAACTCTCCAGTCTTTTACTCACCAGGCACCTCTCCTTCTGTCCTGTAGATGGCAGCAGAATCTCTAATACCGATTGCCTTTTCTGCTAGGAGTTAACATAATCCCCCAAAATTTCTTTAAAAATCAAATTGAAGCTGGATGTGGCGGTGCAGGCCTTTAATCCCAAGACTTGGGATGCAGAGGCAGGCAGATCTCTGTGAGTTCCAAGCCAGGCCAGCTGGGGCTAACGGGAGACCCTGTCTCAAAAAAAGAAAAAAGAAAAAAAAAAAAAGATTTAAGTGGCTATAGAGATGGTTCATTGATTAAGACACTCAGGGAGGAGCGGACACGCGGGAGGAGCGGACACGCGGGAAGAGCAGAGTCGCGAGGACACACGGGCTGAAGTCTTTACTGGTCATTTGACCACAGACATCAAATGGAAAGGTCAGCACTGAAGAACAGCAGGAGTCTGGATGGCTTCATAATGACATTGCCGGGGGCTGTAGAGCCGGCTAAGCACTTAAGAGCTTAAATTGCTCTTGCAAGGAACCCAGGTCCAGTTCCCAGCACCCATATGGTGACTAACGACTGTCCCTGACTGCAGTTCCAGGGGATATGAGGCCCTCTTCTTGCCTCTGCAAACATTACAGGCACATGGTGCTGTTATACACATGCAGGCAAAACATTCATACACATAAAATAAAAATAATAAAATCAAGCCAGGAGTGGTTCATGCCATTAATCCCAGCACTTGGGAGGCAGAGGAATGTGGCAGCCTGATCTGTAGTGAGTTCCAGGCCAGCTGGGGCTGCAGGGAGACCCTGTCTCAAAAATACAAAAAAAATAAATAAAAATAAATAAATAAATAAAATGCTTTTATAAAAATATATTGCTGAACCAAATCACCTAGAGAGGTATAGAAAAAGAATATGAATTTGGGAGACAGAAACAGGCAGATCTCTGTGAGATTGAGTCCAGCCTGGTCTACATAGCAAGTTCCAGACCAGCTAGAGCTACAGGGAGACCGTGTCTCAAAAAGACCAAAAAAAAAAAAAAAAAAAAAAAAAAACGACGTGAAATGTTAAAATTCCTTCTGGGAGGTGCCCTCCTCCCTCAGTATCTAATGACAAAGCAAGGTACGAATTCCCCAAACCACAGTTTGGAACGACCTAGCAAGTTTGTTTGGGCTTTCTTGGGCTTACACGTAGGGAGGGGGGTCATTTTCAGAAATGCGGGGGCTCCTCTTCAAAGGTCG
Source organism: Rhizomys pruinosus (assembly GCA_009823505.1). Classification (NCBI taxonomy): domain Eukaryota; kingdom Metazoa; phylum Chordata; class Mammalia; order Rodentia; family Spalacidae; genus Rhizomys; species Rhizomys pruinosus. The sequence goes on from VZQC01003599.1 coordinate 731,744, forward strand.
CACAGGAAAAAAAATGGCGAGAGCAAGTCCTCACCCCACTGCATTCTCTGCTTCTACACCCTTAGCCAAGGCCTGCAGGCTGGTTGGGACCAGTAGCGGACTCTCCCAGCTCCTCCTTTTCTTGCAGAAGGTCAACAAGTTTGTAATCCTAAGCAAGCGGGTGCCAGCAAGCTTGGGAAGAAAGAGTTTGTCCATAGCTTGCCAGGCAGAGGATAACTCTATACAACATGGAGGGGAAAAAACGCAGGAGGCTGATAGCTCTAGAAAGACCTTCGAAAGATGAAAGATGCTGGACATCCCTATTCATGGAGACATCTAGAAGACATGGGTAAACAATGACAGGGGAGCGAGGGGAAGTGCAGGTGCAAAACCCGAGCCAAATAAGGAAGAAATCCATGTATAGTGTGTGGGGAGCCCTAGCTCCTGGGCACGGCGAGGGAGCATGAGGTGGCGATTTTGGTGTGGCTCCATTCTTTCAGTGGTGGAAGATACAAGAGCATCTCGCCCATAGTGAGGAGGGTTAGGGAGTGTTGCAGGTTTAAGGAGAGAAGAGAAAGAGTTCAATATCCTTCTTGTGAAATGGGAAGGGATTTTACAATTGGACTTCTGGGATGCCCCATAGGCTCCCTTGAGGTTTGAGGTCACAATTGAAAGTGACAAAAAAAAAAAGTGACTCTGTCAACATATTTGTCTTTTAGCTACATCCCAAGATCATGATTAACTGATGGAGGTCTCCTCACTGCTCCCAAGGCCTCTCTTGTCACCCCTCTTATAACTGTCCTGACAATACAAATATTCTAAAGAGGGGTTGGAGAGATGGTCTAGCGGTCCTCTTGCAGAGGACCCGGGTTTGATCCCCTGCACCCACATGGTGGCTGAGAACCGTCTTGGCTCCAGTTCCAGGGGAATCCAATGCCCTCTTCTGACCTCTGTGGCATTGCACGACATGGGTGCACAGACCTACATGCAGACAGTGTATTCATACACATACAAAAATAAATTTAAAAATAAAAATAAATAAAATTTAAAAGCCTAAAAAAAGAAAGAAAGAAAATATTCTAAAGAGACACCTGTGCCCCTCCTTTTGGCTATTAGACCATTGAAAACAATGAATGCTAGAAAATTGTCATGTCTTGCTGGGCATGGTGGAGCACGCCTTTAATCCCAGCAGGCAGAGGCAGGTGGATCTCTGTGGCCTCAAGGCCAGCCTGGTCTGCATAGTGATTTCCAGGACAGCTGGAGCTACAGGGAGACCCTGTCTCAAAAAGACCAAAAAAAAAAAAA
>VZQC01003599.1:735134-749268 GCA_009823505.1 Rhizomys pruinosus
GGGGGGGGGATACAGAAAGACATGAAACCTTTTCATCAAACCCTTGCAATTCAAATCTTAAAACTAACTATGGGAAAAGATTTGTTTGTTCCAACAGGACAAAACGTCACCAACTTAACGGCTGAGAAAGAAAAGATACAGGTTTGCATTGAGTAGGATGTACCAAAAAGTGGCAACGGAAAGGCTGACCCATCTGAACATTCAAAGGAAGAAAAGCCTCAGATTGCCATAAACATCGAACCCCTCTGTGGATCCTACATGTAACAACCAGTTATAATGAGGCTCTGTTCTACACAGCATCAACTGCCCAATACTCAAGACAAAAAGCTCAGAATTGGAGATGGAAAGATGGCTCAGTGGTTAAGAACCTCCTGATCTTAACAGAGGACCCAAGTTCAGTTCCCAGCAACCACGTCAAGCAACTCACAGCTACTTATAACTCCAGCTCCAGAGGTTCCCACACTATCTTCTGGCTTTCATGGGCACTGCACTTACATGCACATACACAAAATTAAAAATAATTTTTTTAAATGTTTTTAATAGAAACTCGGGCCAGTGAGATGGATCAGCAGGTAAAAGTGTTCACTGCCAAGCCTGATGGCCCAGATTTGATCTCCAGGACCCACACGGTAGAAGAGAACCAATTCCCACAAGCTGTCCTCTGACCTCTACCATAAGCCATGGTGCACCAGATATACACACTAATAATAAAATGGGGCTAGAGAGATGGCTCAGCAGTTAAGAGCACTGGCTGCTCTTGCAGAGGACCCGGGTTTGATTCCCAGCACCCATATGGTGGCTAAGAACCATCTTTAACTCCAGTTCCAGGGGACTCCAACACCCTCTTCTGACCTCCATGGCATTGCATGATACAGGTGCACCAACCTACATGCAGACAGTACATTCATACACATAAAAAATAATAATTAAAAATACTTAAAATAATAATAATAAAAAAAGTATTTTTAAAAGAAAAAGATTCAGAATTATGCTTGTTACCTTTTTGTGCATGTGTGAGAGAGACAGAGTAACATGGCTGCATGTCGTTCGCATGTTGGCACATGGGTCTGTGCACATGCATGGAGAGGCCTGTACATGATGTTAGTGTCTTTCTGAATCCCTCTCCATCATAGATACTGAGTCCAGATCTCTATTTGTTTGCTCGGGAGATCCAGATCTCTGCTCCCAAGTGCTAGGATTGCAGGCAGCCACCACACCTGCCTGGATTTTATGTGGGTTCAGGGATTTGAACTCTCGTCTTCACACCTTATCCACTGAGCCACCTCCCCAGCCCCCTTTCTCAATTTAAGACCCTCTGTTCATCCACATCCAATTTCTATCAATTCTATCTCCCTTTTTTTGTCTTTCAAGATTTAACTGGAGAATTGCTACCTTTTTTTCTTAATATTTTTTATTTTATTTCTATGAGTGTTTTGCCTGAATATATGTACATTTACCACATGTGTATGAAGCCCACAGAGGGCAGAAGAGGGCTTTGGATCCCCTGGAACTGGAGTTATGGATGGTTGTTAGTGGCCATGTGGGTTCTGGGAACTGACCCCCAGTCCTCTGGAAGAGCAGCCAGTGCTCTAAACCACTCAGCCATCTCTCCAGCTACAAGAATTGCTACCTTTGTTGAAGCTGCGCTTTCTCCTTGACGCTATTTCCCTTAGTAACTATTCTTTTAAGGAGGGTCTGCCGTCTGGAAGGCTGGTTCAACACTTAAGAGCACTGACTGCTCTTGCAGAGGACAGGGATTCAGTTCCCAGCACCTACATGGCAGCTGAAAACTGTCATTAACTCCAGTTCCAGGGGATCTGATGCTCTCTTCTGACCTCTTCAGGTATTGCACAACACAGTTGCACTTACATACATGCAGATGATACACACATACACATAAAATAAAAAATAAGTGATTTTTTCAAAACAAAGGTCTGCAGTTAGTCTCTGCTCGAAAACAATAGCATGCAGCTTGAACTCCTTAGCCCATAATTCACATTCTTCCTGAAATTATTCCAGCTGATTCTTTTCCAGCTCTTTCCTCCTTTCCATGGTTGTATGATTCCCAAACTGAGCAGAGGACCTCCCCTCTAAGGTGATCAGGCTGGTGCTCACCAGGATTCAGAGAAGCACCTACATTTTCCAGTGTGCTGGATAGCTTTAGTGTCAACTTGACACACCTGGGTTGAGGGAGCCTCAACTGGGGAATTGGCTCCATTGGATTGGCCTATGGCCACGTCTGTGGAGTATTGCTTGATGGTCGAGCAGTGTGGGAGGGCCCAGCCCACAATGAGTGGTGCCACCCTGGGCAGGTGGTTGTGTACCATATAAGAGGGCAGGCTGGGCATGAGCCAGGGGAGCAAGCCAGTGAACAGCATTCCTCCATGGCCTGTGCTTCAGCTCCTGCCTCCAGGTTCCTGCCCTGAGTTCCTGCCTTGGGCTCCCTAAGTGATGAACTGTGACCCAGGAGATGTGAGCTGAATAAACCCTTTCCTCCCCAAGTTGGTGTCGGTCAGAGTGTTTTGTCACAGCAATGGAAGACAAACTAGAACAGAAACTGGTACCAGAAATGGAGTATTGCCATGACAGACCTGACCTTGGTGTTTTGGGGAAGGATTGTGGAGGCGTTTGGAACTTTTGGCTGGGAAGATCATTGAATGCCTAAAGATTGTTGCTGTGGAGCTTAGAGCAGTTTTGCTGAAGGAGTTGTAGAAGATGGAGGCATGGCTTGTGAAATGTCTAGTTTCAAAGGAGAGCAGAGATCATCAGGACTGTGTAATCTGTGGGTTCTGGTCAGCTGGGGCTGTGGAGAATCAGCTGTAAGTAACAAGAGACCAGAACCTGAAGTGAAACTTTTGTGGTACTGGGGCAATTGATGCTGGTTAGCTGGGGCTGAAAAATCAGCTGTAAGTAACAAGAGACCAGCATCACTGAGGTGAAATCTTCTGGGGAGAATATCTTCAAGGTCAGCACACAGAAGCTGTGACCCAGAAAGGGCCTGAGCCTCCATCTCGAGCCAGAAGCTGGACTTGGTAACGTGTAAGAGTCTCCTATATGGTTCCGGTGTTGAAATTTGAGGGGGTCACAGAGAGCAGCCGAGGCTTGGCACTGTGAGAGGTCAGGAAAGACCATTGGTGGAAGTGCACCTCGGTTGCAGTGGAGACCCCAGGATTACAGGGGTCATGGAGAGAAACTGAGGCTTTGCACCAGGAGAGGTCAGAAGAGACCATTGGTGAAGGTGCTGCCTCAGTTTCAGTGGAGACCCCAGCTTTTTGGAGATGCCAGGACCATGGGACGACCACCAAGAGCAGCGGCAGGTGTGGAATGGAGTCGGCCTGGGCCTGTGAGATGAGCTGTGTGTGCCATGGATGGCAGAGTCAGAGAGGGGGAGCTGCATAGACCCTTTGGAGCCCAGAAGATCATGAGTGAGTCCCAGGTGTCCAGCCTTGAGCTACTTGCTGGACTTGGGTTTTGTTTGAGAGTGCCTGATTCTTCCCTTTGAAATAAGACAGTAATTGTTTTGGATTTTGCAGCAGCCCACAGTTAAGAGACTTTTAACGGACTGTGAACTTTTAAGTGTTTGAACATTTTAAGGACTGTGGGGCTTTTAAGTTTGTACTGTCTTAAGGTTGTGATTAATGTTAACATCATACTTGGGGATAAGGACTGGAAAGGTGGTGGTTTAATAGTGATGTGTTTTGTGTGTAAAGTTGACAAGGGGTCAATTGTGCTGGATAGCTTTAGTGTCAAACTTGACACACCTGGGTTGAGGGAGCCTCAATTGGGGAATTGGCTCCATTGGATTGGCCTGTGGCCACATCTGTGGAGTATTGTCTTGATGGTTGAGCAGTGTGGGAGGGCCCAGCCCACAGTGAGTGGTGCCACCCTGGGAAGGTTGTTGTGTAAAGTATAAGAAGGCAGGCTGGGCATGAGTCAGGGGAGCAAGCCAGTGAACAGCATTCCTCCATGGCCTGTGCTTCAACTCCTGCCTCCAGGTTTCTGCCCTGAATTCCTGCCTTGGGCTCCTTAAGTGATGAACTGTGACCCAGGAGATGTAAGCTGAATAACCCTTTCCTCCCCAAGTTGGTGGGGGTCAGAGTGTTTTGTCACAGCAATAGAAGACAAACTAGAACACCCAGCATGCTTTGCACCAAGACTAGGTGTTGTTATGCCACTGAGATTTGGGGTTTCCCTGCAACAGCATTTGTTATGCTTCTCTTCTTGTGCATGTTTACACAAATGCCTTGAATAAATTGCTTTTTGTATGCTCTCTAGATATTGAAACCCTGTCATCCTTAAAGGCAACTCTTCCAAAAACTAGATGATAGATATATGCCTGAGTCAATAGAGGGAGAAGAAGAACACAAATGCAGTAAGCTTTCACAAAACCAAAAGTAGTAATTTGAGGGACTGTGGTTTTGGGGTGAGACAGCTTCTCCTGCATCCAACAAGTTGATTTTTATAAAAATAATAACATTAGATAGCAGGAAGGATTTTCTTCCCCATTATTGGAAAATAAAGTTTGGTATCTTTGTTTTGTTTCTGAAACTGTTTTCTACATTTGATCACTGTATAATTCCCCCAGGTCTGGGAACTAGTGGTTTAAAGCCTCATGCTGATGTTTGGGTCTGTAAGACTTCTGCCACCCAACCAGATGGAAGTGACCTCTGGTGTCTTGTACCTCCCTCTCCCTCAAAGGGAAATTCCTTCGGACAAGTGATTCTTTTTTATTGTTGGGATAGATTTTTAGTTACTTGGCTGTGTATGATCAGTTGTAGTTTGCTTCTCTGTGGCTGTGATAAAACACTGTCCAAAAGCAGCATGGGAAGGAAAGGGTTGATTTGGTGTATGGGTTACAGTCCATCATCAAAGAAAACCAAGGCAAGGACTCAGCACCGGAGCTTGAACAGAACCAAGGAGGAACACTGCTGACTGATTTCTCTCCTCTGGCTTGCTCTACTCAACTTTTTTTGTTGTTGTTGTCTTTTTGAGATAGGGTCTCCCTTTAGTCCCAGCTGGCCTGGAGCTCACTATGAAGGTCGGGCTGGCTTAGAAATCACAGAGTTCCACCTGCATCTGCCTCCCGAGTGCTGGGATTAAAAGCATGTGCAACCATGCCCGGCTCTACCAGCTTTTTATACGGCCCAGGCCCGCTTGCCTAGAAAGGCCAATGCTCACAGTGGACTGGGCCCACCTACATCAATCAGCAATCAAGAAAATAAATGCCCTGCACATATAGTTATATTGATCTGAAAGAGAAAATTCCACAGTTGAAGTTCCCTCTTCTTAGGTGTGTCACACTAACAATTAAGATCAGCCATCACAGTTTGTGTCTTTATGATATGTATCTGTATGTGTATATCTGTTCATGTGGGGCAGCGAGGTGTGCATGCGATTGCACCACATGCAGAGATCAGAGGACAACTTAAATGTCAGTCTTCAGGTTCCAACTGTTGTTCACCAGTGTGTGTACCAGGCTAACTGGCCTGGGGAGTTTGTAATGATATGCTTAGATTACAGAGCAATTAAGAGTGCTGGGATTACAAACCCATGTTATCTATCCTGCTTTATGTGGATTCTGGTAACTCAAACTCTTCCATCTGCTCAGCAAGCATTTTACTTAATAATCCAGCACCCCAAGCTAGGTTATGTGACTTTTTAGAAGCAGAAATCAGGGATTTAGAGAGATGGATCAAAAGTTAAGAGCACATAATACTCTTGCAGAGGACCCAGGTTCAGTTCCACCACCCACATCAGGAAGTTCACGACTGCCTATAACTCCAGCTCCAGAGGATCTGACACTTTCTTCTGGCCTCTATAGGAACTTGCACTCAAGTACATTTACCCACACACAAACACATGCATATGATTAAAAAATAAATCTTTTTAAAAAAGTAAATAAGCCAGGCATGGTGGCACACACCTTCAATCCCAACACTTGGGAGGCAGAGGCAGGCAGATCTCTGTGAGATCAAGGTCAACCTGGTCTACATAGAGAGTTCCAGGCCAGCTGGGGCTACCTGGAGACCCTGTCTCAAAAACGTCAAAAATAATAAAATAATAATAATATAAAAATAAATAAAAGCACAAATTAGGTCTTCTGATTCCTGCTGATATTCTTTTCTAATCAACTCTGGTTTAAAATTCCTTTTCCCTTTATTAAAACTTGTATTTTATGCGTATGAGGGTTTTGTCTGCATGTGCATGCACTGCCTACAGAAGCCAGAGGAGGGTGTTGAATCCCCTGGAACTGGAGTTAGCCACCATGTGGGCGATAGGAACTGAACCCAGGTCCACTGCAAGAGCAGCCATCATCTCCAGCCCCAAGAAATCACTTTTTCTTAAGCTTATTTTTAAGTATTTATAATTACATTTATCAAAGACCTCAATCTCTTTTGTAACAGCCAATCAATATCTCAATTCAATTATTTCAGACTTCCCATTCTACATTCTAATTTCCTGCCTACAGCTGATTAGCTTGCAGGGCTTTTTATTTTGGTGTGAATTTCTTTCCTGCCTATCTCCCAGAAAGAAAATAAATTAAATTAAGTCATTGAACATTCTTCAGGCAAATGTGACAGAAACTCAATAAGGTGGGAAATAGGCCAATAACAACAAGTTTCTTTTCATTAAGAGTTTCAATACCTATTCGGCCAGGCTTAAATAAAACTGGGTTCATTTCTGAACCAAATGCAGAGCCTTCCCCCACAGGTCCAATCCTTTTGGTGCAGGTGTGTCATTTCATACTTTAAAAAGACTAAAGAGAATGTTGGGCTTTAAGCAGTAGGGAAGTTATCAGTACTATCCAAATGTTAAGATCCCAGGGGTCTTTGGTAAAGGAGGCCTGGGTGACTTATACTAAGGTGATTTCAGTGTTTCATCTAGTGAGGAAACTCCACACCCCTCCCCCCCAGAATCATATGTCAAGCTTACTATTGGGCCAATTCCCTAAGTTTTTAACCCATACGTCAAAAGGGGGGACTAGACATATGTACAGCAGTTAAGAGCACACTGGCTGCTCTTACAGAGGACTGGGCTTGGTTCTCAGCGCCCACATAGACATGGGCGCCAACCACATATAACCCCAGTTCCCAGGGATCTGACATCCTCTACTGGACCCTGCAAGCATAATACACATATGTATACACTTACATACATGCAGGCAAAATAGTCATACATATAAAAAATGAAAATAATTACCTCATTTTTTTAAATGCTTTTAAAAGAGAGAGAAAAATGAGCAACTATTGATAATGGGCCAAAGATAACTCAAATTTACACACTTTTTCCATTTCTTTTTTTCTCTCTTATTCTTTTCTCTGGTTTTTTCTTTTTTATTTTTTTCTTTTTTTTGGTCTCTTTGAGACACAGTCTCCCTGTAGCCCCAGCTGTCCTAGTCTCCCTGTAGCCCCAGCTGTCCTAGAACTCACTATGTAGACCATGCTGGCCTTGAACTCACAGAGATCTGCCTGCCTCTGCCTCCTGAGTGCTGGTATTAAAGGTGTGTGCCACCATGCCCAGCCTCATTTTTTACAGATTTATTCTATTTTTAATAAGGCGTGTGTCTGTATGTGGGTGTGTGCACATGAATGCAGTGCCTGTGGAGAGCTGGACGAGGTGTTTGATCCCCTGGAGCAGCAGTTACAGGTAGTTATGAGCCACCCAGAGTGGGTCCTGGGAACTGAACTTGGGTCCTCTACAAAAGTAGCACATACAGCCTTCTCTCCAGTACCAAATTTACACACTGTCACAGATATCTCAATCCCCTCATAATAGTGAGAATCCCAAGGTGAGAATTCTTTCACACAGACAAGAACACCCATCCTCTGCCATCATCACATGCTGCAAAGCCCGCAGCTCCCCCTCCTTGGTGTTCTTCTAGGGACCTGCTCTGAAGCAGCAATGATTGGTCAGGCAGGAGGAGATGCCTGGGAACTCTGCATTCTCTGTACAGAGTGAGTCCTAACAATTGAGCCCTAACTTATAAGAAGCAGATCTCTCTACTTAGCATGTTCAGAACTAGCAGCCCCTGAACACGAGAAGCACCTAAATGTTCCCTCTGCTTTCAACTACAGAAGATCCAAAAGGATTTGTGATAGACTGAAAGGCTGACAGACTTCAGCAGTTTTCCTGCCTTTCATGGAGATAGTTTGATATAGCTGTTCTTGGAAATATTTTTTCTACTGACCAAGAAGTTAGAGTAGGTTATTAGTATCACATATTGCTGCAGAAGGAAAAATAATTACCTTGTCATAATATGTTACACTATAAACATGTTTGGATTGTTATATTGTTTGGAGTTTGGGTTTGATTTTTGCTTTGTTTTTTGTTTGTTTTTTTGTTTTTGTTTTTGTTTTTGTTTTGGTCTTTTTGAGACAGGGTCTCCCTGTAGCCCCAGCTGTCCTGGAACTCACTCTGTAGACCAGGCTGGCCTTGAACTCACAAAGATCCACCTGCCTCTGCCTCCCAAATGCAAGGATTAAAGGTGTGTGCCACCACACCCGGCTATTTGCTTTGTTTTATTTTGTTTTAAGGTAGGTGTTATTCTGTAGACCAGGCTGTCTTATAACCTACTACATACATAGTCCAAGCTGGCCTCAAACTCTCAGAGATCCTCCTGCTTCAACTTCAACAGTACTAGTGCCACAACCATGTGTAAAGTTTGCCCTTTTATATTTTACGTATATGAGTGATGTGCCTACATGTATGTATGTCCACCATGGGCATGCAATGCCTGCATAGACCAGAAGAGGGCATCAGATTCCCCTGAAATTGGAGCTATAAACAGTTGCTAGTCTCCATGTGGGTATTGGAAACTGCACCCCAGTCCCCTGCAAGAGCAGTCAATATTTTTAACCAATGAACCATCTCTCCAGCCCCACTGGGTTGCTATTTTTAGGTTTTGTTTTTTAAATCAAAGATAAAGCTTAAGCCAAGTGTGGTTGCTTAGTAAAGTAGTCCCAGTTACTCTGGATGCCTGAGACAGCATTGTTTGAGCACGGATATTTGAGTCTGAACAGTATATAGTGACCTCTTGCTAAAAAGAAGAGGAGGAGGAAGAGGAATAAGAACTGGCTAGGGCTGGAGAGATGGCCTAGCGGTTAAGAGCGCCAACTGCTCTTACAGAGGACCTGGGTTCGATCCCCAGCACCCACACGGCAGCCGAGAACCGTCTTTGGCTCCAGTTCCAGGGGAATCTGACGCCCACTTCTGACCTCCGTGGCATTGCATGACACGGGTGCATAAACCTGCATGTGGATAGTACATTCATACACATAAAAATAAGTAAATAAAAATTAAAAAAAAATAACTGGCTAATATGCCATTTTTCAGGTCATCAAGTAGAACTTAACAAAACTCAACTGTATATAATGTGTCAAGGAAACCTCATAAACCACAAAATTTGAAGTATAATCTAGGTCAGACTTGTGAATTAATCACTGAGTTACAAAGAGAACTTGCCAAGTTAAAAGCAGTCACCCCCGGGGCTGAAGAGATGGCCTAGTGAATTAAGAGCACCAACTGCTCTTGCAGAGGACCCAGGTTCAATCCCTAGCACCCACATGGCGGCTGAGAACTGTCTCTAACTCCAGTTCCAGGGGAATCCAACACCCTCTTCTGACCTCTGTGGCATTGCATGACAGGGGTGCACAAACCTACATGCAGACAGTACATTCATACACATAAAAAATAAATAAAATTTTAAAAATTTAAAAAAGCAGTCACCCCAAATGACTTGTAGGTGATAATTATGTTTCGAGTTGCATCTGGCAAAGTTTCCTGAATGCGTTTTTGAGGTTATTTTTTGAGGTTAAGCTCAGTGTTTCTGACTGTACACTTTTCAATGCCAACATCCTGTACTATTCATAGAGAAATGCCACAGTAGGAAGAAAAAAATTTCTTTTCTTTCTACTTGATGCACAAAATGTTCCTCCTTAAGTATCGCACATTGACATATTGAGTAGTTTTTTATTTCTTTTATTTTTATTATGTATGGGGAAGGGGTTCTGCACACAAGTGCGGATGCCTGTGGAGACCAGAAGAGGGCACTAGATCGACCAGGGCTGGAGTTACAGGGGGTTGTGAGACACCTGACCTGGGTGGTAGGAACTGAACTTAGGTCCTCTGCAAGAGCAGCAAGGACATTTAACTGCTGAGCCTTTGCTCCAGCCACCATATTGAGTACGTTAAGCTGAAGGAAATTGAAAACACACACACACACACACACACACACACAAAGCAGAATAATCTGTCTGATCTTCTCCCACCACCCTCATTTTTAAGACATTCCAGTGACGGATGGCCCACTCTATACTGAGGAAAGGAGTCTGAAGCAGAGGCCAAGAAGAATTGAACAAACAGGCTTGCCAAATATTCCCTAGGTGATATCCTGAGATCATGCCTTTAATCCAATCATACATCCACACAACTCTCCTTTCTCCATTAAATCGAAGCACAAAATCATCCACTTTTAGATTCTAGGTCTTTGAGTCTTCTTTCCAAAGCCGCTTATGTCACAGAAACAAATAGTAGTAAATAAATGTATTCATCTTTTATCTTGTTAATCTCTATTTTCTTGCACAGGTGTGAGCAACAGCTAATATCATCAGCTTGACTGGATTGGGAATCATCCAGGACACACATCTCTGGGCCTGAGGGCGTTTCCAGAGAGGTTTAAAGGAGGAAGGCAGACCTTCCCAGAAGGTGGGCTGCATCATCCCAGGAGCTAGTGTCCAACTGAATAAAGATAAAAAGTTGAAAGGAAGTAGAGCCCAGGCCCTGCGCTGTCTGCTTTCTGACCACACGGTGTGACCAGCTGCCAAACCCTCTTGCTGCCATGTTCCCACAGTGGACTGCACCTCCAACTGGAAGCCAAAATCAACCCTTCCTCCTTTAAATGGTTTCTGTCACAACAGGAAAAGTTGCTAATACAAGTGTCAGTCATGAATCCAGCATGCAGTGAGGAAACGATGAAGCAATATTACTTTTTTTGTTTTTTGGTCTTTTTGAGACAGAGTCTCCCTTTAGTCCCACCTGGTCTATAGAGCTCCCAATGTAGACCAGGGTGGCCTTGAACTCACAGAGATCCACCTGCCTCTGACTTCTGAGTGCTGGGATTAAAGGCGTGCACCACCACGTCCAACCTCTGAGTTAGAGTTGATGAAGGAGCAAGGCTTGTGAAAGGGTATAAGATGCGCAGTAAACGTAACCTGGCGGGATTTCAGGGGTGGAGAGGTGGCTCAGCCATTCGTAATACTGACTGCTCTTGCAGAGGACCCAGGTTCCATTCCCAGCACCCACATGGAGGCTAAAAACCGACTTTAGTGCCAGGCACTAAAGAGGTGGTGGTGCACACCTCTAATCCCAGCACTTGGGAGGCAGAGGCAGGCAGATAGATCTCTGTGAGTTCAAGGCCAGCCTGGTCTACAGAGCGAGCTCCAGGACAGCTGGGACTAAAGAGACCCTGTCTCAAAAATAAAAAATAAAAACCCTGACTGGTTATAAATCCCTATTCCTGCATTGTTAGCCCTCATTTCGAAACCATGGCCCAAACATACCACCCTTGGACATAAAGCCATTACTACTCTACAAACAAGTCCTTCTCCCTTATCAGGCCCCAGACCCTTTACAAACACCAATCCACAGAACTCCAGCCTCAAATACCTACTTTCCTGCCACTCGTGAAGCTTGAATCAGCGGGTTTCCTGCTAGGATTCCTGCTGCTCAGCTTTTATACTCATTGACTAATATTAGAGGTCAGTCTGGATTATGGAGTATACTCATTGACTAATATTAGAGGTCAGTCTGCATTATGGAGGTTGGTTTCTTCCTTTTCTATCTGCTTCTTTCCACTCCTGTGCTTAACAATGGGCAAGGATGCTCTTCTCTATACCCACAAGAACCTCTCTTCTATGGGGGTCTTATAACCTGCTTCTGGAGCAGGTCAGAAATTCCATCCCAAGTTGTACTGGACTGGGGAGCTCAGTCAGTAAAGGGATTGTCAACAAACATGAGGACCTGGGTTTGATCCCCAACACCCATATGAAGAATGTCAGACCTGGGTGTGTTTGTAATCACAGCACTAGGGAGACAGAGACAGGTAGATTTTCCCTGTGGCTCAGTCAGCCTAGCCTTTGAGGAGCCCAGGCTGGGCCATGGTGCTGCACACCTTTAATCTTAGGACCCAGAAGGCAAAGGCAAGCAGATGTCTGTGAGTTCAAAGACAGCCTGGTCTCCATAGAGAGCTTCAGGACAGCTGGGCCCATAGGGAGATCCTGTCTCAAAAAGACGAAGAAAAAAAATAAAAAGAGAGAGAGATCCTGTTTCAAAAAGCAAGGTGAACAGTAACTGAGGGATAGATAAGACTGACCTCTGGCCTACACACACACACACACACACACACACACTCACTCACATACACACACACAAATATACATACACACACATACACACACTCACACACACAAATACACATACACACACATACACACATATACATGCACACACACACACACACACACACACACACACACACACAGAGGAACCTACACACCCAGAAAGGAAGAAAGGCAGAGCTGGAGAAATGACTCAGCGATTAAGAGCACCAGCTGTTCTTCCAGAAGACTTAGGTTTGAATCCCAGCACATACATGGCAGCTAACAACCAGTTTCAGGGGAATCTGACACCTCTCTGTCCTCCATGGGCATTGCATGACACAGGCGCACTCACACACATGTATGCATAACACTCGTACACATAAAATAAAAATAAATAAAAGAATTAAGGAGAGAGAGAGAGAGAGAGAGGAGGAGGAGAGGGGAAACTGGATCTGGAATTAACTGAAGTGAGATGGATTGGGATTGGGATTAGATTGGGATTGGATTGATTGGATGGGGTTGGATGGGATGGGACTGGGACTGGGATTGGGATTGGGATGGGATTGGATGGGACAGGATGGGATGGGAAGGGTTTGGGCTTGGATTGTATTGTATTAGATCGGATTGGATTAGATTAGATTGGAATTGGATTGGGTTGGATTAGGTTGGGTTGGGTTGGGTTGGATTGGACTAGTCTGGACTGGATTGGATTGGGTTGGATTGGGATTGGATTGGATTGGACTGGACTGGACTGGATTGGATTGGATTGGATTGGGATGGGATTGGGATTGGGATTGGATTGGATTGGATTGGGATGGGATTGGGATTGGATTGGATTGGATTGGATTGGATTGGATTGGACTAGACTGGACTGGACTGGATTGGATTGGATTGGATTGGATTGGATTGGATTGGATTGGATTGGATTGGGTTGGATTGGATTGGATTGGACTGGACTGGACTGGATTGGGATTGGATTGGATTGGATTGGACTGGACTGGACTGGATTGGATTGGATTGTGATGGGATTGGGTTGGGTTGGATTGGGATTGGATTGCATTGGAGTGGATTGCATTGGATTGGATTACATTGGATTGGATTGCATTGGAGCCAGAGGACCCACCCTAAATGTGGGTGTTACCTGATGGCAGCCCATATAAAAGGCTATGGCAGAGGAGTTTCTCCTCTTCCCTGCTTGCCTTCTCTCTCACTGGAAACTTCATCTTGTGGCTGTGGCTTTCCTCCTCTGCTGACAGGAGAACCAACTTCTTCAGAATCCATGGTAGACTGAAGACTAACACAGCTCCAGGAATCCTCCAGGCCTTAAGCACCAGATTGGGACTGCTGAGACCTCCAGCCTCCTGCACTGAGCATCTACCGGATTCTCAGCCTCTCTATAGTGTAGTGCAGCCATTTTTTGACTACTCAGACTCCATCCTGAAAGCTATCTATTCAGATAGATAGACAGATAAATAGATAGATTTGTTTTTATTCATTTCAGCAGTTCTGTTTCTTTAGAAAACTCAACTAATACAGTGGGTTAAGTTATTTTTGCTACTATTAGAACAGTTTCTATAGAAATCTTAAACTTCTGGCCGGGCGTGGTGGCGCACGCCTTTAATCCTAGCACTTGGGAGGCAGAGGCAGGCGGATCTTTGTGAGTTCAAGGCCAGCCTGGTCTACAGAGTGAGGAGTGAGTTCCAGGACAGCTGGGGCTACAGGGAGACCCTGTCTCGAAAAGACCAAAAAAAAAAAAA
>VZQC01003599.1:761180-817479 GCA_009823505.1 Rhizomys pruinosus
GGGCTGGAGAGATGGCCTAGCGGTTAAGAGCGCCGACTGCTCTTACAGAGGACCCGGGTTCGATCCCCAGCACCCACATGGCGGCCGAGAGCCGTCTGAAACTCCAATTCCAGGAGAACTCCAGTTCCAGGGGAATCCGACACCCTCTTCTGACCTCCGCGGCATTGCACGACATGGGTGCACAAACCTGCATGCAGACAGTACATTGATACACATACAGAAATAAATAAAATAAAAAATTTAAAAAAAAGAAACCAGATTCCTCCCAGCTTTCCCTAGTTTCTCTTCTAAAAAATTCATAAAACAAGAATCAATTTGATAGAAAAACACAAGGAACACAGGGAATTCCCATCCGCGTGTGGTCTTGTATCGACACAATGCAGAACTTCCCGTCACCACTCCGTGTGTTCACAAACATTTTGCTGTGTATTTTATACATAAATTGGGAATAAGCACCATTGAATTCCCTCCAAAACAAACAATACTCAACAGAAAGTTATTTTTTAAATGGTGGTGAGGGGCTGGAGAGATGGCTCAGCGATTAAGAGCACTGGCTGCTCTTGCAGAGGACCTGGGTTTGATTCTTAGCACCCACATTGCGGCTAAGAACCATCTGTAACTCTAGTTCCTGGGAAATCTGATGCCCTCTTCTGTCTTCTGTGGGCACTGCACAACACAGATGCACATACATACATACATGCAAGCAATACACTCATACTCAAAAATAAAAAAGACAAATAAAACTTTCTTTTTTTGAGATACGGTCTCCCTTTAGTCCCAGCTGGCCTGGAACTCACTCTGTAGACCAAGCTGGCCTTGAACTCACAGAGATCCTTCTGCTTCCGCCTCCCAAGCGCTAGGATTAAAGGTGTGCACCACCATACCCAGCCTAATAAAACATTTTTTAAACAGTGGGGCTGGAGTGGTGGCTCAGTTGTTAAGAGCAAGGGCTACCCTTTCAGAGGACCCAAGTTCAGTTCCCAGCACCCACATGGCACCCACATGGTAGCTGACAACCATTCGTACCTCCAGTTCCAGGGATCCAGTGCCCTCTTCTGGCCTGCATTGGCATTGTATGCACATAGTGCACTTACATATGCGTACAAAATATTCATATGTGCAAATGAAAATTTAAAAATAAAAAAATTAAGATATGGAGCACACTGGAGGATGGAGGACTGCAGGTGTTGGGTGACTGCATTCCTTCCCCAAGGTCCCAGGAAGTGCACGCCAATAGCTTTGCCTCTATGTTGGGCTTGCACTAGGGACAGGGGAGGTCTCTGTCATTAGCTGATTCTGGTCTTGGGAGGCCTGAATCTCTAGAATGGACTTCCCACCCCCTTGGTGGCCAGCTGTGGTCTTAACTCCACACGTGGTCCTGGACACCCAGGCCTTGACCTTGGACTTTTCTCAGTCCCAGGCACAAAGAAGTTTTCCATCATGCTTCTGCTACTCTTCCTACATCCGCCCCAGTGCACATTCGCCTGTGCCTGACAGAAAATGTAAAACACCAACTTGAACTTCTACCGATAAAAATCACATTCTGGATAGTTAAAAATCAAAATAATGAATAAATAAATAAATACATGGCGCTAGGCAACTGGATATAGTTCAGTGGATTATGAGCACTTCCTATGCAAACACGAGGATGTGAGCTAAATAAAATCCATGTAAAAATCCAGTTATGGCTGCATAGGCATCTCTTTCTACTCTGGGTGAAGTCAGAGAGAGCCCAAAGGGACTGGGTAGCTCCCGGTCTCATCACAGAAGACAGACAAATGGCGGAACAGATGGTTGCCTGTAAAGCAATCCCAGCTCTTTATTACTTTGGTTCTCCCAGAATTAAATGTTTAAACCACAACGATCTTCACATATATCCATGAAAAAGCAGGAAACCAGAACAGGCATGCAAATTTTCCTGGAATCCAAGTTACTGGCTTTTTTTTTGGGGGGGGGGTGAGATTAATCTGGGCCTCAATAAAATCACAGAGTGTGAAGATTGATCTCTTAGTACAGAATTAACATGTGACCCAAAGCTCTCTGACACTTTCTATTCCTTGAATGGAAACTGTCTTTTGCAAGGATGGTATTTTTTTCAGGCTGACTGAATCTCAGCTGGATAGCAATCTTTTATTCACATCATATACTAGACCAATTTTTTAAATGCTCGTTTTGATAGTAGGAGCCAAGAGCAGCTATAGATTAAACAGACCCACAAAGCCCTCGGATTCAATTTCACTGTGAAATTTCACTCCAAAATGGACTCAGAGATCCATTTGCAGAAAGACATTAAGCAGTACAACTCTAGGCTCAGCTTCCAGACTCTGCAGGGTAGTAACGAGAGAGAGAGAGAGAGAGAGAGAGAGAGAGAGAGAGAGAGAGAGAGAGAGAGAGAAAGAGAGAAAAGAGAAAAGAGAAAAGAAGAGAGGATGAGGCAGGGGCAGAGCTGCGACAGCAAACATTGCTGTAGGCATCTCTCATCCCCAGTTAATGAACCCCACAGATACTAATCGGAACAAGAGAAGCACACCACACGTCTAAAGGGGACCAGCCTGGCACCCCTACCCAATTACTGCTGCAGCATAAATTCATGCTAAATTATTGCTTTGCTTAAGAGAACATCAGGTGTTTGCAAAAGTAAACTCCAGCCGGGCGTGGTGGCGCACGCCTTTAATCCCAGCACTTGGGAGGCAGAGGCAGGCGGATCTTAGAGTTCAAGGTCAGCCTGATCTACAGAGCGAGTTCCAGGACAGCTGGGACTACAGGGAGACCCTGTCTCGAAAAGACCAAAAGAAAGAAAGGAAGGAAGGAAGGGAGGGAGGGAGGGGGGAGGGAGGGAGGGAGGGAGGAGGGAAAGAAAACTCTATTTCCTTTCTGGATATCTGAAGCTCTGATTGGTCCTGGGTCCCTGGAGGCTGGTGTTCCAGTGTTCTATTGCCTACACCTTTGCTTCTCAGAAACCCTCCTTTCTCCAATCAGGAGTGGGGCATCATGTCAGGAAGATGACCTTTTTTTCTTGACCAGCTTAGTCATTCAAGGGAAGGCTATTCATGGAATAGAGGAAGCCCTTGCAAGTGATGGTGTTGGAACCAAGAGCTTAAGTTTGCTGTTGATGATAGATCCAACTTTTTTTTTTCTAAAGATGGTTCTTAGCCACCATGTGGGTGCTGGGAATCAAACCCAGGTCCTCTGCAAGAGCAGTCGGCACTCTTAACCACTGAGCCATCTCTCCAGATCTAACTTTTAAAAAAATATTTTATGGGGGCTGGAGAGATGGCCTAGCGGTTAAGAGCACCGACTGCTCTTGCAGAGGACCAGGGTTCGATCCCCACCACCCACATGGTGGCTGAGAACTGTCTTTAACTCCAGTTCCAGGGGATTCTGACACCCTCTTCTGACCTCTGCGCCATTACACAACACGGGTGCACAAACCTACATGCAGACAGTACATTCACACACATAAAAAAATTAGTTAAATTTTAAAAAATCATTTAAAAAATATTTTATGTGCGTGAGTATATTGCCTGCATATATTGCGGGGGTTTTTTTTGGGGGGGGTATTTATTTATGTGTATGAATGTACTGTCTGCATGTAGGTTTGTGCACCCGTGTCATGCAATGGCATGGAGGTCAGAAGAGGGTCTCGGATTCCCCTGGAACTGGAGTTCTCCTGGAATTGGAGTTACTGACGGTTCTCAGCCGCCATGTGGGTGCTGGGGATCAAACCCAGGTCCTCTGCAAGAGCAGTCGGTGCTCTTAACCGCTAGGCCATCTCTCCAGCCCCCATAAAATATTTTTTTAAAAGTTAGATCTGGAGAGATGGCTCAGTGGTTAAGAGTGCCGACTGCTCTTGCCCTATATTGCGTTTTTAAGACAAGGTCTCCCTTTAGTCCCAGGCTGGCCTTGAACTCACAGAGATCCACCTGCCTCTGCCTCTGAAGTGCTAGGATTAAAGGCGTGTGCCACCACACCAGGCAAGTTTTCATTTCTAACCTAAACTTAGGGTCAAGCTAAGTAGAATTATGGGGGCTGGAGATGTGGCTCAGTGCTTGCTGTGTGAAGCATGGGGACCTGAGTTTGGATCCCAGCAGCCATGTACAAAGCGAGGCATGGCAGCACATGCACCTGTGTACAGCTCCAACATGAGGGGCTCGTTGGCCTCAGCCTAGCTCCAGGCAGTAAGGTAGAGAGAATAACAGAGAACTGTAGAGCAGGACACTGGTCGTCTTCCTCCATCTCAAGGATGCCCAGTTTCCCACTCTAAGGTGTTCCCTGCTTGGTGTTCTCATACCTGTAAGCAGATAGGAACTTTACTACATTCGCTCCAGCACTGAGACCAAGCTCTGACCCACAGGAGCCTCTGCCGCCCACATGTCCCTCCTGACATTCTCACCTGTCCTCACATCTCACACTGATCTACTGGTCAGCAAATAGTTAATCTTGGCTTGTCAACTTGACACGCCTAGGAAGAGGAACACTTAACCAAAGAATTTCTTCCATCGGGTTGCCCTGTGGGGCACTTTTTGTTGGTAATTTATGTAGCCCAGCCCAGCTTGTTATGGGTGAAACCTTCGCCTAGACAGGTGGACCGGGCTATATAAGAAAGATTGATGAACACAAACCTGGGAATGAGCCAGTGAGCTCATTCTCTGCCTCAGTTGCTACCCTGGGTTTCTGCTCTGAGTCCTTGCCCTGGCCTCCTTCAATGACCGACTATAATCCATAAGATAAAGGAAATCCTTTCCTCCCCAAGGTGATTAGGATCATGATGGTTATCACAGCAACAGAAAGCATTAGGAATTTATTTATTTATTTCTATTTTATGTACATGAGTGTTATGTCTATATCTCTTTAAGTACACCCATGTGGTGCAGTGCCTGCGGACAACAGAATCGGATATTGGATCCCCTGGAACTGGAGTTACAGACAGTTGTCAGCCACCATGTGGGTGCTGGGATTCGAACCTGGGTCTTCTGCAAGAATAGCCAGTGCTCTTAACAGCTGAGCCATCTCTCCAGCCCCCAA
The DNA here is from genome assembly GCA_009823505.1 of Rhizomys pruinosus. Classification (NCBI taxonomy): domain Eukaryota; kingdom Metazoa; phylum Chordata; class Mammalia; order Rodentia; family Spalacidae; genus Rhizomys; species Rhizomys pruinosus. Next base: position 766,206 of record VZQC01003599.1, read on the forward strand.
CATTAGGAATTTTTAATCAAGGTCAGCAAATGACATATGAATAGCTACTTCAGATCTATGTCCTGAAAGACTTTTTGGGTGAAGATGGAACATATTCTGATATGTGATTCAAATTGAGTAAAGATTTGGGGTGAATTTGCCATTCCTGAGTTGTGTACTTTTTCTTTTTATTCTTTTTGTGTATGTGTATGAGTGTTTTGCCTGCAGGAATGTAAGTGGGCCCATGTCATGCAGTGCCTGGGAAGGACAGAAAAGGCCTTCAGATCCTCTGGAACTGGAATTATAGATGGTTGTTAGCTATGTGGTACTGAGAACAGAATGCAGTCCTTTGCAAGAGCAACCAGTGCTCTTAACTGCTGAGCCATCTCTCCAACCCCCATGTGCACTTTTTCTAAAACAGTAGTCTGCCCATAAAAGAATAAAATAGAAAGGGACTAGAGAGATAGCTCAGCAGTTAAGAACCCTGACTGCTCTTGCAGAGGACTAGGGTTCAATTCCCAGCACCTACATGGTGGCTAACAACTGTCTGTAACTCCAGTTCCAGGGGATCCACACCTTCTTCTGACCTCTGTGAGCATTGCACGACACAGGTGCACTTACACACATGCAGGCAATACACTCGTACATATAAAATAATAAAAATTTTTTAAAAAGAATAAAATATGCTGGGCATGGTAGCGCACACCTTTGATCCTAGCACTTGGGAGGCAGAGGCAAGCGGATCTCTGTGAGTTCAAGGCCAGCCTGGTCTACAGAGTGAGTTCCAAGCCAGCTGGGGCTACAAGGAGACCCTGTCTCAAAAAAGACACAAATATAAAAAAAAAAAAAAAAAATAACAGAAAAAGCTTGCTGGGCGTCACAAACACACGCAGGTAGATTGGGGTGACTGTAGAATAAGGGACCTCTGAGCAACATGCCAGAATGAACAACGAGCTAGGTCTGCCTTTCCTTGTTTCCTGATTTATTCGAGTTGGGGCTTTAGGGGATAGATGCAGTTTCTTTGTCTAAAAGATTGGAATTCTTGGGCTCTGCTCACTTAACCTAAAATCATTCAATTACTAGGGCATTTTTCTTAAATTCCTAAAACTCCCTGCATGGGACCCCAAGGGCATTTTAAAGGAGCATGGAAAATCCTTTTTTTGTCAGTGTTCATTTACCATAGAATTTGGCCTTAATGAAACCAGAGTTGGATTTCTACCTTTCTACAAACAGCTAACTGAGCCAGGGAGTCAACGGGCACCAGGCTAATTACTTTCCTTAAAATATCAAAAGTAAAAAGCATTCAACCTCGGGGGAAAAAAAAATCTGCTTACTACCAAAATTGTAAGTTCACCCAAAGGTAAAATCAGTTAATTGACAATCTTTTTAAGGCCGCAGAAAAGAATATATGCTTACATCACTGGCCTGGTCACAGCACATGTTTATAAAGCATTTAATGCACTGTTTTCTTGCCAATTAAGAGTGAGTGTAGGATTTACTTTTCATTTTTAATATCTTTCCCTGACTCTTATGTACTAGCAATATGAGCCAAAGGGATTAAAGAAACCATTGGCTATATATGTCTGTGAAACTATCTTCCCTGGAAATTATCTTCAGGGTGAAAGGAAATGGTATTAGGGTCTGAACTAGGGATCGGCTGGATTTCCTCTGGATATTAGTCCAAGTTGAAATGTATTGCCAAAGTCTAATTACCTGGCCATTGCAGAGATTCTGTAAACTATCTAATATCCTTAAATAAAGTACTTTCTGTTCTAACCAGCAGGAAAAGATTCAAGTAGAGCAGTAATTCACAGAGGAACCAATGCTAAAGATTTTCCAGGCAGCAGACCCTCCAAGAGAAAGGAACATTTAATGGAAGCCTTTCTTCCTCAGTTGGGTCTGAAAGCAGTGCAGACCCTATCAGCACTTCATTCAAGCATCGGGAGTTTCTTATATGGCCAGCTTCAGGGACATGGAACAAGGCGCCTACTGATGGGCAAGAGAGTAGCCTCGTTTCCACACAGGAAAGACAACAGGAAGGAAAGGCCAAGCGTGATATTTAAAATACTGCAGAAGATGAGGTGGAAAGATTGTAAGAGCCTGCAGTGGTGGATGACCACAAGGGAACAGAGTCCTCCAGACAGCTGCAATGGTGACAGCGCACACAGGTCCCATGGAAGCTCCAACCAGACAAAAATCCCAGCACAGACTTGGGGAAGCAGGTGAGAAATCCCAACATGACCTACAGACCTTTTAGCAATTGACAGCTGCTGAGAGGGGCAAAGACGGGGTCATTTAAAATTTTTTTTTCATTTATTATTTTTATTTTATGCATACAAGTGTATTGCCTGCGTGTATGTAAGTGCACCCGTGTTATGTAATGCCCACAGAGGTCAGAAGACAGTTCAGATTCCCTGGAGTTATGGACAGTTGTTAGCTGCCATGCAAGTGGTGGGAATTGAACCCAGGTCCTCTGCAAGAGCAGCCAGTGCTCTTAACTGCTGAGCCATCTCTCTAGCCTGGAAAGAGAGTGTCTTACAGGAATGGACTCTTGGTGGGCCCAGTGGATAGACTGACACTGAGGAGCATTTGGCTATACAAATCAGACTCTATAGGTCGTATTATATATATATATATATAAGAAAGTTCAGGGGCTGGAGAGATGGCCTAGCGGTTAAGAGAGCCAACTGCTCTTGCAGAGGACCCAGGTTTGATCCCCAGCACCCACGTGGCGGCTGAGAACTGCCTTTAACTCCAGTTCCTTGGGACTCTGACGCCCTCTTCTGACCTCCATGGCATTGCATGACACAGGTGCACAAACCTACATGCAGACAGTATATTCATACATATAAAAAATAAATAAAATTTTTAAAAACTATTAAAAAAGAAAGCTCACAAGCCAGGCATGGTGGCATATACCTTTAATCCCAGAACTTGGAAGGCAGAGGCAGGAGATCTCTGTGAGTTCAAGGCCAGCCTGGGTTTACATAGTGAGTTCCAGGACAGCTGGAACTACAGGGAGACCCTGTCTCAAAAAAGACCAAAAAAGAAAGTTCATTAAATTGGGCAGGGGGCAGTGGAGTCTGTTAGGAAAGGGGAAATGAAAATCTAAGTACTATCAAATTATATCATATAAACATTGCAAAATTTCAATTTTTAAAAAATAAAAAAGAGCCAGGCATGGTGGCACACGCCTTTAATCCCAGCACTTGGGAGGCAGAGGCAGGCTGATCTCTGTGAGTTCAAGGCCAGCCTGGTCTACAGAGTGAGGTCCAGGCCAGCTTGGACTAAAGGGAGACCCTGACTCAAAAAAATACCAAAAAATAAAATAATAAAAATAAGCCGGGCGTGGTGGAGCACGCCTTTAATCCTAGCACTTGGGAGGCAGAGGCAGGAGGATCTTTGTAAGTGCAAGGCCAGCCTTGTCTACAGAGCAAGTTCCAGGACAGCTGGGGTTACAGGGAGACCCTGTCTCAAAAAGACATAAATAAATAAATAAATAAATAAATAAATAAATAAATAAGAGTCAGGCATGGTGATGCACACATTTAATCCCAGCAGAGACAGGTGGATCTCTGTGAGTTCAAGGCCAGCCTGGTCTACATATCGAACTCCAGACCAGCTAGAACTAAAGGGAGACCCCTGTCTCAAAAAGACCAAAAAAAAGAAAAAAAAAGAAAAAAAAAACTCTTACATCTGAAAGCCAAATACATGAGTTTTGAATTTGCACAATTAGAATAAAGGTTGATTTGACAGCCTTTCTGTTAAGGACAAGTTAGGGCCCCTGGTAGCAGGCAGTCCCTTGGTATCCCCAAGTCCTTAAACCAATAGGCTTTCCCTGATAAAGAGCTCCCTCTTCCATTGTCTGTGTGCCATGCGTGTGTTATGTGTCCATGTTTATGTGTGTGTACATATGTGCAATTACAGTGGAAGCCAGAGGTAAATGTCAGGTGTCTTAATCACCCTCCACCTGGAGTTCACCAGCTTGGCAAAGATGACTGTCCAGCAGGCTCCAGGGATCCTCCTGCCTCTGCCTTCCCAGTGCTGGGATTGCAGAGAGGCATCAACACATCTGGCTTTGAGGCTGGAAACATGGCTCAGCAGTTAAGACCACTAGCTATTCTTGTAGAGGACCTGGGTTCAGTTCCCAGCACCCACATGGCAGCTAACAACCATCCATATCTCTAGTTCCAGGAGATCTAACTCCCTCTTCTGGCCTCCACAGACACTGCACACATGGGTGTACTTACATACACACAGGCAAAACACTCATAAATAAATAAATAAATAAATAAATAAATAAATAAATAAATCTACCCAGGCATGGTGGTACATGCCTTTAATCCCAGCACTCAAGAGGCAGAGCCATGTGGATCACTTTGAGTTCAAGGCCAGCCTGGTCTACATAGTGAGTTCCAGGATAACCATGGCTACAGAGAGACTCCGTCTCAAAAAAAAAAAAAAAAAAAAAAAAAAGACAAAAATAAATAAAATGAAATAAATCCAAAAAAGAGCACTGACTGCGCTTGCAGAGAACCTGTGTTCAGTTCCTGTACCCACAGATGGCTACAATCATCCATAACTCCAGTTCCAGACGATCTGACGCCTCTCTCTGGCCTCCACGGCATTCATGCACAGTTTGCACTTAAATACATGCAGGCAAAACATTATGCAGATGAAATAAAAACTAAGTAGATAAAAAGTTTAAATACATTTGTTTTCCATCAGTGCTGGAGATCCAAATCCAGGCTGCCATATTTGAACAGCGAGCACTTTACCAGTGGAGCCATCATCCCAGGCCCCATTAAGTTAATTTTGCTAATGACTTTCTACAAGAGGCTCCATTGAGGATGAGGTAGCTGTCTCTCAGCAGGGCCAAGTCTCCCATCATTTGCCTCCTTCTTCTCTACCTACAACTACAGACGCTCACCAGCATGCCCTTCGAGGTAAATTACAAAGTCAGCTGTAGAGTAGACAAGAAGTTGCGTGGGGTGGAGAGAGGGCTCAGCGTTAAGAGCACCACTTGCTCTTGCAGAGGACCCGGTTAGATTCCTAGCACCTACATGGTGGCTAAGAACTGCCTTTTAAACCCGGGCATGGTGGCGCATGCCTTTAATCCCAGCACTTGGGAGGCAAAGGCAGGCGGTCTCTGTGAATTCAAGGCCAGCCTGGTCTACAGAGAGAGTTCAAGACGCAGCTGGGGCTATAAGGGAGACCTGTCCTCAAAAAAAAAAAAAAAAAGTTACAAGAATTGGCTAATTCATACCATCAGAAATCTGGAGAAAGTGTCCAAAAATGGATTCTGAGGAAGCTAGATCAGAAGAATATGGTTTTCTTTTTTAATCCTCCCACCCCTTTTTTAAATTTATTTATTTTTTTTTTATGTGTATGAGTGTACTGTCTGCATGTAGGTTGGTGCACCTGTGTCGTGCAATGCCGCGGAGGTCAGAAGAGGGCGTCAGATTCCCCTGGAACTGGAGTTAAAGATGGTTCTTAGCCACCATGTGGGTGTTGGGAATCGAACCTGGGTCCTCTGCAAGAGCAGTTGGTGCTCTGAACTGCCGAGCCATCTCTCCAGCCCCCCCCCCCTTTTTTTTTAACTCACTATGTAGATCAGGCTGACCTTGAACTCACAGAGATCCTGCCTCTGCCTTCCAAGTGTTGGGATTAAAGGACTGTACCACATCCAGCTTGAAAGCTGTTTTCTTGAAAATATTTTTAAATATATAAGTCCCTTCATCAGCCACACTCCCGGTAAAGAGAAAATACAAAAATAGGCAAACTTTAAGATGTTGTTGTTGTTGTTGTTGTTGAGACAACGTCCAGGAGTTGGTTCTCTGCCTCTACATACAGGTCCCAGGGACCACGTTCAGGGCAGGAGGCTCTGCAGAAAGTGCCTTTACTAGCTGAGTCAACACTCCAGCCTAGAAGTTTTTAAATAATATTTTTGTTGATTCTTTGAAAACTCTTTTAATGTATTATTTTATTTTTGTGTGTATGAGTATGTTACCTACATGTATGTAAGTTCACCCATGATATGCAATGCCCATGGACATCAGAAGATGGCATCATCTTCCCCCAGAACTAGAGTGTAATGATTATAAGCTGCCATCCCGGGGCTGGGAATCAAACTCAGGTCCTCTGCAAGAGTAGCCACTGAGCTATCTCTCCAGCTTCAGATTCTGTGAGAATTTTATACACTATATTTTGATCACATTCAGATCTTCTTTCCATTTCCTCTCTGAGCTACCCCCGCCTCACTCCCCAACAACTTCATGTCCTTTTTCAATTTTTTTCATTTTTTTATTGAATTTTTTTGTCTTTTTGAGACAAGGTCTCCCTGTAGCCCCAGTTGGCCTAGAACTCTCTACGTAGACTAGGCTGGCCTTGAACTCATGGAGATCCACCTGCCTCTGCCCCCTGAGTGCTGGGATTAAAGGCATGCACCACCACACCCCACTGAATTTTTGTGAATTTTGTGCCATATATTTTGATCATATTTATACCCCTCCCCTAGCAGCTCACCCCCTACCCTATTCAATTTCACAAATAGATAGATAGATAGATAGATGATAGATAGATAGATAGATAATAGAGATGAAAGAAAGAAAGAAAGAAAGAAAGAAAGAAAGAAAGAAAGAAAGAAAGAAAGAAAGAAAGATTTAGATAATCAAAACTGTATCTTCAATGTAGGTCCATCCACTGAAGCCCGACCAACCTACACCCTTAAAGAAAAACTGACTCTGGGGCTGGAGAGATAGCCTAGCGGTTAAGAGCATCGACTGCTCTTGCAGAGGACCCGGGTTCGATCCCCAGCACCCACATGGCGGCTGAGAACCATCTGTAACTCCAATTCCAGGAGAACTCCAGTTCCAGGGGAATCCGTGACCCTCTTCTGACCTCTGCAGCATTGCACGACACGGGTGCACAAACCTACATGCAGACAGTACATTCATACACATAAAAACACACAAAAAATAGACTCCGCATTTAGCTCTTCTGGCGTTGATTCTCACGCCACTGTATCATATCATAGGAGGTGACAGAGAGAGGAAGAGCCTCAAGTCACCCTTCTATGAGGAACCATCGGCCTTGGTCTCCACAAGCTCTCATGATCCATTCCTGCCCAGAGGTCCCACTGTGGACACCGTTGGCCTGGGTGGTGAGTTTCAACATGAGGACTTTGAGGGCTGCATTTCAGCCACGGTTGGCTGTGGCCCTCCGTTTGGATGGGTTGTTTTGAAGCTGTCGGCCTTCTGGGGTTCAGTTAGGCAGACGGCCTTAGCCTTACCTGCACCCTTCTTTCTGTTTATTTCAGGCTGTGCTTTCTTTTTCCTCCTCAGATATAAGTTGTCTTCCTTTGGAGTCCCAGAAATTTGTTAAACTTCTCTCCTAGTCCCTTGCTTCTCTCCCCTCCCCTCCTGTCTCCCCTCCCACGCCCCCCTCATTAGATTGGTCTGTGGTCAGGTCCGTGAGTCTTTTTCTTAATTGTTAGTTGATGCAGGAGGGCCCAGCCCAGTGTGGGGGCCGTGCCATTCCTGGGCAAGTGGGCCTGGGCTCCACAGGAAAGGTAGCTGGTTCAGCCAGTAAGCAGCTTTCCTCGGTGGTCTCGGCTTCAATCCCTGCCTCCAGTTTCCCCACCTTGAGTTCCTGCCTCGGCTTCCCTCAGTGATGAACCTGTGAGCCCTCAAACCCTCTCCTGCCCAGGTTGGTTTTAGCTGGTGTTTAATCATAGCCAGAGAGAGAGAGAGAGAGAGAGATAGGACGCCAAGGCAGGACGCCAGATTCACAGCACTAGGCACACAGTCTCCTGTGAAGCAGGCTTCAGGGCCAGTAGAAGAGTGTTTGGTTACTCCCATAACCGTTGTGNGAGACAGGGTCTCCCTGTAGCCCCAGCTGTCCTGGAACTCACTTTGTAGACCAGGCTGGCCTTGAACTCACAAAGATCCGCCTGCCTCTGCCTCCCAAGTGCTAGGATTAAAGGCGTGCACCACCACACCTGGCTTTTTCTTTTTTTTCATTTTTTTTAAACGCTTCACGAATTTCCATGTCATCCTTGAGCAGGGGCCATGCTAATCTTTGCATCCTTCCAATTTTAGTATATGTGCTGCCAAAGCGAGCATGGGGGTTTCTGTTTTTAAGTACATGTTAAAAGGTAAACCACCACCAGGCAGTCTCTCTCTCTCTCTCTCTCTCTCTCTCTCTCTCTCTCTCTCTTTCTCTCTCTCTCTCCTAAGTCAGCTGCCATTTCTAAGTGCTCACCGTCATCTTTCCAGTGCCTTGAGCAGCTCACTGATCCAAATGAGCTTTTAATATTTCTAAAAGTCCTGCCAAGTCTTTCCTTCCAAACTTGAGACCACACACTCTGATAGATACTGAGATTTCTTAGTTTTGAGACTAAGACAAATGATAAATAAGCCAAGCAAAATAAGCCGAGGGTGATCACTCGCCTGAAACACTTTCTAAGTGCAATCCCTGGTGTTCCTGTTCTCCTTGAAGCAACCAAGGGTTTATTTTGCCTGACTGGCTCAAGGGTTACAAGAGTTACAGTACGGCATGGAAGCAGGAGGCTGTGACAGTTACTTCCAGAATCAGGAAGAAAAAAGAAGACAGGAAGTGGGGCTGAAATATCAAACATTAAGGCCCAACCCCTGTGACCGGCCTCCTCTAGCAAGGCTCCACCTCCTAAAGTTTCTACATCCTTCCCAAACAACTCTGTTACCCAGGGACCAAGTTTCCTTACCCATGAGCTTGTGGGGGACAGTTCACACTCAAGCCACAACACACCATAAAGAAAAAGTCAATGCCAATGAATATAGTGACCGAGAATGCCAACAACCTAAGAACCACAGCGAGAAGTGCTCTCAATCCATCACAGCACAGTGTCTTCAGAACTAGTACGGCCAGTACAAATTAGTCATTCAATCGAAACTGAACTGCCAGGAAAAAGTGTAGCCCAGTCTGGAAAGTAATCCAAGGACCTGGATTTCTCTAAGAAAGTAAATTCAGGGGCTGGAGAGATGGCCTAGTGATTAAGAGCACCGACTGCTCTTACAGAGGACCCGGGTTCGATCCCCAGCACCCACATGGCGGCCAAGAACCATCTGGAACTCCAATTCCAGGAGAACTCCAGTTCCAGGGGAATCCGAGACCCTCTTCTGACCTCCGCGGCATTGCACGACAGGGGTGCACAGACTTGCATGCAGACAGTACATTCATACACATACGGAAATAAATAAAATTTNGTAATTAAAAAAAAGAGAAAAGTAAATGTCAGAGTGTTTCTTGGGGTCCTGGAGCTACAAAAGCTGTCTTATTCCTAAAGCAGAACGTTATTAACAATACACAGGCCCTAGGTCCAGGGCATGACAAAGCCTACCCCAGACATCAGCTTCTATTGCTTGAATGACCGACAGCCTGAAACTACAAGAGAAGACCTTATCTCAAAACAAAAACAAACAAAAACAAAGAAAAACGAACTGGAGTCTGGAGTTGGCTCAGCACTTAAGAGCAGAGGCTGTTCTTCCCGACGACCCAGTGTTGTTCCCCACCATCTACTGGTGACCAACAACCATTGTAACTACAGTTCTCAGAGGATCTGAACCCTCTTTTGTCTCCACAGGCCCTGCATGTAGGAAGATTCCAGTTTGAAGTGGGGGCTAATGTCTCACAGCACCCCGTCAAGGTGCACCATTGGGAGTCATAGGGATTCTCTACCCCCACCCAAGAAGAGAAGAGAGTGGCACAGTGCATAGCAGGTGGGACCAGCCATTGCAGTGTAGCACGGAATTGGGGGTCTGGGATTGAGCTTCTGGAGCTGATGTCATTTTGCTTATAAAAGCAAGCTGTACAAGCAGGATAAATAAATTCTCTCCATTACCATCATTACGAAATTCCCCGGCCAATTATTTTTTCCACATACAGGCCTTGTAATTTTTCAATTCAGTGACCAGCCGGGGTTTTGACACTAGTCTCTTTAGACCAACCAATCTGGAAATGCTGGTTATGTGAATGGATGGAGTGGGTTAGGCTTGAAGAAACCATCACCATTCAGCCTGAAATTCTCTGTTCCAGGGCAGCACGTCTTGGCATGAGGAAAAGCATGCCATAGCAGTAAATCTGTTCTGTTTGGTCTCAGGCTAAGGTACTGTAGTTGTACAATACGGCATCTCAGAGGTATTCGGTGTGTTATGAGAAAACCTAAGCTGACCTTCTGTCACGTGTATTGTCAGTTCCTCTACAAGTGGCCAGCGTGCTCGAGTGGCTGCCTGGTATACTGGTGGTTCTCCCTTTGTATCCCTTATTCAGACAGGCTGCTGTTACTGCGCCTGCAAAGGCAGCTTCTCTGTGGCGACAGGAACACATGTCCCACATCTTAGCTATCATGGCCGAGAAATAATATTTCAGACAGATCATAATAATGAAAAGTCTTTAAAAAGAACAGTGAGTGGTAGAGGAGGAGAAAGAAAATAGAAAAGATGAAAGGTGTAAAGTGAAATAAATAAGTTAAATGTATTAATGTCATTCGAAGCCAGCTTTCACAGTGTAGTATCACATCATGAATTCTTACTTACCTAACGGGTTGATTTTCACATCAGCTATAACGTCTCACAGCAATCTATATCATCTTCGTCTCGTTATGATTGAGTGCTCTTTAGTGGTGATGCTTGTGAGGTGTTATTTGTTCGTTATTGTTTTGGTGTGTCGTGATGCTTGTGTTAGTTTTTGTTTGTTTTTTTTTTTTTTTTGTTTATGGAGGTTTTGTTATTGGTGTCGGATTGAACTGTCTGATACGGTCTGTCTGGTGTGATGGTTGGGGGTTATTTATATGGCTGTGTGAGTGTGAGATTTGGTCAGTGGTTTGGTTTGCTTCTTGTTTTGGTTTTTGTGTTTAATTGTTCTGTTCTTTTGCTTTGTTCTGTTCTGTTTGGGATCGAGAGTCTCGCTTTGGTGTTTGTGTTGTCTTTTTTCTGTGTTATTTTTTTTTTCTTTTTTTTTATTATTATTTATTTTATGTTGCTGTAATACTTACATATTGTGCGATGGAGATATTTTAAATGACTTATTAGAATACGGAGTCTCACTCGCTCTCAGTGTCTGTGTAATAACAAGGCAAAATTTCGCTGTCTGCGTTTCTTAGAAACGAACTATACACAAAGCCCTCCTCTCTGCGAACCCAATACTTTTCTACTCCTCAGTTATCTCTGCATACCACTGTACCTGCACTCAATTCCTTGTGCAAATTATCCTCCCTACCCATTTATCCTACTTCCTGAGTCGTCTATTATATTCCATACTTGTCCACTTAGCTAGTGTGTAAGCTGGAGGGAAGCCTATTCCTCTGATTTTGCTCTTTTGGTGGCTTCTCTTGTATTAATTCTCAATACATGATTTTACACAACATAAATGCCTTCCTGGATGTGGCTGTTATCATTTTATATGATCTTAACTCAAATAGCTGATCATTAAACAAGCTCTTTACAGTCATATTTTACCATAACATCACAATGAATAATCTGTTTCAGTTATTCTTCTCTCAGCTCTTCTCTCGACTTATAGCATACTTAAATTTTGATTTAGTACAGTGTCCCAGGTTGTATTTTTGAATAGGTTGGCAGACTCTTTCTGCATTAAAGCCCCTGTCTTCCATGAGCAGGTAAATTGCCCAGCTCAGGAAGTAGAGCTTTGTCTCTGTTGTTTAATTTGGGTTTTAAACACCCCCCGTCATTGTTCCTCAGAGAGAAATGTAGTACCACAATCTTTTATCTGTTGTCAATTTTCATGCTGGATTTGGGGGTGATTTGTTCGTCAGTGTTGTCCTTTTTTAGATAAGCTTCTCCCTATAGAATCCTCAGGTCGTAGCCATGGTGTATACTTCTATACTGAGATGACCGTTAGTTCTAGAACTAGGTTTCTGCTTAACTTCAGACTATGTGGCCCTGCCTAAATCTCACATGAGTACGTGCCCTCTTGCTGCTCTCTTGTTGGTGGCTGTGGTGTTTTTTGATTTGAACTGTCAAAGGTTTTTGCTTGAGCCGAATCATGTCTGAGCTTCATTACTTGGTGAGTTGTTAATTCTCGTGTGCTTTGCAATACAGATACATATATCCAGGTTTATAGCCTTTAGATATGCAGAATGCCTTGAATTCCATCTTTACTCATTGGCTACACACTCGCGACTTAAAAAAAAGAATTAGTACGTTTAATTTAGGCTGAGAGTAGATGCTCAGCAGTTAGAGACCAATCTGATGCTTACAGGAGGATTCTGTTATCGATACTATACGCCAGTAGCTCCTATACATTGTGAGTCTAAAGGATCCCATCACGTAAGGGATGGTTCGATTTGTGTTTTGTGGCTCGACGAGCCTTGTTTATTCCTCTATCTACTTTCGGTAAAAGCAGGAGGCAGTGTGGATCCTGTGATTCATTCAGCCTGGTCTACAGAGTGATTCTAGGCCAGCTGGGTCTGTAGGGGGAACCCGTCTCAAAAAAAAAAAAAAAAAATGGAGTGGAAATGGGCCCAGTTAAGAGCACCAACTGCCTCTTGCAGAACCCGGTCTCCGATCCAGGACCCATATGCAGCTAAGAACTGTCTTTGAACTCCAGTTCCAGGGTATCCAACATCTTCTTCTGATTTCTGTGGGTTTGTATGCATGTGGTACAGTTATATGCATGCAGATAGTGTACTCATACACAAAAAAATATATAGATAATTTTTAAAAATGAAAATATATAGAGAGAATTAATAATACATATGGTTTTACGTTGGTGGGGAGGTGTTACAGATATCGCTCTTATCCATGTGCCTATCCCTTTGTCGAAGGACAATCTTAGCAAGGGTAGTGCTCTCCCACTCCATCCATGGGATCTGTTCGTTCCTCCCTTAGGAATCTATCACACAGTCTTATCAAGCTTGATTTTCACAGGCCTGTATTTTGTCTGGAGTCACTCTTGCGAGCCTTATGGTGTTTCCTGGCTACATTACTTTCTATGCTGGGGATTGTGTTGTGGCAGATGCTCTATAGAAATACAATGGCATGCTCGGGGTCGTGCGCTGTAACCACGTGAGTCTGGCTTTCTCTGAGGAGTGATCGTGTGAAAAGTGAGGAAAGATGGGAATGTTGAGAGAAAGATCTAGGAACGTATCTTGGAGGAAGGAGTACAGACATGAGATTGTTTCGACTTGCAGAAGCGTGTCATCCATTGTTCTTTCTTTAGCTCTTACAGAGGACCTGGGTTCGATCCCCAGCACCTACATGGCAGCCGAGAATCATCTGAAACTCAAATTCCAGAACTCCAGGTCCAGGGGAATTCGAGACCCTCTTCTGACCTCCGCGGCATTGCACGACAGGGGTGCACAGACTTGCATGCAGACAGTACATTCATACACATACGGAAATAAATAAAATTTTTAAAAAATTAAAAAAAGAAGAAAGTAAATTCAGATTCTTGGTCCTGGGAGCTACAGAAAGCTGTCTTATTCCTAAAGCAGAACGTTATTAACAAACACAGGCCCTAGGTCCAGGGGCACTGACAAAGCCTACCCCAGACATCAGCTTCTATTGCTTGAATGACCGACAGCCTGAACTACATAGAGAGACCTTATCTCAGAAAACAAAAACAAAACAAAACAAAAAAGAGACGAAGAGTGCCTGGAAAGCTGGCTCAGCACTTAAGAGCAGAGGCTGTTCTTTCCGAGGACCCAGGTTTGGTTCCCACCATCTATCTGGTGACCAACAACCATGTGTAACTACAGTCTCAGGGGATCTGGTACCCTCTTTTAGTCTCCACAGGCCCTGCATGTAGGAAGATCCAGTTTGAAGTGGGGGCTAGTTCTCAGCTAGCACCCCGCAGGGCACCATGTGGGAGTCATGGGATTTCTCTGACCCCACCCCAAGAAGGAGTAAGGATGAAGGCACAGGATGCTGGGTGGAGCAGCAGTGTGCAGTGTGCAGAATTGGGGGTCTGGGATTGGCTCTGGGAGCTGAAGTCATTTTGCTTATAAAAGCAAGCTGTAGCAGGCAATAAATCAAATTCTCCATTACCATCATTACGAAATTCCCGGCCATTATTTTTTGCGCACATACAGGCCTGAATTTCATTCAAGTGACCAGCGGGTTGGACAGCAGTCCTTTAGACCACCAATCTGGATAGCTGGAGTGGTGAAGTGAATTGCGAGTGGGTGTAGGCTGAAGATAAGCCATCACCCATCAGCCTGAAATTCCTGTCCAGGGGCAGCAGGCTTTGGGCAGGTGGAAAAGCATGGCCATAGTGGGAAACGTTCTGTTGTCCCAGGCTAAGGACTTGAGTTAGAAGTACCTCTCAGGTCGGGTTATGAAAGTAACCAACTGACCTCTGCACGGAGGGGTCAGTTCCCTACAGTGGCCACGGCTGGGTACTGTGCTCCCCTTCCCTTAGCAGGACAGTGCTGTACCTGCTCCTGGCAAGGGCAGCTTCCTGCACCTGCACACATGGCACACTTACCTACATGCAGAAAAAGATTCAGACACATAAAAATGAAAAGTTTTAAAAAGAAAGTGAGGTGGAGGAAGGAGAAGAGAAAAGAAAAAAAGAAAGGGAAAGGAAATAAATAAGTTTAGAATTTGAGATGTCAAGGCCACGTTCACAGTGAGACACAAGGACGACTTGGGCCTCGGTATTTCACACCAAACCTCACAGCAATCTATACAGTCTTCTTGCTCTTTACTTATAATACTACATTTGTGCAAGATATTTAATGACTTAAGAAAAGTCTGCCCTCTGGGTAGATAACAGGCAAAATCTTCTTCGTTCTGAGAAAACAAATCAGACAAAGCCCTCTTCCTCCTGGCTAACCCAACCCTCCCAGGGATCTGGCAACCATGACAGGCCATCCTGGGCAAAGTACCTCCCACCCATTATCCACTCATGCCATCAATCCAACTTGTCGCACAGCCAGTGTGTAAGCTGGAGGGAAGCCATTCCTTTGATTTTGTTTTGGTGGGCTTCCTTTATTAATTCCAATACATATTTACACAAAAAATGCCTTTCCTGGCTTGGCTTTATCATTTTTATAATGTCTCTAACTCAAAAGCATCATTAAACAAGCTCTTGACAGCAATATTTTTAGCCATAACATCACAATGAAAAGCTGTTTCATGTTAGTTCTTCTCTCACTCTTCCTCTCACTAGCATCTTCAAATGTTTGCATTTGAAGTAGTGCCAGGTGTATTTTAATAGGTTTGCAGACTCTTTCTGATAAAGCCCCTGTCTTCCATGAGCAGGTAAATTGCCCAGCTCAGGAAGTAGAGCTTTGTCTCTGTTGTTTAATTTGGGTTTTAAACACCCCCCGTCATTGTTCCTCAGAGAGAAATGTAGTACCACAATCTTTTATCTGTTGTCAATTTTCATGCTGGATTTGGGGGTGGGCAGTGTTGTCTTTTGAGATAAGGTCTCCCTATAGCCCCAGCTAGCCTGGAACTCATAGAGAGACCTAGTCTGGAACTAGGTAGACCAGGCTGGCCTCAATCTCACAGAGGCCTGCCTCTGCCTCCTGAGTGCTGGGACCAAAAGTGTGCACCACCATGTCTGGCTTCATACTGGATTTTTAATTCTCTTGTCTTGCAATACAGAACAAGCCAGGTTTAACCATTTAGGAAGCAAACTTGATCCATCGTCCATCTACACACCGCACTTAAAAAAAAAATACTTTATTTAGGGGCTGGAGAGATGGCTCAGCAGTTAAGAGCACCAACTGCTCTTACAGAGGACCTGGGTTCAATTCCCAGCACCCACATGGAGGCTAAGAACCATCCTTAAGCTGGGCGTGGTGGCGCACACCTTTAATCCCAGCACTCGGAAAGCAGAGGCAGGTGGATCTCTGTGAGTTCATGGTCAGCCTGGTATACAGAGTGAGTTCAGGCCAGCTGGGGCTATAGGGAGACCCTGTCTCAAAAAAAAAAAAAAAATGGAGCTGGAGAGATGGCTCAGCAGTTAAGAGCACCAACTGCTCTTGCAGAAGACCCGGGTTCGATTCCCAGGACCCACATGGCAGCTAAGAACTGTCTTTAACTCAGTTCCAGGGGAATCCGACACTCTCTTCTGGCCTCCATGGCATTGCATGACATGGGTGCACCAACCTACATAAAGATAGTACATTCATACACATAAAAAATATAAATAATTTTTTAAAAATTAAAATAAAAAAAAATAAACATTTTACTTGGTGGGGGAGTGTACATGTATGGCCACGCATGTGCCACGGTCGGAGGACAATCTGCAGGAGTTGGCTCTCTCACTCCACCATGTGGGTCCCAGGAATCACACACAGGTCATCAAGCTTGATTTCAAGTGCCTTTACTTGCTGAGTCACCTTGCTAGCTCAGGTCCGCACTTTTCATCTTGGGATTGTTGTGCAGATGTCTAAAAACAGGCATTCCGGGCTCGTGAAAACACTAGTGTCTCTCTGAGAGACGGGGAAAAGAGAAAGAGGGAGAGTTAGAGAAAGACAGAAGGAGAGGGAGGGAGGAAGACAGTGAGAGCGATCGAACTTCTCCATTGCTTTCTTTGGTCCGGTCCTCCACTTCTAAAGGGAAGCACAAGTTCCCTGCTTTAGATTTTCTCCTCTCCTTTACAATATCAGCTATCAGAGTCTTTTTCTTTACATCTTTCTAAGGAATGGTTACAGACACTGCTGGGATTTATAAAAATCATTTCCTCTGCATTAATGAAAAAAAAATCCCTCTTGCTTGCCAACTCATTAGAAACTAAAGTTATGATTCTAATTTTGTTCTCTTCTCTCTGTCCAATGCTTACCTCATGTTCCTTTTATCTCACCTTTTCCATTTCTAAGCTCAAGACCAATCTTTTCCAGGCTGCCCTTTCACCACTGCACAAAATGGGAACTCGGTAATTTTAAACATGTTCGCAGCCACAGTGGGCTTCTGTCAATCACCAGCACGTGCCGATGTCTCCCCTTCACTCTAAGCTGGTCCTGAGGAGTTACATGATGTGAATCGCTCTGTCTTGACATCACATTGACAATTAGTGATCAGATCTGTATCATTTTAATAATCACTCTACTGACCAGCATTGGGACAGACTAAGAATTGGGAGACCCAGTAGGGGTGAGCTCATTGATTGACAGAAAACCTAACCAGGGCCTGGGGGAGGGAACAGCAAGAAGCACTTTAGGAAGGAAGATGGAATTAAGAGACCTGAGTGGTAACACTGACGACTCAGTGACTGGGACTGAAGACAAAGCCAGTTGGACAGACTCACTGAGAGGTGGTTCTGGTGACTGAAAGACGTCCTCTAGGGCGCTAAGAAGAGCCGGGAATAGGGGATTTCGGTGGAAACAGGATCCGTTCTACTTTGTGCCTGTGCCAGTCACTTTTGGCTCTTGACTGGAGTGGAGGGTTAAGGTCATTGATGAGGAGAGGGCCTGGCGGTGGGAGTGTGACGTCACTTCCCCTTCTTATTTGGATGGATCCGGAAGCAGGCGAAGAAAGGGCGTCACTACCAGCCTGGCTTCCACGTTTCCTTTTTAAAACATATTTTATTTATTATTTTTATGTGTATGAGTGTATTGCCCGCATGTGTGTAAGTGCACCCGCATGGTGCAATGCCTGAGGAGGTCAAAGGGAGCGCCCAGATACCCTGAAACTGGAGTTACTGTTGTTAGCTGCCATGTGAATGCTGGGAATCGAACCCAGGTCCTCTGCAAAAGCAAGCCAGTACTCTCAAGCACTGAGCCATCTTCCCAGCGCTGGACAAACCCTAACAGACACCCCCATAAGTGTGCCTCGCTAATCTCTTAAGTGTTCCTCAATCCAAACAAATTGGGGGATGCCAACTGACCATCACAACACCCTTCCTCTAGTTTTCAGTGCTGGAAGGTGCTGTGCAGACAGCATCAGGGGCAGTGCCCAGCACTGAGCCCTGCGTGCTATAATACCAACCAGCCAGGCAAGATAGTGCCACAACGGTTATGGGAGTAACCAAACACTCTTCTACTGGCCCTGAAGCCTGCTTCACAGGAGACTGTGTGCCTAGTGCTGTGAATCTGGCGTCCTGCCTTGGCGTCCTATCTCTCTCTCTCTCTCTCTCTCTGGCTATGATTAAACACCAGCTAAAACCAACCTGGGCAGGAGAGGGTTTGAGGGCTCACAGGTTCATCACTGAGGGAAGCCGAGGCAGGAACTCAAGGTGGGGAAACTGGAGGCAGGGATTGAAGCCGAGACCACCGAGGAAAGCTGCTTACTGGCTGAACCAGCTACCTTTCCTGTGGAGCCCAGGCCCACTTGCCCAGGAATGGCACGGCCCCCACACTGGGCTGGGCCCTCCTGCATCAACTAACAATTAAGAAAAAGACTCACGGACCTGACCACAGACCAATCTAATGAGGGGGGCGTGGGAGGGGAGACAGGAGGGGAGGGGAGAGAAGCAAGGGACTAGGAGAGAAGTTTAACAAATTTCTGGGACTCCAAAGGAAGACAACTTATATCTGAGGAGGAAAAAGAAAGCACAGCCTGAAATAAACAGAAAGAAGGGTGCAGGTAAGGCTAAGGCCGTCTGCCTAACTGAACCCCAGAAGGCCGACAGCTTCAAAACAACCCATCCAAACGGAGGGCCACAGCCAACCGTGGCTGAAATGCAGCCCTCAAAGTCCTCATGTTGAAACTCACCACCCAGGCCAACGGTGTCCACAGTGGGACCTCTGGGCAGGAATGGATCATGAGAGCTTGTGGAGACCAAGGCCGATGGTTCCTCATAGAAGGGTGACTTGAGGCTCTTCCTCTCTCTGTCACCTCCTATGATATGATACAGTGGCGTGAGAATCAACGCCAGAAGAGCTAAATGCGGAGTCTATTTTTTGTGTGTTTTTATGTGTATGAATGTACTGTCTGCATGTAGGTTTGTGCACCCGTGTCGTGCAATGCTGCAGAGGTCAGAAGAGGGTGTCAGATTCCCCTGGAACTGGAGTTAAAGATGGTTCTCAGCCACCATGTGGGTGCTGGGGATCGAACCCAGGTCCTCTGCAAGAGCAGTCGGCGCTCTTAACTGCTGAGCCATGTCTCCAGCCCCGGAGTCTAATTTAAGGAATTGTAGATTAACCCTAAGTTGGGACTGGGGATGAAAAGCAGTAGAATGAACAGTGTCAAACCCAAAGGAACTGCAGTTACAGATGACTGTTTGCCACCAAGTGGGTGCTGGGAACGGAACCCAGCTCCTCTGCAAAAGCAGCCAATCCTCTTAACCGCTAAGCCATTTTGCCGGTCCTATTTATTTATTTTGTCTTTTTGAGAAAGGGTCTCCCTTTAGTCCCAGCTGGCCTGGAGCTCGCTATGTAGACCAGGATGGTCTTGAACTCACAGAGATCTGCCTGCCTCTGCCTCCTGAACATAGGGTTCAAAGATGTGCACCACCACACTCAGCATTTATTTATTTTTTAACTTTATTTGTAGGGGGTTTTTAGGTTTTTTTTTGTTTTTTTTTTTGGTCTTTTTGAGCCAGGGTCCCCCTGTAGCTTCAGCTGTGTTGGAACTTGCCATGTGGACCAGGCCTGGCCCTGAACTCACTGCCTGCCTCTGCCTCCCAAGTGCTAGGATTAAAGGCATGTGCCACCACCCCCGGCTTGTTTTGTGTGTGTGTGTGTGTGTGTGTGTGTGTGTGTATGAACATACGTGTCACAGTCCACATATGGGGGTCAGAGGTCAACATGCAGGAGTCTGTTCCACCTTCTACCATGTAGGTTCCAAGAATTAAATTTGGGTTATCCAGCTTGGCAGCAGTGATTGATTGAGTGAATGATTGACTGATTTTAGTGCTTGGGATCAAACTCAGGTCCTTGACAATGCTTAGCAAGCACTCTCTCACTGAGCTATACTCCTGGCCCTAACTTGGGGTGTGTTAGTTCTTTGTCTCAATCCTTCTGTAATATTTTTAATCAAGTGCATACATTAGTTTGACAACTGTCTTGAAGATCGTATTTAAGGGCCGGGGACTGCTCAATGGGTAACAGCATTTGCTGCAACAGCAAGGAGACCTTAGCATAAATCCCCAGGGTCTAAGCTAATGCCAAGACCAGGCCAAATATGCATGTGACCCTGTAGGTGAATTCAGGCCTCATGTGGCCACAGGGAGTATCTTAATTGCCCACCTGCACGTGCGTATCTGACCCCACCCTGCAGGAAGAGAGCAGCTGTGAGTGATGTAGGGGGTGCAGGGTTGGCCGCTGGGGGATGACGTGGTTCCACCTATATAAGTGATTTGCTACATAAAATAAACAGATTCTTCATTACCTTTACCATCTAACAAGATCCCCGGTCCATTATTTCATGCGTGTGTAATTTTAAGTCCATTGGACTTGGGTTGTTTGCTAGCCGGAGAGACTGGAGGACGGCCTATCAGCCACCAGTCCAAAACTGGAGTCTTGGAGTCATCCACCCCCTGACTTGTGGAGTTATTAATTGACGGGAGCCCTTGAGGGAGGGCCATCGGCCTTCCGGCCAGATTTGGCTGCAGAGTAAATATTTCTACAGCCAGCTGGTACCCATGAAAGGTGCCAGTTTCCTCAGGAGGAAGCTGCTGGCAGTCATCGTCCTCGGCAGAATCAAGTGATATCTGACTGCGGAAGCACCTGACATAACCCCGGCACTTGGGGGCAGAGGAGACAGCAGGATCCTCAGAACTCGCTGGCCAGCCAGCATCCAGAGCAGCAAACTTCAGGGTCAGTGAGATACTTATCTTTGGGCTCCACATGTTTGCACAGGCACATGCACACACACACGCACACACACTGATGCACACACAAATATAATGGAAATGAATGGTATGTTTAGAAAACAGATGTAGCTAAAATATCAGCTGTTGACAAGTTGACAATTCTGATCTCACATCAGCCAGCAGTGACCCTCGGTAACCACAGGGACTGTTTCTAGACTTGCCCCAGAAAGCTATTTTTTTTTCATTATTTAAATTTATTATTTTTTATGTGTATGAGTATACTGTCTGCATGTAGGTTGGTGCACCCATGTTGTGTAATGCCACGGAGGTCAGAAGAGGGCATGAAGTTAAAGACAGTTCTTAGCCACCATGGTACTAGGAATTGAACCCAGGTCCTCTGCAAGAGCAGTTGGCGCTCTTAACCGCTGAGCCATCTCTCCAGCCCCAGAAAGCTAAAATTTATGGGTGCTCAAGTTCCTGACAAAGTGGAGCAATATTGCATACAACCAACATACATCCTCCTGAATGTTTTAAATCATATCTAGATTGTTTACCATGCCTCATAATGCAAGGTACATAGTTGTTATCTGTATTGTTCAGAGAGTAATACAAGACAAATGTCTATATCTGCTCAATCCACGTGAGATTGATCAGCAGTTAAGAAAACCAGCTGCTCTTGCAGAGGACCTGGGTTCAGTTCCCAGCA
Organism: Rhizomys pruinosus; assembly: GCA_009823505.1. Taxonomy (NCBI): domain Eukaryota; kingdom Metazoa; phylum Chordata; class Mammalia; order Rodentia; family Spalacidae; genus Rhizomys; species Rhizomys pruinosus. Next base: position 787,597 of record VZQC01003599.1, read on the forward strand.
CTCACATGGCAGTTAACAACCACCCATAACTCCAGTTCCAAGGGATCAGAAACCCTCTTCTGGCCTCTGCAGGCAATACATACACATAGTGCACTTACATACAGACAGACAAAACACTCATACACATAAAATAAAAATAATTTTTTTGAGACAGGGTCTCCCTTTATCCCCAGCTGTTCTGCAACTCACTAGGTAGACCAGGCTGGCCTTGAACTCACAGAGCCACTTGCATCTGTCTCCCAAGTGCTGGGATTAAAGGTGTGCATCACCACACCTAGTAAATACTTTATTAATGTGTGAATGTGGGAATCCTACAAAAAGGGCAACAGCTTCCCTGGAGCTGGAGTTATAGGTGATTGTGAGTCACCTGACGTGGTTCCCCTGACATTGGGTCCCTTGAGCTGGAGTTACAGGTGATTGTGAGCCACCTGACATGGGTCCCCTGACACTGGATCCCCTAGAACTGGAGTTACAGGTGACTGTGAGCCACCTGACGTGGGTCCCCTGACACTGGATCCCCTAGAACTGGAGTTACAGGTGATTGTGAGCCGCCTGACGTGGGTCCCCTGACACTGGATCCCCTAGAACTGGAGTTACAGGTGATTGTGAGCCGCCTGACGTGGGTCCCCTGACACTGGATCCCCTAGAACTGGGGTTCACAGCTCTGCATTTGACCGTGGATGTCATGTCAGAAGAGGGTGCCAGATCCCCTACAACTGGAATTACAGATAAGCTACCATGTGGGTCCTGGGAACTCTTAACCATCTCTCCAGCCCTAGTCTCTAACCAATTAAACCATTGAGAAATAATGTTCTCTCCTAGCATAGACAGAACCTGTCAGATACTGGCCAAGATGAGCCCCATCCCCTCCCATGAGTTCACAGGGTATGTGCAGGCATCAAGCCAGTCCCCTTTCCCCAGAGTGAGAAGGGAATGAGATCCTGTGTCAGGGTCACACTTGGAGCCAGCTAGGCTTTGTAGATGGTCAAGGCTCCAGGGATATGGTCAGCCACTCACAGTCCTGACCAGCCTGGGAAGACGGCAAGCCTCGTGTGCAGGCAAGAGGGCTCCCCCCGGGGCCTGGGCTCTGGGCTGTTCCAGCTGCTTCCAAGTTTCTCGTCTTCCCATAAAGATGTAGGATGTGATTGTAGCACTGGGAATGCTACTATGAAATTGCCCTTCTCCATGGGGAAGGGCATCAGTGCTCGCACCCACCATGCCTTCCTACTCTGGAGCCTCAGTTAAAAGAGGGGACAGTCCCTTCCTCCGAGATCAGATTAGGACAGTGAAACTCCTGTGAATCCCCTGGAATTGTGACAAATGGCGACGTGCTCCAGCTATCCCGAGTTGAGAGCTGAAACACTTTCTCACAGAAACAATCACTAGCTTCCCAGACAAGTTCGCGAAGCCCTGCTTACCCACTGCATTCTTGGGATATCCGAGACTCTATCACAGTCGTCTACTGTGTTCTCGTTTTTTCCCAGTTGATTTTTTTTAATTGAACAGATAGCATCTGTTAGACAGCATCTCTCGTCTGTATTCTCCCATACTCTCTGCTCAAATTTACAAATTCTCCTATGTTCAATCCAGCAGATACAGACGAAATACACGGGCTCAGTGTTTCAAGGTTCCAGCATGCCTGGCCTGCCTGAGACTAGTGTCAGAGGTGAGTGGATCCCATAGCTCTTGCTTCTCTTTCTAAGTCCACGATCTTCATCTTTGAAAATCCGGAAAACATGAGGACTCTTGCCCTGTACAGTGAGTGAGCTAGCAGAGAGGGACCCATTTGTATTTGGAAATGTTGTGTGCGCTATCAACTGACAAATATGGAAGGGTTAGAGCATTGACTAGAGGGGGTGGGAGTGATGCTCACGAGCCGGGCATGGTGGCACACGCCTTTAATCCCAGCACTCAGGAGGCAGAGGCAGGCAGATCTTTGTGAGTTCAAGGCCAGCCTGGTCTACAGAGTGAGTTCCAGGACAGCTGAGGCTGGGAGACCCTGTCTCAAAAAGACCAAAAAAAACCCAAAACAAAAAAAAAAAAGGGATTGGATGCTCATGACACACGATCACACAAACACACAATACATGTACAACACTTGTACATACATATAGTGCCACAAGACAGGGTGCTACTAACAACAGATGCCAAACACTATAACTGCTGCACATGCATGCATGCTATAGGTCACATACAGGTGCCTGGCTCATAGTAAACGGATAGGCATTCTGATGTTCCAGGTGCATTAAAGATATACAGACTACAATACAAATAGACTGCAATGCACATAAACAACAACAAAGGCTTAGATACTACACATAAAAATCCATATCCTCCCGAATATACAAGCACAGGACAGCAAAGGGAAATATCCACACTACAAACAATGACATAGGCACACATAACAAAAAGAAGCAACATGAAATAATAACTACACATAAATCCAGCAAAAACATATTAGTGCATATCCTACCCACAACACATGCATGTACATAGAACAGGTACAACATGCATATACAATGACACAATGTTACATGCACACACAACAAACACTTCAGACACATGTATCCACAGACACAAACATCACTCACAGAGGTCAACGTGGTATGTGTAAGCAGGTTGTCACTACCGCCAATGAAGCAAACCAAGGAAAACTAAGAAAAGCGGGGCCTCCTTGCTCTTAAAGGGCCATCTCAGTGTCATCATTGGGACTCCAGACGAGACCAGCCCCGTGTGGAAGGAAAGGAGGTAAAACTATTTTGCAAGAGCGGTGTCATCACACTCTGGTTCATTTTTTTTATCTATTATTTTATTTTAGTTATTATTTTGAATTATTTTATGTTATTTCTGGTATGTTGTATGAGTGTACTGTGCTGCTGTAAGTCTGACACCACTGTCCGTGCAGTGCCGCGGAGGGTGTCAGAAGAGGGGTCCCAATTCGCTCCTGGAACATGGGTTCGGGTTCCTGGAATTGTTGACGGGAGGGGAGTATGGTTAGGATTTGTCAGACGGTTCAGTTCTTGGCCGCCATTAGAAGTAACTTAAGGAAACTGTGGACGAGCACACGGGGTCCTTGTAAGAGGGAAAGTCGCAAGGGAGCTACTTAACGCGGCTAGGGGAGGGGGTAGATCCAGCTCTCTCCAGCCGCGGACAACCAACACTGGACTGGGGGGGGGGAACTCGTGGGGCTTCCAAACTCTCCATCCCCAACACTCCTGTGTTTTTAAAAATAAAACGATAGTGACCATATGCATCACAACTTGCAGACTGCTGTTAGAAGAAGAAAAAGAAACCATAGAGGGATGCCTGGAAGCTCTGCACAAGAGCTGCAGGCCGATCTGCTGGTAAACCTGGTCCCTTATAATACTTCAAAAGCCATGGGTCCTAAAGGAGTTCTAAGTGTAGCAGAAGACCCTTACGCCCGGCGAACCCCAACGCTGATGCTGACTTGCTTTCTTTCTTCTTTCTTAACNATGCCTTTAACTCCAGTTTCCAGGGGAATCTGACAGCCTCTTCCTGACCCTCCGCAGCATTGCAATGACACGGGTGCAACAGACCCACATGCAGACAGTACTTCATACACAATACAAAATAAATATAAATTTAAAAAAATACGTTAAAAATAAATTACACCATAAAGTTAAATGAATAAATATTTTTAGTCACACGTGTGCATATTTGCAGTCATGTGGATGTGAAAATCAGAAGACAACTCGTGGGGTTTGGTAATGTCCTACCACGTGGCGGTGTCTGGTGTCAGGTTGGCAGCAAGTGCCTTTCCTCACTGATCCATCATACGTAGTCCCTGCTCTGTTTTTTTTTTAATATTTATTTTGATTTCGTGCATGTGAGTGCCTTTGCCTGCATGTATGTAAGGGTATCACGTGTCATGGCAATGTCCCGAGAAAGGCCAGAAGAAGGGCTTAGATCTGGAACCGAGTTTCCAGAGCCTTTGTCTGCCTCCTGAGTGGCTGGGTAGTAAAGAAAGATGCCATGCCGCTGCGGCCCAAATAGCCTTATTAATTTTTAAATGGTTGTGTGTGTGTGTGTGTGCACACGCACGCGTGCATGTGAGTGCAAGAAGTCTTTGAAGGCCAGAGGTGTTAGATCCCCTAGGGCTTGGAGTTACAGGTAGTGGCGATGTGCCCCATGTAGTTTCTGGGGAATAGGATGAGTCCCTCTTAACCACAGAGCCAGGCTGACAGCAGTGGGCGGGGCCTGTCAGGAGGACGCCCCTTGCATGAGCGTGAAGAAAGCAAGTCAGCCAGCGTGGGTCCGAAGGGTCTTCTGTACATTAGATCCTTAGGACCATGGTTTGAAGTATATAAGGGCCAGGTTTACCAGCAGACTCGGCCTGCAGCTCTGTGCAGACGTCCAGGCACCTCTTGGTTCTCTCTTTAACAGCAGTCTGCAGTCTGTGATGCCTATGTCACTTCGTTATTTTAAAACACCGGAGTGTTGGGGGTGGAGCCAGAGCCCCCCAGTCGTGTTGCCGTGAAGGCGGTCTACCTCCAGCGCTAAGTAGCTCCTGCACTTCCCTCTTAACAGAGGACCCCGGGTCTCCGTATTCCTCAGTACTTCACATGGCGGCCAAGAGAACCGTCTGACAAATCCTACCAATCCTCCTCAACACAGGAAGTCCGAACTCCATGTTCCAGAGGATTGGGACACCCTCTTCTGACCACCTCCGCGGCACTTGCACGGACACGGTGTGCACAGACTTACATGCAGACAGTACACTCATACAACATACAGAAAATAATAAAAATTTAAATCAATAAAAAATAAAATAAAAATAAAAGAGTCAGAGTCGTGAGACACCGCTCAATCGCACCAATAGTTTTACCCTCCTTTCCTTCACCCTAGGTCTCAGTCTGGATCCCAATGATGACACGGAGATGGCCCTTTAAGAGCAAGGAGGCCCCGATTTTTCTTCAGTTTTCAACTTGGTTTGCTTCATGGCGAGTAGGACAACCTGCTTACCACATACCACGTTGCCTCTGTTGAGTGATATGTTTGTGTCTGTGGATACATGTGGTCTGAAGTGTTTCGTTGTGTGTCATGTACATTGTTTCATGTATATGCCATGGTGTGTACATGTCTATGTACATGCATGTGTTGTGGGTAGGGTACTGCACAATATGTTTTTGTGTATATATGTGTAGTTATTTCATGTTGCTTTTGTTATGTGTGTATGTCATGTTTGTGGTATTCGCTGTTGTGCTGTATATTGGGGTATGGATTTATGTGTAGTATTAAGCATTTGTGTGGTTTATGTGCATGCAGTTATTTGTATGTAGTTGTATATTTATATGCACTGACATAGATGCATCGTTTACTATGAGCAGCCCTGTATGTGACCATAGCATGCATGCATGTGCAGCAGTGTATAGTGTTTGTGCATCTGTGTAGTAGCACCTGTCTGTGCACTATATGTATGTACAAGTGTGTACATGTATTGTGTGTTTGTGTGTATCGTGTGTCATGAGCATCACTCCCTTTTTTTTTTTTTTAAAAAAAAAAAAAAAAAAAAAGGGAGTGATGCTCATGACACACAGATACACACAAACACACATACATGCTACACACTTGTACATACATATATGCTACAGACATGCATACTACACAGATGCACAAACACATATACATGCTGCACATGCATGCATGCTATGTCACATACAGGCTGCTACATATAAACATGCATGCTATGTGCATGTGCATATAAATATACATACTACATACAAATATACTGCATGCACATAAACACACAAATGCTTATATACTACACATATCCGCATATACATACACACATCCACACTACATACACACATACAAGCACATGCATACTACACATATACACAAAAACATATTTGCATACCCTACCCACAAACACATGCATGTACATATACATGTACACACATGCATATACAATGACACATGTACATGCACACACACACTCAGACCACATGTATCCACAGACACAAACATGCACTCACAGAGGCACGTGTATGTGTAAGCAGGGTTGTCACTCGCCAATGAAGCAAACCAAGGAAAACTGAAGAAAAGCGGGGCCTCCTGGCTCTGGAAAGGGCCATCTCGTGTCATCTTGGGACTCCAGACTGAGACCTGGGTGAAGGAAAGGAGGGAAAACTATTGGGCGGGAGCGGTGTCCACACTCTGGTGTTTTATTTTATTTTATTTTATTTTATTTTATTTATTTCTGTATGTGTATGAGTGTACTGTCTGCATGTAAGTCTGTGCACCCGTGTCGTGCAATGCCGCGGAGGTCAGAAGAGGGTGTCGAACTCCTGGAACTGGAGTTCTCCTGGAATTGGAGTTTCAGACGGTTCTTGGCCGCCATGTGAGTACTGGGGATCGAACCCGGGTCCTCTGTAAGAGCGGTCGGAGCTCTTAACCGCTAGGCCATCTCTCCAGCCCCAACACTCCGGTGTTTTAAAGCGAGAGTGACATAGGCATCACTAGACTGCACTGCTGTTAGACCGAGTGCCTGGACGCTGCACAGGCTGCAGCCGAGCTGCTGGGAAACCTGCCCTTATATACTTCAACCATGTCTAAAATGTACAGAAGACCCTTACCCACGCTGGCTGACTTGCTTTCTTCACGCTCATGCAAGGGGCGTCCTCCTGACAGGCCCCGCCCACTGCTGTCAGCTGGCTCTGTGGTTAAGAGCTCATCCTATTCCCCAGAAACTACATGGGGCACATCGCCACTACCTGTAACTCCAGCCCTAGGGGATCTAACACCTCTGGCCTCCAAAACTTCTGCACTCACATGCACGCGTGCGTGTGCACACACACACACACACAACCATTAAAAATAATAAGCTATGGGCGCAGCGGCATGCATCTTTCTTTACTCCCAGCACTCAGGAGGCAGACAAGGCTCTGGAACTCCGGTTCCAGATCTAAGCCCTCTTCTGGCCTTCTCGGGCATTGCATGACACGGATACCCTTACATACATGCAGGCAAAGCACTCACATGCACGAAATCAAAATAAATATTAATTAAAAAAAACAGAGCAGGGGACTGGTATGATGGATCAGTGAGGAAAGGCACTTGCTGCCAAGCCTGACACCAGACACCGCCACGTGGTAGGACATTACCAAACCCCACGAGTTGTCTTCTGATTTTCACATCCACATGACTGCAAATATGCACACGTGTGACTAAAAATATTTTATCATTTTAACTTTATGTGTATTTATTTTAACGTATTTTTTAAATTTTATTTATTTTGTATGTGTATGAATGTACTGTCTGCATGTGGGTCTGTGCACCCGTGTCATGCAATGCTGCGGAGGTCAGAAGAGGCTGTCAGATTCCCCTGGAACTGGAGTTAAAGATGGTTCTCAGCCACCATGTGGGTGCTGGGGATCGAACCTGGGTCCTCTGCAAGCGCAGTCGGGGCTCTTAACCGCTAGGCCATCTCTCCAGCCCCTTTATGTATTTTCTGCATCTATGTAAGTGCACCTATATTGTGCAATGCCAATAGAGGTCAAAAGAGGGCATCTGATCCCCTGAAACTGGAGTTACAGACAATTGTTAGCCACCATGTGGGTGCAGGAACCAAACCTGGGTCCTCTGCAAGAGTAGCCATTGCTGGCCGGGTGTGGTGACGCATGCCTTTAATTCTAGGGAGGCAGAGGCAGGTGGATCTTTGTGAGTTCAAGGCCAGCCTGGTCTACATAGTGAGTTCCAGGACTGGGGGTTCCAGCTGGGGCTACAGGGAGACCCTGTCTCGAAAAGACCCCCCCCCAAAAAAGAGTAGCCATTACTCTTAACCACTGAGCCATCTCTCCAGCCGCACACTAATATGATTTAAAAAATGGAGAAATGTCTGGGGCTGGAGAGATGGCTCAGTGGTTAAGAGCACTGACCACTCTTGCAGAGGACCCGAGTTCGATTCCCAGCATCCACATGGTGGCTAAAAACTGTCTTTAGTGCTGGGCATGGGCTTATAGGGAGACCCTGACTCAAAAATACAAAAAAAAAAAGGGAGAAATGTCATGGTCCTGACAGGAATGAAGCGAGTCTTCTTATGAAATTTATTATTTTTTTTAATTTATTTCTGTATGTGTGAATGTACTGTCTGCATGCAAGTTTGTGCACCCGTGTCGTGCAATGCCGCGGAGGTCAGAAGAGGGCGTCGGATTCCCCTGGAACTGGAGTTCTCCTGGAATTGGAGTTACAGACGGTTCTCAGCCGCCATGTGGGTGCTGGGGATCGAATCCAGGTCCTCTGCAAGAGCGGTCGGCGCTCTTAACCGCCAGGCCATCTCTTTCAGCCTTTATTCTTTCTTCTTCCTTCATACGTAATAGTCTTTGAAGTATCTTCTGCAGGGCTGGCTATGTCAGAATTGAACAAAAGAAAGCATTTGGGGCTGAGAGATGGCTCAACAGTTAAGAGCACTTGCTATTCTTGCAGAGGACCCGGGTTCAATTCCCAGCACCCAAATGTAGGCTAACAACCATCTCCAGTTCCAGGGGATCCAACACCATCTTCTAACCTCCATGAGCATTGCATAACAGAGATGCACTTTACACAAGCAGGCAATACACTTTTTTTTTTTTTTCCTTTTCTTTTTGGTCTTTTCCAGCTTTTTCCCAAGGCGTCCTATTCCTACTAGCCACCCAAGCTTTGTCCTGCCCTCCCCCCCCCCCCTCCGAATCTCCCTTTTGCTAGGATCCAGGCTTGGCCTTAATTTTTACTTTTACTTCTTAACAACTCACAAAGATCTGCCTGCCTCTGCCTCCCAAGTGCTAGGATTAAAGGTGTGCACTACCACTCCCAGCAGCAGGCAATACACTCTTACACATAAAATCAAAATAAGTTAAATAAATTTTTCTTTCTGGTCTTTTCGAGACAGGGTTTCCATGTAGCCCCAGCTGGCCTGGAACTTGCTCTATAGACCAGACTGGACTTGAACTCACAAAGATCTGCCTGCCTCTGTCTCCCAAGTGCTAGGATTAAAGGCGTGCGCCATCACGCCCGGCATAAGTTAAATAAATTTTAAAGGAAGCGTTTAGAGTCCATCGCGGCAGGGAGGCACGGTAGCAGGAGGTGTGGAGCAGGACAGGAGCAGAAGCTCACGTCTTCAAGCAGGCACAGGCCAGCAGCAGGACACCCAGCAAGGCTTAAGAACTTTTTTATTTGTTTTTGTATGTGTATGAATGTACTGTCTGCATATAGGTTTGTGCACCCATGTTGTGCAATGCGTGGAGGTCAGAAGAGGGTCTCGGATTCCCCTGGAGCTGGAGTTCTCCTGGAATTGGAGTTACAGATGGTTCTTAGCCACCATGTGGGTGCTGGGGATCGAACCCGGGTCCTCTGCAAGAGCAGTCTGTGCTCTTAACCGCTAGGCCATCTCTTTAAGTGGGCCCCAGTGATGAGCTTCCTCCAGCACAGCCACACCTTCTAAAACCTCTCAAAGCAGCACCACCAAGTGACAAGATGTCTGAATGCTTGCAGCTTGTGGGGACATTCTCATTCAAACCACCAACGAGCAGCAATTATTTTTTATTTATACAAATAAATAATATAAATAAAAGTTGACATTTCTAAAAGAATATTTTAAGTAAAACTCTTTGCAAATGGAGCTGCTCATTAAGCAGAAACCACAGAGCCTAAATGTCTAAAGGAGAATGTTCAGTCGCTGGTCGTTGTGATGGCCAATCTTGGGTGTACAGGACTTAGAAAAGAATTATCTAGGAGACACACCTTTGGGTACCTGTGGTGTTTCCAGAGATTTAACTGGGGGAGGAATGCACAGTGAATGTGGGTGACATGGTGACATGGGCTGGGCCCTAGACTGCACAGAAAGGAAAGAGTGAGCTGAGCGTCTGCATCCATGGCCCCCTGCTTCCTGGCTGTGGAAACAAAGTGACCAGCTGTCTCCATCTCCTGCCATATCACCTTCCCACCTTGATGGCCTGTACCCTCAGGCTGTGAGCCAGAATAGGCTCTCCTCCCTCCTTCCCTCCCTTCCTCCCTCCCTCCCTCTCTCCCTCCCTCCCTCCTTCTTTCCCTCCCTTCCTCCCTCCCGCCCTTCTTCCTCTCCTCCCTTCCAGCTGTTTTGTCAAATATTTTATAACAGCAATAAGAAAAATAATCAGTTTAAAAAATAAATCAACCTGCCAGGCATGGTGACACACACCTTTAATCCTAGCACTTGGGAGGCAGAGGCAGATGGATCTCTGTGAGTTCAAGGCCAGCCAGGTCTACAGAGTGTGTTCCAGGCCAGCTGGGGCTACAGGGAGACCCTGTCTCGAAAAGACAAAAAAATAAAAATAAAAATAAAAAAAAATCAACCTCCAGAGGAGCTGGCCCTCATCAAAGACCTGACTGTGCTCGAGGTCTGATCTGAACTTGAGCGTCACCATGACAGGCACTGGCTGAGAGCCCCTGTTTTCAAACATGTTGTGTCTCAGATCTGGAACTTGCCATAAATCTAAAACTCATCACTGTCACCTGGAAGCCATCCCAGTCGCCAGTGCAGCATTCTTCCTGTGCCGTTTGGCTGAACAAAAGCAGAGCTGAGTGCTTGCTCCCAGATGGACCCTTCGAGCTCTGCAGGGAAGTTGGGGGGGGGGGGCTGCAGAGAGCACAACTTTATCTCATTCTTCACTTAAGATCTAAGAAAAACTTTATGGTGTTTTGAACCCTTGTTTTCCTAATTCATATTGTACTAGTATTTGGAAGTGGGACCTTCAGGAAGCAAGATTAGATCAGGTCCTGAGGGTGTGTCATGACGTTAATGGCTTTAAAAGGAAAAGACCTGCGGCTAGGCTAGCAGACTGGACCTGTACCTCCCAGGGATGCCCTCCGCCAGGCTACACCAGGACACGAAGGCCCTCCCTGGATGCCTCTGCTATGTTTTTGAATTTCTGTGAGCTAAATAAACTTTTTTTTTTAATTAAAAAAAAAAGTTTATTTATTTATAAGTTGCCAAGTCTCAGGTAGTTTGTTTCAGGAATAGAAGGTACACTGAGACAGCTTGCTACTAGGTTAGTGTCGAAGGATCCCATCTCTCATTAGTGATTTCCTGGCAGAACAAATGAACAAGAAAACCCTCCCATATCTGAGTATGCATCTCGTGTTTTCTCTAAAGCAATACATCCTCTCACAAGTAAAATGAGCCCATGGGCCCCACGGCAATTCTACAAAGCTCCATGTGGGCACCTTAATTCCCTTACTTAAAGACAGCTTGAGCTGGCTCAGACACCCCTATTGCTTTGCCTCAACTGGACAGTATTCTGTAGTGGCGTCTCTCTTTCCCGTAAGGAAGCAATGTTTTGTTTTGGGGGTTTTTTGGTGCTAAAATCATAAAAGATCTTTCTTGCATCATTGGAAAATATGACTCTGGCTCTGAGTGGCGACAGCCCGATTAGCCCAAGTGCCCCCATTCTCAGAGGAGAACTTAAAAGGCAGTTCTCAGTGCCATTTTTGAAGCCAGAAAATCCTTTTGCAGCAGAGGAGGAGGTGCCAGGGAGCTCCAGAAGCATTAGGTCCACTTGAAATGAAGCAAGGTGACTGGTAACAGAGAATCCAGAACAGTCTTCTCTATTCCTCATGTATGCTGAGTCCAGAGAAAGACTAGTTCATTGCTCTTACCTGCTTTTTGCCTGAAATCTCCATCAGGCTTCTGAAGTCAGAAGAGACTGGATGCAAGACGCAGAGAAATGGGAGGTGCGACAGGGGTGACGTTGCTTCCTCCGTGGAAAAGCAATGGTGGGAGGCCAGCAAGCGTCCATCGCCTGTGCTGGGCTTGTAAGTTTGTACTGCTACATCTCCGTTTATTCAGTGCTGGGGACTGCACAAAGGCCCTCGTGCATGCTAAGCAAGCACCCTACTTACTGAGCATTTTCAACATTTTTACTCGTGCGTGCGTGCGTGTGTGTGTGTGTGTGTGTGTGTGTGTGTGTGTGTGCCACAACCTGTATGTAAAGGCCACATGACACTGGTTCTCTCCTTCCACCATCTGGGTCACCGGGCATCAAGCCCATATGTCAAGCTTGGCAACAGGTGCCTTTAACCTGCTGAGCCATCTCAAGAGCCCATGGTTGACTGCCATGCTGCAAACGTTTATGCATTGCTGGGGATTGAACTCAGGGTTCCATGTTTGGCAAGCTCTCTACCAACTGAGCCACATCCTCCCATGGAGGCCAGAAGGAGCTGAAGTACAAGCAGTTGTTAGTCAGCCCACACGAGTGTTAAGAACTGAACTTTGGTCTTCTGCAAGAGCAGAATCTGCTCTTAACTCCTGGGCCATCTCTCCAGCCCCTTAAGTCTTAACTTTCAATGTGTCTTTAGGATGGAAATTTCCTACCTTGCTAAAACAGTCATATCTTTGAAAACACAAATTTATTGTGCTTAGGATGAAAAAGTAAGTGATTGCCAGGCGTGGTGGCACATGCCTTTAATCCTAGCACTTGGGAAGCAGAGGCAGGCGGATCTTTGTGAGTTCAAGGCCAGCCTGGTCTACAGAGTGAGTTCCAGGACAGCTGGGACTACAGGGAGACCCTGTTCTGAAAAGACCAAAAAAAAAAAAAAAAAAAAAAAAAAAGTAAGTTATTAAATCAGAAAAGGAAGAAACAAAACTTTTGGAAAACAAAACTGGAAAATGGAAATGTAAACTATGGATCTTGTTTGAGTGTGCATGTGTATTATATCTTGTGCCCACAAAGTGCACCTATGTCTGTAGATTATCTAGACACCAGACTCAAACATAAATGAGTAGTCATTAATTAAAAATTGTGAATGTGGTCAAGCATAGGCACAATCATCCAAGCACTCAAGAGGCTAAGGTGAGAGGATTCTCGCTCTCAAGGCTAGCCTGTGCTACTAAGGAACACTCTGTTTTAGGGAAGAAAAAAAATAAGCCCAAAGGCTTTTCAAACTTCACATGACTTGGGAAAATTTTTTAATTACTTTTATTTATATTATTGTTATTATGCCTTTTTGAAGCCAAAGTCTCCCTGTAGCCCCACCTGTCCTGGAACTCTATATAGACCAGCCTGGCCTTGAATTCAGAGATCCGTCTGCCTCTGCCTCCCAAGTGCTGGAACTAAAGGCATGTACCACCACCCCCAGCTATTTTTTTTTTTGTCTTTTTGAGACAGGGTCTCCCTGTTCCAGCCCCAGCTGTCCTGGAACTCACTCTGTAGACCAGGCTGGCCTTGAACTCACAAAGATCCGCCTGCCTCTGCCTCCCAAGTGCTAGGATTAAAGGCGTGCGCCACCATGCCCTGCACCCAGCTATTTTTTTTTTATGTGTGTTTGCCTGCATCTATGTAAGTGCACCATCTGCATGCAATGCCTGTGGAGGCCAGAAGAGGGCATCAGATCCCCCTGGTACTGAAGTTGTAGATGCTTTTCTGTCACCATGTGGGTGCTGGTAACCAAACTCAGGTCCTCCGCAAGAGCAGCAATTTCTCCAGCACCTGACTTGGGAAATCTTAAGTAGATAAGACTTTTTTAATATTATTGGTTAATTTGTTTAAAAGCTTTGTCTTCCAACTAACAAAATATGACATTTAACTTGATAAAGCTTTTACCTATGTGAAACATTTACAGGCCAAGCCTGATAGCAAAGACTTATAATCTCAGCTACTCAGGAACTTGGTAAGTTGAAGCAGGAGGATGACAAGTTCAAGGCCAGCCTGGACAACTTAGTAAGATCTTGCCTTAAAAAAATGGCAAAAGAGGGCTAAGGATAGAGCCTAGTGTTTGGATGCTTATCCAGTACACGTTTTTGATTTTTTTTTTAAGCCCCAGCTGTCCTAGAACTATGTAGACCAGGATGGCCATGAGCTTGAACTCACAAAGATCTGCCTGCCTCTGCTGGGGGTGGGGTTAAATGGAAGGTATGCACCACCACACCCAACCCTTATATTTCTCTTAAATTATGTTTCTGTTGGGTGGGTGGGTGGGGGGAGTTATATGCATGTGACTGGGGAGGCCAGAAGAGGGCATCAGAGTCCCTGGAGCTGGAGATACAGGTGGTTGTGAGCCCTACCATGTAGGTGGTAGGGGACCAAACTTAGGTCCTCTGAAGAGCACCAAGTGCTCTTAACCACAGAGCCATCTCTACACACACACACTCCTAGTCCATTTAGCAGCACTCTTGTGCATGTGTTTAGCCCTTTAGCGCTGACCACTGGGGGCTGGATAACCTCCCAGGGAGCTCATCTTTGGAGAACTGTCTGCAGCCACTGATCACCTGCAGTCTGTCATCTACGAGTGGGATTCATTTTATTTCACCTTTTAGAAAACTCAACACAAGTTCACAGTCAGCTTGGGCTACACAGTAAACTATAGATAAGCCTGGACTACACAATTATTTAGACCCTGTCTTATATAGGGGGACAGAGGGGAGGCCAGAACTCTAGAGGCAGAGGCAAGTAGAGCTGAGTTCCAGGCTTGCTGGGGCTATAGTACCTGTCTTGAAAGAGGAGAGGGAGTCATGCACACATTATCCAGGATCTTCCCAAAGCTGGCGGCAGGAGTTACCCTGCCCTCCCACAGCTTGTCTCCTCTACCTTGACAATGGGAAGGAGACAGCAGCTTTCCAAGGTCGGGTATTCAGAACAGCCTGGCACTGGATATGTGAAGTCTGCCTCCTACTGTTCCACACAGTAATGCTAATGGGACCACACCCCACTTTGTCCCCCAAGATTCAGAATGGGAATTTCAGCAGTGTTGGGAAGATGGAGACAAGGCTCTGCTCCTGTTTCATCAGTGACCTGACCCAGAGACTGCTCATTCCATCACTTTTTTTCTCCCACATCTTGGGCTGCCCCTCATGCTCACTGCTTCTTCAGAAGGTCCCCAAGGTCCCATCCGCACCTCACTGCTTCTTCAGAAGGTCCCCAAGGTCCCGTCCTCACCTCACTGCTAGAGCTCCCCTCCCCACCCACAGTCATTCCATCAGTAAGTCAAATCCGCCCCGCTTGAGTCATCACATTCACAGTGCATGGCAACTTCCACCCCCTACCTTCAAATGAACACCCAAACCACAACCGCTTTTTTAAAAGACTTTATTTTTTAGCGCGTATTTTAGGTTTACAACAAAACCAACCACTTTTCATCACTTTGATTCCAGTCAGATTTCTAAAATAGTCTTCTAACTGCACTTCCGTATAATGACTTTGCCCCTAATTTAGCATGACTCTGTGTGTGTGTGTGTGCGCGCGCGCGCATGTATACACACATCCAAGTTCCAGGACAGCTGGGGCTAGAGAGACCCTGTCTCAAGGTCACCCACCACCACCACCAAAAAAAAAAGCTTCTAAGTGCCCACTGCAGAGCCCAGCTTTTCACACGGATACTGAAGAACTGAGCACAGGTCTTCATGCTTGCACAGCTGGGCCATCTCCCTACTGTGTGATCCTTTTAAAAAAACACAAGTTGGGCAGGGCGTGCTGGCACATGCCTTTAATCCTAGCACCTGGGAGGCAGAGGCAGGTGGATCTCTGAGTTTAAGGCCAGCCTGGTCTACAGAGTGAGTTCCAGGCCAGCTGGGGCTACAGGAAGACCCTGTTTCAAAAAAAGACCCCCCCCCCAAAAAAAAAAAAGGTGTATCATAACTTTCCCCTGTTCAATACACTCAAATGGTTTCTCATGTCCTCAAAGACAAAATACTTTCAAACTAACCTCAATACACCAAGCATGACGAACGATTGGGTTCCAAGAAGCTGGGACTATCTTTTAATATTTCAACTCAGCATCTGTGGCACGGTGAGAGCATCTCTTGCTATTCTGGCCTCTGGTCTCTTGGGTCTTTCTACTTCCTGTCTTCTCTGCTGTCAGCTATCTTCCAAGATGCTTTGCTCCCATGCTCAGCTCCTTTAAGGCTTTCTCAGTCTTAGGGCAAACTATCCTGTGTAAGCCACATCACACATTCAGCATTTACTCTTTCTGTACTGCCTGTCAACTCCCAGCAACCTGTAATCCCAGTGCCCTCAGAAGGCTGAGGTAAAAGGATCTCCATTTCAAGACTAGCCTGCACTACGTGAGACCATCTCAAAAGGGGGTGGGGGGTTGGGGAAGGGGGGACATTCTGGGAATATGATTCAGTGGTGTGCTTGCCTAGCATTTCCAAGGGTACTGGAGATTTCAGTAAGCAGGCCTTGAACGCATGGTCTTTTTGCCTTTACCTCTGGAATTACAAGCATGCCCTACTATACCTGACTGAAGATTTGTAAAGCATTATTTTGTGGTAAGGGCTGACAGCTGGATTTAAATCCAAGTTTTTATATTGCCAAAATGCTTTCCTATGAATGTAATACCACTGCGAGTCTTGCCTGCTGGGTTTGATGCTCTTCTCTTTACATCATGTCATGTAAGGCAGGAAAGTGGTAAGGTGATTGAAAATCAGGACTGCCTGGCACACCACACCTGAGAGAAATCTTTATTCTTAATTCAAATGAAAATTGAGTTTATGGGTTTGGCTGAGTCATCCTTTTTCTGCAGCTACTTTTGACTCATTAAGCCAGCATGATCTTAGTATTACCACCAAGAACGCTGTGACATTCACTGAGAAACCCTGCTCAGATGTGATCACTTCCTCCAAGTGGCTTCAAGAGCAGAATCTTGCATGCCTTTAATCCCCATACTTGGTAGGGCAGAGAAGGCAGATCTCTGACATGGAGGCCAGACTGATGATCTACATAGTGAGACCCTACCCCCCCCCCAAAAAAAAGGTAGAATCTTTGCGCTTTCTGAGGTGGGATTTGGCATGTTGCTGGCCCACGTGCTCTTCTGTGTCAGCCTCTCAGGTGCTGGGGGAGGTGGTAGAAAAGTACGATGATGTGTATGCATTAACATGGCAATCTAACCCATGTCTTTGTATATTAACAAATTTTTGTCCAAGACCGTTGATTTCTGATAGCATCTTCCCAGTCCCAACTACAACTTACACACTGATCACAGGTTACTTCTCATTCATTAATGATGAGCAACAGCATTTGTTACTTATGACGTCGGAGCCCTGGAGCCGGAGGTACAGGCAGTTGTCAGCTGCCCGAAGCTGGTACTGGGAATTAAACTTGGGTTCCCTTAAGAACAACAAATGCTCATAACCAATGAGCCATCTCTCCAGCACCCTCATCATTTGAAAATTCATGTTATCTTTGTGTCGGTTTTCAGCATTTTCAATTTGCTTTTTTTAATAATCTATTTTTCAATTACACTGCTTTTTTTTTTTTTTTTAACTTTCAACAGGGTTTCACTATGTAGCCCTGGCTGGCCTCAAACAGATATGCCTGCTTCTGCCTCCAGAATGCTGGGCATTGTTGATCAAAAAACAATTCAAAACTGCTTGTTTTGCTGGATGTGGTAGCACACACCTTCAATCTCAGTACTTGGAAGCCGGAGGCAGGCAGATCTCTACGAGAACTGAGACCCTGTCTTACATATAAAACTGCTTGCTTTACATTCCGTACCTGTACTCCTCTTTGATTATGTATGTTTCAATCCTGTTTTTTCAGTCAGAAATCAGATCGCTGAGATGAGAGAAGAGATGGGCACAGATGTAAATAAACTAACTTGTACAAAAGCTAACTCTTACTAAACGAAAATAAATGAGGCTCACTTGTGGCTGATGAAAACTCAAGGCTCCAAGACAAGGCCCACTGGGCCTTCGTTAATGGTCAATGTATCTAAAGCTAAATCCTTGCGCTAGATTCAGCAACCAAGAGAAACTCGGGACTGGGGTAACTCAAATGGAGACAGCTTACCTGGCCATGTGCAAAGTGCTGGGTTCCATTCCCAGCACACACACACCAAGAGACCAAGTTCTCACCTTTTCCAGGTGAGATAATATTTTCTAGCTATACAATCCCCCAAAACAGGAGTCTTCAAAAGAGTCCTCCCCCACCCCCAAAATATCATGTAATTATCTTAAACACACACAAGAACAACATAGGCACCCAAATATAAATTTGCGAAATTTTTCTTTACAAAAAACAAAACAGAAATCATGGTGACTTCACAATAAAGTTGTAAGAGTTCAAAAGCAAATTTTCTTTAGCCTCTACAAATAATGACAAAAAAGAACATCTCAACAGCAATGCTCTGAGGGGCACGGCAAAAGAGCCAAAGACACCATAAGCTAGACGACAACTTTCAGAAGTGTTACTAGAAAATGTCATTCAGGAGCAGCTTAACTGGGTTAATATTATATGGAAAGATTCTGTGCCAAACCTTTTCATTTTATTTTATTTTAATTTTTATTTATAGACAGGGTCTCCCTGTAGCCACAGGTGGCCTGGAACTCCATCTCAGTCACCACACCCAGCTCCAAAAACAAGTACCTTAATGAAATTAAATAAACCAAAACAATCACATTTCACCTAAATATGCAAAAAAAAACAAAACGTTATCAACAATCCCCCACAGAGGTTGAGATAATCTCAAGCACAGCTCCCTTTATAAAGCCTCTGTGTAAAAGGGACAGCTTAAGCCAGATTATTTCATCCCTACTGTGTGTGTTCCTGTCATTCTCCAAAATCCCTTACAACCAGTATTCATCTTTCAAACTCACTAGACAGTACTTTGGAGACTGTATCTGTGTATTAGGGGATGTAAGGAACAACTCCATAGTGATACTTACACAATCAACACTTGCTCATTCTGTGAGGAGCACTCTGGAGTGGTGTAAAGAATGCTGACCCAGAACAAAATCTAGGTTACAATTCCTATTCTAACCAGTTTACAAATCCTTTTTAATGTTCAGAGTAACAGAGCCATGCATGACACGTTACAAACTTGACTCAGGAAAGAATTCAGGTTAGGTAAATATTTTTAAAATTTTTAACAATAAAAAAAAATCAAAATACATTTCATGCCTACTACATTTTAAGGCTATTGAGGCTCATAAGCAAACATTAGAAATAACAAAATATTCTCACCTTTTTAATTACAACAAAAAACTCTGAAAATGTTATTTATTTAAAGCTGCAGTATTAGAATTGCAAAACACCCTACAACCAGGTCACAAGGTTATTCAACAATTAAAAAAGAAAAATATGCACAAAAATTTTCCAAAGATTTTATCCTTTTATGAAATAGAAAAATATTTGAAATTAAAACCCCACAATGTACCACTTCTTTTAAAAAACACTCCCAAATAACATATGATTTAATCTTTTTAAATAAATAGACTATATATAAGTATCTCTTTGTAGTCTGCAACCTCGGGCCTTGTTATACACACCAACATGTCGGGCTTTGCATGACATATATGCACAGACTAAGAATTGGGTTACCTAAGGGACTTAGAGGTGTTATTTTTAAAAAAATGTTTAAACTATGACTAAATAGCCACTCAACAGAGTAAAAAGACTTCAACCATATTTCCCCATTTTGATATTGGGAAAATAATTTGGAAAGCCAACAACAGAATGCATCTTAAACAATGGTGGCAATGTCTATCTTTTTTTTCTGGTCTTGATTGCTTTTTTTTTTTTTTTTTTGGTGTTTAATTTTTTTTTCTTGTTTCTGGCGATTTTTTGAGACAGGGTCTCCCTATAGCTCCAGCTGTCCTGGAACTCACTCTGTAGACCAGGCTGGCCTTGAACTCACAGAGATCCACCTGACTCTGCCTCCCAAATGCTAGGATTAAAGGTGTGCGCCACCACACCAGGCCTGGCAAGGTCTACTTTTTAAAGAGTGTTCTCCTATTAAAAACATTTTATTAATGTCTATTTATGTTGGGATGGGCAACACCCTGATACATGTGTAGAAGTCAGAGAACAGCTTTTGGGAGTTTTTTCTCTCCTCCACCATGTGGGTACTGGAGCTCGAACCCAGATCATTAGGCTTTGACAGCAAGTACCTTTACCCACTGAGCAACTTGCTGACCCCTATTTTATTAATATATCAACCAGAAAAAAAGGTTTATGACAGTAGCTATCAATATGTTTTTCTTTTCTTTTTGACCTGTTTGAGACAAGGTCTTACTCTGTACCCCAAGCTGCCCTTGGGCTCTTTAGCCGTCATCTTGCCTCACCGGGCTGAGCCATCATGCCCAGCTCATATTTTCAAAGAATAGGAAGAATCTTAAGGTACTTGTTAATGGTTAGTTCGGAATTAATGTGTGGCCACATTAAGGAAAATTTATATATGAAAATTTTTATTAGGAAAATAACTTTTTAAAAACAATTTTACAATATTTTCTACTTCAAGATTCTTTTAGATAAAGCTGATGTGCCTTGTGGTTGAAATACAGAATGTGTTTTACAAATTTTCATCTAGTTCTACCTATTTTGTAAAACAAAACACAAATAATAAAAAGGTAGAGTTTTAACCGAGGTGTTCCACCCAAGCATCGTATGCTACCAGTGCCTAACGGTGGCATGCACTCCAAAGTTTATCAAGCAGCTTCAGTAAGAATTTAGTATTCTGTCGATCAAAATCGACGCTGTCATTAAAATGCAAATTGAGTGCTCTAGATTTATTTTTCCAAAACTTGTATCAAGCAGACAAGGGATCGCCAAACTTTTTTATAGGGCCAAATAATAAATATATCAGACTTGCAGGAACCTAAGATTTCACTACTCAAATACATCACTGCAAAGAAAAAGTACTCACAATCATGGATAAATAGCTAGCTGCCTGTGGGCTGTAGAGTGCTCACTGCTAGACTGACGTTGGTAAGAAACCTCACCTCAGCCTAGTACAAACACGCCCTCTACAGGCATGGAAGAACACAGATGGCTTAAAAGAATACAGATGAATAAACATTATTAAACAAACTCCACAGACTCAAATTCTCACACTGCTTTTTCCCCAATCATAAATGAATGTATATGTAAATATGTATGTATACAAGTTATAAAACTAGCTTATTTTAATTCATATTCTTTTTGGTGTGCTAATAGTATCAGTCCAGTCACATCAGCAGCAAAAGGACAGTAACTGAATACTCAGAGGCATTTAAATATTTTTACACAATGGGAAAAACTAATGTGTTCACTGTGCACCTCAAGAAAATATTGAAAGTATACTTCTGAATGTCATTTAAAATTAAATTGATTTGTTACAATTTGAAGCTAAATGTGATTTGCTTTGTTTTATTAGAAAAAATACTCAAGCAAGGTCTACAATCATTGGTCAATTAAGAATGACAAGAACATGGGCAATTAAAATAAAAATACAGGTACAAACTATATATCTGAAACACTTCTATTTGGCAATGTTTTAACAACCAAAAATTTAAAAAGAACAAAGGAGATTGCAGATTACTTCATAGATACAGAATAAAAACAAGTGATGAAGTGCTTAAGCAAAAGAAAACAAAAGATAAAATAGAACAACTGTTTTTTTTTTTCTTCTTTTTAACAATGAGCTCGCATCTGCTGTAGCTCATGGATAACACTATCGACAGCCGTTCCAGAGCGCCTCCGGCAGCAGGGCTTTGGCTCACACCGCACGGGGTTTAGGTGACTCGTCCCCGTGTGCCTCCTACCCGCCGCTAAGACTAAGATCTCCCTTACTTTCTATTCTTTTATTTTTTTAAAGCAAACAAGAAATGATTTATGCATCATGGAACCTTTCCCATTTGGGAACCAAAGGCTTAACTTTTTTACTTTTGTCTATTCTTTTTTTAAAAAAAAAAATTTATTGTAAAAATTGCTGGTTTTTAGATCACTGTAGTAAAGTGAAAACTCCTCAATTAGGAGTATTTTTTGCAGTTTGACTGCATATAACCACATACCTTACAATATGTCCTTCCAACAGTAAGGAAATAATTGATTTCACGGTCACTGTCAGAAATGAGTGCCACAGCTCTATTACAGGCCTAGGTCCTCCCCCAAAGACTTTCTGGAAGGATGTTCAATGTGTTTTGTTCTTACAGATATTAACAGTAGTACACAGTCCCTTAAGTCTGCAAAGACATTTATTTTATCAAGAAGGTGCTTTGTTAGCAAGTCCTCTGGCAGCACTAGTGAATTACAATAGCCTTCAATATTATCTCTACCATAATATATACATTTAACTTTCATGCCTCTAGAAAAACATCTACAGTACATTTCATAATATAAAAATATATTACAAATCTGCAGAATTATTTACAAGCAATGTTCTAATATCTCTATGCAACATTTGATACAATACTAACAAGTTACACATATTTCCATTTCTGCAAAGTTAAAAAAAATTCCATATGGCTTCTTGCTTACCAAGCAAGAAAGTGATTTTATTTTCCTTTTCAAAACCAACTTTGGTGCATAAAGGATTCAGTTTGAAGATACTTTAAAAAAAATACAATTTTTCTTACATTAAGAAAACTCAAAAATCAATGCTTTCTTCAGAAAAAAAAGTTAGAGTCATATAGGTTAAATGAAAATATGAAGATTATTCAAATAATCTGAAATCGAGGCTTTTCAAAAACCATTAACAGATTAACTTGTGTAGGCAAGTATTAACATACTGCACTCCATGAGAAACCCTAGTCCTGAAAGGGGAGCCACCAGACATACTGCAACACTCTTTAACAGTATTTTTCAGACCTAATTCGATAGACGAATTTTTAGTTGATTGCAAATGTCGTTCACTGTTTGCTTAAATACAAATTGAACACTTTTCTTATCAGAGTTCTGCAAAAGAACACAAATGGCAACCAATCACATCTATTTATCATGACTGAAAGGGTCATTTTCTCTGGTAATTTTCACTAAATATCTTCTACTATGACTTCAAATTGATAAAACACCCTTACAGTGCTTTTGGTATTTTTAAGGGCAAGTGTTTTGTTTTTGTTTTTGTTTTCTTTCCAATAAAACTATTGTAATCACTAAGGGGAAGAAAAAAAAAAGGCAGCTTAAAGCACAAGCATGCAAAGCCTTTCAGAAGCTGGCTGCTCCACTACGTTGCCAGAAGAGTGTTTGCTCAGTCTCCCACAGTACCATTCCATGAGATGTGGATATACAGTAATATATTAATATATTCCACAGAAGACCTACTTCATTCACAGAATGTCACACTAAGCATAAATAGTATTCTAAATACTGGACTTAAAAAATAAAAGAGGAAGGGGGCGACTCTAATGTGCAACTTTTCCTAAACCCATTGTCAGTGACTAAGACTGCAGGTCCCCGCTTGTTTGCTTTTATGAATTTATTTATTTTTTTTACCTCTTCAACCTCTTCTGCGGCATTGTTCTAAAAAAAAGAAAGAAAAGTTTTCTTTTATTCAGTTGAATCAAACACAATGAGTACTCCAAAAGAAACACTACAAATAAACTAAAATGCAGTGATAATTACAGGTTGTCATTAAATCTATTTCCAAGTGATGGCTCGGACCCTACAGTTCCTGCTCAGGAGACTAAGGCAGGAGAATTAACTGAGCCCAGAGTTCAAGGGCAGCCTGAGCAACACAGCAAAACCAGACCCAGGAACAAGAATTGTTTTTTGTTTTTTTCGGGGAGGGGGGGCAGCAGTCAGGCAGGGTCTCCCTGTAGCCCCAGCTGTCCTTGAACTCAGAGATCCACCTGCCTCTGCCTCTGCCTCTGCCTCTGCCTCTGCTGGGACTAAAGGTGTGCGCCACCACACCCAACTACATAGGGTGTTAATAAAATTTTTGTAACCTAATAATGTTTCTACAAAAGAAACCTATGTTTAACACAGGCATTCTAGCTTATTATTTTAAAATTTATAGTTAAAATTTGTTGTTAAATACCAAATATTCTTTGTAGTCTCATTTGAAGTTAAATATATTTTGAGGAATAGCCATGCTTTCATTTTCTTAACAAATGCCTTAGCAAGAATCCCACACATACACAAAAAGATTGTTTTTCTATTTTACAAGTCAAAATGCAGACACTTAGACAATCATCTCATATCAAGGCAAACAATGAAGCCTCCATGACTACACTACATTCAGTATGCTTCCAGAACAAAAACACAGAAATCAGAATTAACTCTTAAGGTGTTAGGGAGCTGTTTTCATTTTGTGTAGTTTTAATACACTTAACATAAAAGCAAGATAAGATGACCCAGGCCTGTAAACTCAGTACTCAGGCAGGTAGGCCAAAATTAAGGGTTCCAGGATAATCTGGGCTACACAAAAGTACCTACTGTCTTTAAGAATACTCTCATTTCCCACCAACAAAACTTTCTATTAAGAGCTATAAAGCCTGGTCTACAGAGTGAGTTCCAGGACAACTGGGGCTACAGGGAGACCCTGTCTCGAAAACACCAAAAAAAAAAAGAAAGCTGTAGAATCAGACATCTTTAGACCATCCAATATCATTCCTGTACTTCATCAATTCCAAGCTTGAAGAATATTTTAAGTCACTTTCACTAAAATATCTAAATTGTTTCCCACTTGGCACACCAACAACAAAAACAAGTTTATATGTTGAAAAAGGAAGATCAGGAAAGGAAGGCTACAAAGCAACAAACAGATGAGTTACCCTCAACTGCCAATTCTAAAAGCAGAACAGCTCTGCTAAAATACTATTTATTTGTTTTTGACACAGTCTCCCTCAATCCCCAGCTGGCCTGGAACTCACTATGTAGGCTAGGATGGCCTTGAACTCACAGAGATCCCTCTGCCTCTGCACATCTGCAGATGCAACTAAGCCCAGCAAAATATTGCTCTTTTAAGGTGCTAAAATTTTAATGGTCTTTCCCAAAGAGTACACAGAAATAAATCCAAATTATGTGCCAAGAAACAAAGAATTATGCAATTATCTTCCTTTTAAGAAGGGTGTAAGCTGTGACTTTCCCATATTCCAGGGAGCGACTGTGTCAATTTTCTCCTTTATAAAACAACTCATCCTGCCCGCTGAAGAGATGACTCAGCAGTTAAAAGGACTGGCTGCTCTTCCAGAGAACCCAGGTTCAATTCTCAGAGCCAATATTGTGGCTACAACAAATTGTCCTTAACTCCAGTTCCAGAGCCAATGCCCATTTCTGACTTCCTCCAGCACTGCATGGCAGGGGTACATCTATCGACATGCAGGCATTACACTCTTACACATTAAAAAAACATTTTAGGGGCTGGAGAGATGGTTCAGCAGTTAAGAGCACCCACATGGCTGAAAACCATCTTAGGCTGGGCGTGGTCGTCCACACCTTTAATCCCAGGACTCAGGAGACAGAGGTAGGCAGATCTCTGTGAGTTCAAGGCCAGCCTGGTCTACATAGCAAGCTCCAGGCCAGATGAACAGGGAGACCCTGTCTCAAAAAAAAAAATAAAAAAAACACCTCATCCTGCAAATAATAAATTTCTTCATCACTTAACCACCCTTCAATAAAAAAGATATAAAAAGGGGGAAAAGGGGCTGGAAAGAAGTCTCAGTGGTTAAGAGCACGTGCTGCTCTTGCAGAGGACCTGGGTTCAGTTCCCAACACCCACATGGAGCCTCTGTCACCCTTTCTGGCCTGTGCAGGCACTGCAAACATGAAACACACATACATGTAAGGCAAAACACACATAATATATATATATACGTATATATAATACATATAAAAATAAATATAAAAACGGGGGCAGAGGGCTCAGGAGTGTCAATGTGCTTCCTACAGCCTAGAAGAACATCTCCAACAGAACCTGTCATTGAATGGCATTTGAAACAGCGGAGTCTCAAAAGGAACCTTTAGGTGCCTGATTACCACAAAATAAGCTAGTTTTAGTTGGAAGGTGCCTTCCAGGCATGTATGAAGCCCTGTTTGATTCCCCCAGGACCTTCCCACTCCAAGTTAATAAATTTTACAATAGCTAAAAAAAAAAATTTGAGGGTTATCAATGACATTTTACTTCTGTCAATCATTACTCCCAAAAGCAAAATAATGTAAATTACAATTTATTTTGGAACATGAAGTGCATGCTTTTTTTTAAAAAACCTAGTGTGTTTTGTTTTGTTGTTTTGTGTTTGTCTTTCTTGAGACAGGGTCTCCCCTTAGTCCAAGGCTGCCTGGAACTCAACTCTGTAGGCCCAGGCTGGCCTTGAGCTCACCGAGATCCACCTGTCTCTGCCTCCCAAGTGACTAGGATTTAAAGGCATTGCACACACCAGGCAAAAAATAGCTTTTTAGGGCTTGGGTTAGCCATGGCGGCAGGGGGGCAGGGGGGCAGGGGGGCAGGGGGGCAGTGGGTGCAGGGGGGCCGGGGGCAGGGGTGGGCAGAGGCAGAGGCAGAGGCAGAGGCAGAGGCAGAGGCAGAGGCAGAGGCAGAGGCAGAGGCAGAGGCAGAGGCAGAGGCAGAGGCAGGCAGATCTCTGGGAGTTCAAGGCCAGTCATAGTGAGTTTAGGTCAACTGGGGCTACAGGGAGACCCTATCTCAAAAAGAAATAAAAATAAAAAAACTACTTTTTAAACACTTTCTCTCCTTTTCTAGTCACCCAAGTGCATGCTGCTCAGACACAGGCATGACAGAACACGGGCCCACAATGTCTGTATAACCCTGATCCTCAGGGAACTTACTGCTGCAATTTTCCAATTGACACAAGCTAGTAAAGCACAGTTCCTGGCACACAGCTGCTGAGAGGTGTCTGCAAAGCGCCCAGGAACCTGGAGGGAAGCCTGCTCTCTGCTCCTCCCAAGCACTCCTAAAACCAGCTCAGATAAAGTCAGAAATGGGAGACTCTGAGTGGATGGCTTCTTCTTATGGACATTGGGACTGAAAATGCTCTTTTGAAGTTAGGGGAGAATATAAGTTTCTAAGAATTCAATGAAGTATATGGTATTTAGTACACATGCAACTTATTTCCAGGTCAACAAAACTCTGATCATATACAAAGAATCATATTTTCTTTTGAGACAGGTTCTCCCTTTAGTCCCACCTGGATTGGAGCTCGCTATGTAGACCAGGCTGGCCTTGAATTCACAGACATCTGCCTGCCTCTGCTTCCCAAGTGCTGGGATTCAAGGCATGCACCACCACGCCCGGCTCAAATAATATTTTCATACAATATGCACTTAATTTCAAAATCCTTATGTAATATAATCTAATCCATTAAAAAAAAAAACTAGAATTAAACAAGCATGGACTTGGTTGTTTTTAACTCTTTGTGATGTCACTTCCACATAAAACAGCACCAGAAAAGGCAGGCATACTGGCCTGCTATGCCTGTCCTCTGAAAAAAGAGTGGTGTGGCAGAAGAATTCCTAGTTTAAAGCCAATATTGGCTACATGAGACCCTATCTCCTCCCCAAAACCACCAAAAGTAAGGAAACTAGGCAGAGAACTTCAGCAGACATCGCCTGTCCCAAGTCCACACTCTGAAACCCTGGGAGCACCAACATGATTCTGATGTTCAAATGGGGATGCTCAACTAGAACTATCTGCTGAGGAGAAAGAAAAAAAAAACACAACTCTGAAATCTAAGCATTTTAGATTCAAAATATTAAATCTGTACTTAAAAACCCAACTTACCCCAAACTTAGAGACATTTAAGACTACAATTCGACAGGTGTGGTGGCGCACGCCTTTAGTCCTAGCACTTGGGAGGTAGAGGCAGGTGGATCTCTGTGAGCTCAAATCCAGCCTTGTCTACCAGAGTGAGTTCCAGGCCACCTGGGGCTAACAAGGAGACCCTGCCTTAAAAAAAAAAAAAAAAAAAGATTACAATTCACTGGGCCTAGTGGCACACGCAGTACTTGGGAGGCAGAGGCAGGCGAATCTCTGTGAGTTCAAGGCCAGCCTGGTCTACAAAGAAAGTTCCAGGCCAACTGGGGTTACAGGGGGACCCTGTCTCAAAAAGAAAAGAAGAAGAAGAAAAAAAGAGATTACAATTCAAGCTGGGCATGGTAGCACATGCCTTTAATCCTAGCACTTGGGGGACAGACAGATGTCCAAGTTCCAGGCCAGCTGGAGCTACAGGGAGACCCTATTTCAAAAATAACCCCCCCCCCAACACACACATGCAAAAAGATTACAACTCAAAAAGTAAAACATGCTGTCAGGAAATAAATTACCTGTAAATGTTTGGGTCCAAAAGCAAGGCAGTATCTTTGGGTAGCTTTGACAAATGAACTACTTTAGTTTTTAACTGATGTCGTTCACTTTCATTCACCCATACATCTGGCAGACTGTGAATTGGAAAAAAAAAAAGTTTTAAAAATTAGCTTTTTATCCTGCACATGCCTTCACCTCTACCTTTACTGTTAATCTGACAGGGTTACCTACTGGACTCTGCAAAGCCAAGGGTGCTCTGCCATCTACTTAGCCTGACACTAAACAGAAGCAAAAGTTTTAAATGATAGATTTAGGAAAACTAGGAATTTTTGCAGACTGACTTTTATTTTTATTTTATTTGGTTTTTTGCAGACTGACTTTTATTTATTTTTTTTTATTAATTTTATTTATTTCTGTATGCGTATGAATGTACTGTCTGCATGCAATTTTGTGCACCCGTGTCGTGCAATGCCGCGGAGGTCAGAAGAGGGCGTCAGATTCCCCTGGAACTGGAGTTCTCCTGGAATTGGAGTTTCAGACAGTTCTCAGCCGCCATGTGGGTGCTGGGGATCGAACCCGGGTCCTCTGCAAGAGCGGTCGGCGCTCTTAACCGCTAGGCCATCTCTCCAGCCCTGCAGACTGACTTTTAAACTGACAGAAATTCACATCTGAGCTTATTTAATCCGACAGTGAGCTTCTTCACCAAGAAGAAAAAAATCCATGCATGAGCTTAGAATATAGCTCAGTGGTAGAGTAAAAAAAAAGTGGAAGAGACAGCTCTCTCCATAAGACAAGCTCAAGTTAAAGGGGAAACACTGTACAGTTGTGACCAAACTCTAAAGGTTATATAATTCCTAATAGCAAGAATACTGAAACAACTGAACTTGACTTTTTTTTTTTTTTTTTTTTGGTCTTTTTGAGACAGGGTCTCCCTTTAGTCCCAGCTGGCCTGGAGCTCCCTCTGTAGACCAGGCTGGCCTTGAACTCAAGAGATCCACCTGCATCTGCATTATTATCAAAATAACAGTTTAAGCCAGGAAGGGTCGCACACAACTTTAATCCTAACACTTGGGAGGCAGAAGCAGGCGGATCTTTGTAAGTTCAAGGTCAGCCTGGTCTACAAAGTGAGTTCCAGGACAGCTGGGGCTACAGGGAGACCCTGTCTCTTAAAGACCAAAAACAAACAAAAAACAACAACAACAAAAAGCGGTTCTTAACTGCCATGTGGGTGCTGAGAATTGAACCCAGGTCCTCTGCAAGAGCAGTCAGCATTCTTAACTGCTGAGCCATTTCTCCAGCCCCATGAATGCAATGTATTTAAACTATATTCACCACCTCTTCATACAATTCCACAACAGTTGCCTGAATGTTATAGAGGGAAGCAATAGCTTTCTTTCTTTTTTTTTTTTTTCCCCAAGACAGGGTCTCCCTGTAGTCCCAGCTGTCCTGGAACTCACTTTGTAGACCAGGCTGGCCTTGAACTCACAAAGATCTGCCCTCCTCTGCCTCCCAAGTGCTAGGATTAAAGGCATGCACCACCACGCCCGGCACAATAGCTTTCTAAATGGACTTAAAATCTACAGGAAAGAACCCATGCCTGGTACTGTAACCCTAGCTAAGAACTGTGGTGGGTAGGAGACTGTGGACTCCAGGAGAGAACGGAGCACTACTGCTAATGCAACATAGTATGGACCTTTCTTTTAAATTCTTAGGTTTATATACAAGAATTACTGTATCTCCTCACTTCTCATCAGAAAAGCTTCTTTATACAATGGATGGCAATTAATCAAAAGCACTCTTTACTTAAAAAATGCAACTTTTGAAGCATACTCTTAAAGCTTTCAATTGACAACCCTAACACCCTCAAAAACTGTGCAATTTAATTTCTCTTAAGACTTTTATTTTAATAAGTTAAATAATTTTTATGCTTAAGATTTTTTTTTTTTTTTTTTTTTTTTT
>VZQC01003599.1:819910-833452 GCA_009823505.1 Rhizomys pruinosus
GGATGGGATGGGATGGGATGGGATGGGATGGGATGGGATGGGATGGGATGGGATGGGATGGGATGGGATGGGATGGAGGGAGGGAGGAGCATACCAAAAAATTTACAAAAATAGCCATAAACCAAATATGGTAGTAGCACACACATACAATCCCAGCACTTGGAAGGTAAAGGAGAATCTCAGAGGATGACAGAGTGCAAGGTCATCCTTGGTGATACAGGCAATTCAGAGTCAGCCTGGACTACAGGAAGACCTTGTCTCCAAAAACTGCTGGGAAGTAAAGAAGACTAATTCACAAGGAAGAAATCTGCTGTCTGCCTGGGTTCTGTTGTCACGCCTGGTAGGCTTTACCTTAAATGAAGGAATCCACCTAATCTAAATAGTATTATCCATCTGAACAAAGAATCTTTAAAAATGAAAGAAAACTTGCATACTTCCCATGCACTACCAGACTTTGAAAATTACTATTTCAATGTGCCTACAGTTTGCACACTTAAATTGGTGCTTTAGCATTACTTAACATAATCGCCATACTTTTAACCAATTTCAAGTTATACCCAAATAAATACTGCAATGTCATTCTGAAGACAAAGTAAAAACAGAAACAAAAATAAGATCCTTCACTATATAAAAATATCTAGTTGAGAGTGTATAGAGCTTAGATCAGGGACTTTCCAGGACCATCTGAAGCACAGAATACCAGGGCACTCCCCCTGCCAACTAGAACTGAGGGAGTGTCCAAGTGGATTTTTTGAAGAACCTTCAGAACAGAAAGGTAAGAGTGAGTTAGAACTCCAATATATAAACAAATATAAACAAAACTGAAAGCCTGAAACCTAGACAAGTCAACACTCCATAAACGGGGGAGGGGGGGCATCTGAAGGAGGCAAGCAAAGCAAGGCTTCAACACAGTGAAGAGGCATTTAGGATTCTTGTCAGAATGCAGGCAAAAAAGGGAAACCAACATGCCAGGGACACAACGAAGGGACAACATGGGAAAGGTGCAGGATAATTCCACACCAAGCTCTACCAACCCTATGGGAGATTCCTACAGTGGCATCCCCCTGGGGAAGGCGCAGGACACAGATCTTAGAGGAACAATTGAAGAAATATTCAAAGAAATCAAAGAATATAAAAAACAAGTCAGAGAACTAAGGAGAATGAAAAACTGGAGAAAGACCTAGAGGAAGTGGAAACACTGAAAAAGGAAACCAACAAGAGAAGTAAGAAACTACAGGAAGAGATTGAGAAGCTCCAAAAGGAAGTGGAAATACTAAAGAAATCACAGGATAGAATGAAAAAGGAAATAGAACACTCATCCAATCAAGAGGAAAGGAAAGGAAAAAGCCACAGAAACAGAATGGAGGAAGCAGAACAAAGAATATCAGACCTGGAAGATAACACAGAACAACTAAAAAGTGCAAGTAAACATTATGAAATTTTTAAAAATACACAAAAGTGGAACAACCAGGAAATATGGGACACTATGAAAATATCAAACCTTCGCATCATAGGAATAGAGGAAGGAGAAGAATCCCAAGAAAATGGTATTGATCAGATCTTCAACAGAATAATAGATGAAAATATCCTCAAACTAAAAAGACAACCCCGCCCCTGGGCTAGAGAGATGGCCTAGCGGTTAAGAGCGCCGACCGCTCTTACAGAGGACCCGGGTTCGATCCCCAGCACCCACATGGCGGCCGAGAACCGTCTGAAACTCCAATTCCAGGAGAACTCCAGTTCCAGGGGAATCCGACACCCTCTTCTGACCTCCGTGGCATTGCACGAAATGCCACCCCATGGTTGTGGCTAGGGAGGTCCCATTGATTTAGAATGTAACCCATCTTAACTAAAATTTTCCACATCCTCTTAGGTAGACGCATCGATTATCAGCCAATAGGGATAGCTTGACCTACTTCCCCTCTTTTTCAATAAGTACTCCTAATTTCCTTTTCTTGACTTACTGCCCTGGCAAGTTTTCAAGCACTATATCGAAGGGGAGTGGTGACAGGGGCCAGCCTGTAGAGTTCCTAACTTTAGGAATGATTTTGGGTGTGGGTTTCCTGTATTGGCTTTGATTACATTGAGAGATGATCCATCTGAACCTAGTTCCCTCTAGGACTTTCTGTTCTAACAGTTGTGTCTTCCATCCTGTGAACAAAATAAACACTCTGAACAGTGTGATCAATACCAACTTGGGAGGAAGGTTTATTCAGCTTATAATCTCGCTGGGTCACAGTTTATCGCTGAAGGAGCCCAAGGCAGGAACTCAGGGCAGGAACCTGGAGGCAGGAGCGAAGCACAATGGCCATGGAGGAATGAAGTTCACTGGCTTGCTCCCTGGCTAATGCCCAGCCCGCCGCCCTGTATAGTGGTACACACAGAACACCTTCCCCAGGGTGGCACCACTCCATTGTGGGCTGGGGGCCCCTCCCAACACTGCTTTCCACATCAAAGAACAATATTCCACAGATTGTGGGACACCAGCCAGCCCAATGGGCCAATTCCCCAATTGAGGCTCCCTCAACCCAAGGGTGTGTCAAAGTTGACACTAAAGCTGTCCAGCACAGACCTTTAAGAGCATGACAAGGCATGCTGGATTTTGTCAAAAAGGTCTTTCTTGCATCAATTGCAGATTTTTGGGAATGTGGTTTTTTTTTAATTATATCCATATGTAATGTTTTTAATATTTTATTGATTTCATTGCTGAACCATCCCGTGCATCTCTGGTATGAATCCAAAACTGGTCCATGATGGGGATGGATGTCTTTCTGATGTGGGTCTGTTATGCGGTTTCGACGTAGTTTTTGTTTGAAGAAAAAATTTTGCTACATCTGTGTATTATCAATGAAGATGGGTCTTTCATAGTTCTCCTGTTCTCTGGTTTGGTATCTTTGCCTGGTTTGGTATAATTAATATTATTTATAGAATGATGTCTTGGCTCATGAGAAGGAATTCTGGGAGATTGTCCTCCTGCTTGAATCCTGAACAATTTAGTTAGTAATATGGTTGTAAGCTTTTTGAAAATGTTTTCTAGAATTCTCTGCTGAAAACCTTGTGGGCCTGGGATTTTTTTTTTAAGGTTAGGTATTCTTTATTCCATCTTCCCTTTCTTCATATATTTATGTGTTTGTTTGTTTTAAGCTGTGATCTCTTCTTGGTTTTAAGCTTGTGATTCCCAGGATGGAATTTAGGATTAATACATCGTCCCCATCTTTCTTCTAGGTTTTCAAAAAACCTGAGCTAAGTATAGGGTTTTTTTTTTTTTTTTTTTGATTTCTTTTTGAGTATAAGGTTTTTGAAAGTATTCCATTAGTGATTGTTTGGATCTTTTTCATTAGGTTGTTATGTTTCCTTTCAATCACAATTCTATGATTTGTAGTTTTGCTATTTCTGTCTTTTGGTTAAACTGGGCTGGAGTTCCTGTCCCATCTTATATTTTCTAAGAACCAGTTTTTTGGATTTGTTGATTTGTGTGTGTGTGTGAGTGCGCGCGTGCGCGTGTGCGTGTGTGTGTGTGTGTATGTGTGTGTGGTTTATTTTCTTTGTTTGTATTTCATTGATTTCTGCTCTGATTTTGTTATTTCTTCCTGTCTTGCATTTAGGGTTTCATTTGTTGTTTCTCTCAAGTGTTTTAGCTGCGTTGTTAGATTATTCACTTGTGATCTATATCGGTTTTTCTGATGTAGCACTCAGGGCTGTCAACATCCCTTCACATTAAGTTGATACCTATCCTTGAAAGTGAACGATGGGTTTCTTGTAGACAGCATATGATGGGTTTTGTTTCCTAATCCAGTCTCACCAGTATCTTTTTTTTTTTTTGGTCTTTTTTGCGACAGGCTCTCCCCGTAGCCACAGCTGACTTGGAACTTCGATCTGTAGACCAAGGCTGGCCTTGACCTCACCAAAGATCTGCCTGCCTCTGCCTTCCCAAGTGCTAGGATTAAAGGCGTGCGCCACCAAATGACCTGCGCTCTGTTTTTGATTGGGGAGTTTAGCAAATTAATATTTAAGGTTATATGTGAAAG
The DNA here is from genome assembly GCA_009823505.1 of Rhizomys pruinosus. Classification (NCBI taxonomy): domain Eukaryota; kingdom Metazoa; phylum Chordata; class Mammalia; order Rodentia; family Spalacidae; genus Rhizomys; species Rhizomys pruinosus. The sequence continues at coordinate 823,939 of VZQC01003599.1, forward strand.
ATCCATTTCACTTCATTTCACTTTAATTATTCATTTTGCTTTTTTAGTCGTCGGTTTTACTTCTGCAGTTATGTTATTAATTTCTCTTTCTATGTGCTTGGGCATAGTTGCTCCCTCTCTTCTGTCCTTTGAATTGCCTTCAAGTATTCTCTGAAGGGTGGTCGATTAGTCCACTTTTCGTTGGTGTGATAAAAACCCCATGACCAAGGAACTATATAAAAAGGAGAGTTTATTTGAGTTTACAGATTGAGAATTCAGGGAATTAGAGTCCAGTGTGGTGGGTAAGGCATGGGGCCGGGCTGGAGCAGAAATCCAAAGTTCACATCCCTTCCAATGAGCATGGGAAGTGGGGAGGCAGAGACTGGAAGACTGCAAGTGCTTGTTGCACTCACTAAGCCCACCCCAAATGATGTACTTCCCTCCAGCAATGGCCACACCTTCTAAGCTCCCAGAACAGTGCCATCAACTGGGGACAAAGTCGTCTGAAAATACTTGAAGCCTATGGGGGACCTTCTCATTCACCACCAACAGTTCTTTTCGGCTGTATTCTATCATCATTGTTTAATGTTAATGGAAGATTTTTCTTTTAACTATAATTGACATTTATTGCTGGGTATAGGTAACCTGGGTTGCATCTGTAGTCAATTTTAACGGGAATGTTTTGTTCCACATTCTTCTTGCTTTCATAGCTTGCATGGAGAAGTCCGTTGTAATTCTGATTGGTTTTCCTTTATGTACTTGTGTACTTTATGTACTTGTTTTTCTCTTGGTGGCTTTAAGGATTTTGGTCTTTGTTTTTGGGGCATCTAGCGTTTTACTATATATGGCATTGTGGAGTTTCTTTTCTGATTCTTGTCTGTTTGGAGTTCATGTGCTTCCTAGTATTTTTTATTGGTTTGTCTTTTATTTTGGGAGGGGGTTGGTCTTTTTTATTTTATTAATTATCTGTATGTGTATCAATGTATATCTGCATGCAAAGTCGTGTGCACCNTAGGATTGTTTGGATTATTTTATTGCTGTTAATCTTTAAATTTTAATAAACAAATTATATGGATTATATTGGATTTGTCTTTCAGTTGATATTTTATTATGTATTTTGGTTTTTAAAATGGGATATTAAGAGGCTAATGTATACTATTTTATTTCTATATAAAAGAAATATTTGGGATTGTTGTTGAATTTTTTTTCGATTTCGTTGTGTGTTTGTGTGTTGTGACAATCATATGGGAATACTTCAAAAACCTATACAAAAAAAAAAAAAAAAAACCCTATACTCTACTCAGTTTGAAAACCTAGAAGAAATGGACGAATATCTAAAATCCTGGGAATCAGCAAAGCTTAACCAAGAAGAGATCAACAGCTTAAACAGACCCATAATATATGAAGAAAGTGAAGATGAAATAAGAAACCTAACTTAAAAAATCCCAGGCCCAAACAGTTTCACAGCAGAATTCTAGAAAACATTTCAAAAAGACTTACAACCATTATTACTCAAATTGTTCAGGATTCAAGCAGAGGGAAATCCCCCAAATTCCTTCTATGAAGCCAATATCACTCTAATACCAAAACCAGGCAAAGATACAACCAAAAAGGAGAACTATAGACCCATCTCATTAATGAACACAGATGCAAAATTTCTCAACAAAATACTCGCGAACCGCATACAGACCCACATCAAAAAGATCATCCATCATGACCAAGTTGGATTCATACCAGAGATGCACGGATGGTTCAGCATATGAAAATCAATAAATATCAAAAAACATAAATGGACTGAAAGAACAAAAACCACACGATCATCTCAATTGATGCAGAAAAAGCCTTTGACAAAATCCAGCATCCCTTCATGCTTAAAGTCTGTGCTGGACAGCTTTAGTGTCAACTTGACACACCTGGGTTGAGGGAGCCTCAATTGGGAAATTGGCCCATTGGATTGGCCTGTGTCCACATCTGTGGAATATTGTCTTGATGGTGGAGCAGTGTGGGAGGGCCCAGCCCACAATGAGTGGTGCCACCCTGGGAAGGTTGCTGTGTACCATATAAGGCGGCAGGCTGGGCATGAGCCAGGGGAGCAAGCCAGTGAACAGCATTCCTCCATGGCCTGTGCTTCAGCTCCTGCCTCCAGGTTCCTGCCCTGAGTTCCTGCCTTGGGCTCCTTCAGTGATAAACTGTGACCCAGGAGATATAAGCTGAATAAACCCTTTCCTCCCCAAGTTGGTGTCGGTCAGAGTGTTTTGTCACAGGAATGGAAGACAAACTAGAACAAAGTCCTAGAGGGAACTGGTTCAGAAGGATCATTCCTCAATGTAATCAAAGCCATATACAGGAAACCCACAGCCAAAATCATCCTAAATAGAGAACTTAGCAGGGCTGGCCCCTGTCACCACTCCCCTTCAATATAGTGCTTGAAACACTTGCCAGGGCAGTAAGGCAAGAAAAGGAAATTAAAGGAGTACTAATTGAAAAGAGGAAGTCAAGCTATCCCTATTGGCTGATGATATGATTGTCTACCTAAGGGATGTGGGAAAATTTAGTTAAGATGGGTAGCATTCTAAACCAATGGGACCTCCCTGGCCACACCCATGGGGTAGGATATAGTGACGAAAATGTTTAGGACTTGGCCCTGAGATTTCAGTCATGCTCACTATATAACCAGACATTCTGCAATAAAATCTCTTCCTGCATTTGGACCTTAACATGCGTCCACATGGTGTGCTTTCCTGAGCGTGTTTCCCACATGGATCGTCCTGGGATTAAATGGGCCCCACAAACCTCGGGGGGGGGAGCTCCCCACAATTGGCGCCACGAACGTGGGGCATAGAGACCAGTTGGTAAACTAGAATCTCTGCAAGATGGGAAATGACACCTTCAATGAAGCTATTTTTCAGAAGGAATTGTTTTGTGATGTATGGCATGTGTTTGTTGACTGTGTGCTGTGGTTTGCTGTGGCTGTTGTGTTTCAAGTTGTGGCATGGAGAAAGTTTAGCATCTCCAAATCAGTGAAGGCATGGACTACGGATGGATGCAGAGGGAATTCTCGTATTGACTCTGCTGGTGCGCCTGTGGACAGCGCTGATGGAGACTTGGCCTGTGTGCCGGAGACCTTTTCTCTGATAGGTTTTGGGAAGCTTGCATTCTCTTGTGGGTTTTCACCCACTCAGTGGGGCATGATTATGGAGCCCATGGGCGCTGTTTTGGCTTCCCTGGATTGGGGGCATCTGTTGCTTCCCCAGCCTTCCCAGGTGGCGGGTATTCAGAGAAATTGTGAGAGGAAGAGCCCTTCCCCTCCCATGCACTTGGCCTTCTAGAGGTTTTGAAATGGGCTTGAAACCTGCCCTGCAGCCTGGGGCCCAGCCCCTAAGAGAAGCCCCGGCTTCCGTCTTCTGGCCACAGTTCGGGTAGCGAAGGTCACAGTGGCTGGAAGGACGGGCGTGCCCGTGGAGCAAGCAAGCTCAATCTTTTTGTGGCAAGCCTTCCATAGAGGCATTCATTTGCACCTTTGCACAGGCAGGCTTGGGTTGTAGAGGCAACCACCCGGGAATTAATCTACCAACATTGGTTTGCATGGAAGCTTGTGAAAAGTCAGGCACAGTCTAAATGTGTTTTTAAAAAGTGTCCTTGCCAGAGGCAGGTGAATCTTTGTGAGTTCAAGGCCAGCCTGGTCTACAGAGTGAGTTCCAGGACAGCTGGGGCTACGGGGAGGGAGACCCTGTCTCGAAAAGACCAAAAACAAAAAGAAAGTGTCCTCCTTAAAAATTTTTCTTCGCATGCTTTTAATCCTAGCATTTGGGAGGCAAAGGCAGGCAGATCTTTGTGAGTTCAAGGCCAGCCTGGTCTACAGAGCGAGTTCCAGGACAGCTGGGGCTACAGGGAGACCCTGTCTCAAAAAAAAAAAAAAAAATTCTGTAAATAGTGTTAAATAGTGTAAAATAGTGCTTAATTCTGCTGAAGTTCAGAAGCTTTGAGTTAAGCTACAGGATGATTTCTTTCCTTTTGTCTGCTAAACTTCCCCCAAGATCTCTTCTAGAGGCCAGTCTTCTCTGATGCAAATTGAGCTTGTAAATTCCAGGCTTCGTGGTGGCCCAAGCCTTTAATCCAAAGGGATGTCTGTGAGTTGGGGCAGGCCTAGTCTACAGGGTGACCTCCAGGCCAGCTCTGTGAGGAAGCCCTACCTTGAAAAGACCAAAGGCAAAATATGAAGCTGTTACATTTTTCAGTTTGTAGCTGTTTGTAAATACTCTCGTTAATCTAGTCCAATGTTTGTTCTGTGCCCCTCTCCTGCTCTGGAAACAGCTGATAGCTGCTGGGGGAAGGGCTGGCTTTACAGTATTCTGTGTTTCACTGGGAAGCATAAAGTCTCAGGCACTCTTGCCCAGGGGCAGTGCTTTGTCTTTCATTGTGTTTTAAAGGTGCAGCTTTGACTGTGGACCTCTGGGAAGACTCAAGCCCAACCTTAATTGTGTAAATGACCTTTTTTCATTGAACATCAAACAATAATGTGGCTTTCTTCTCTTACAGGTCAACCTAACAAATCTGTATGTATGTATGTATGTATGTATGTGTGCGCGCACACATGTGTATGGATGTGTACTGGTGTTCTAAGTATATTTTAATGTTAACAGCTATATTACCACCAATAAGAACACTGCCTCTGAGTTGGAACGTGGCCCTTCCATCTCAAGACGCAAATTTATATTAAACAGCCAACACATAATTCAATTTCAACAAAGGTTATGGGTTATCTATTAAAAAATTTAAAATAATGGATCTACACTGCCACCTACTGGTTACACCCTTTCAACATCTAAAACAAAGATGTAACCAGGTTTTTGTTGTATTAAAGTGTTAATAAGTTTTTGGGTCTTTGGGAATAAAAAAGAAAAAATTTTTTTAATTTAAAAAATTTTTAAAAAGTGAATTCCCATTAACATCATTGCGGAATTCGCGGTTGCCTTTTTTTTTTTTTTTTTAATTTTATTTCTGTAGTGTATGAATGTACTGTCTGCATGCAGGCCTGTGCACCCGTGTCGTGCAATGCCACGGAGATCATAAGAGGGTCTCAGATTCCCCTGGAACTGGAGTCATCCTGGATTTGGAGTTTCGGACGGTTCTTGGCTGCTATGTGGGTGCTGGGGATCGAACCCGGGTCCTCTGTAAGAGCGGTCAGCATTCCTAACCGCTAGGCCATCTCTCCAGCTCCATTTTTATTTTTAATTATTGCATGCATACAGGCTAAGACAAGCCTTCATTTTGTTCAGATGGCCAGTGGGTAGCTGGTGTTCAGGCCTGCATTTCATTTGGGTGGCCAGTTGGTTGGAGAAAGGCTCCCTTTGTGAACCACCAACCTGGGTAGCTGGTGGTGTGAAATTCCTGTCCTGGCTCTGGGCAGGTGGAAAGTCACAGCCAAGAGTGGGAAATGTGTCTCGTTGTCCCAGGCTAAGGACCTGAGTAGGAAGTTACCTCTCTGGTCAGGTTACAGGAGGAACCAACTGACCTCTATGCCGAAGGGTCAGTTCCCCACAGTGTCCACAAAGTGGGGACTGTGTCCCCCTTCCCTTAGCAGGACTGCACTGGACCTGCTCCTGACAAAGGAAGCTTCCTAGAAGCTCCCACAAAAACAACAACAACAAAAAAAATCAAGATGGTAATGATGGTAACAACTTCTCATGAGGCATATCTAGCCAGTCTTTAATTAACTAGTGGGCATAAGAACTGTAAAAGAAAATTTTATTAAGAGCTAGATATTGAAAAATCTTTAAAGCAGGTTTTCATGCCAAACCTAGAGAAGGCCAAGAGCTTGGAGGAAGATAGTCATTAAAATCCACTCTGTGGGAGCTGGAGAGATGGCCTAGCGGTTAAGAGCTCCAACTGCTCTTTCAGAGGACCTGGGTTCAATCCCTAGCACCCACATGGCAGCTGAGAACTGTCCTTGACTCCAGTTCCAGGTGAATTCGACACCCTCTTCTGACCTCCGCGGCATTGTACGACATGGGTGCACAAACCTGCATGCAGACAGTACACTCATAAACATAAAAATAAATTTAAAAAATCCACTTTGTAAGGTTTGTAGTTTAAAATGGTATACTTAAAAATAACGTCTATTTAGGGGCTGGAGAGATGGCCTAGTGGTTAAGAGCGCTGACTGCTCTTGCAGAGGACCCATGTTCGATCCCCAGCACCCACATGGCGGCTGAAAACCATCTTTAACTCCAGTTCCAGGGGAATCCGACGCTCTCTTCTGACCTTCACGGCATTGCACGACATGCGTGCACAAACCTACATGCAGACAGTACACTCACACACATATGAGAAAAAGCAAAAACATATATTTATAGAGAGAGGTATTTCAGTAGAGATTTATACAGAAATACAAAATAAAAATGTAAATTAATGGACTTGCTTTCTCTGAAGTCATAGTCTAGTCATATAGTTTTAAAGAACAAAGTGTATATTGGGTAAAATTTATTTGACAGGTATTCAACTCTGTCCAAACTTTGTGTACACATTACAGGATATTTTAAGACTTAGTAAAAATGTTTAGATTAGTTAAATTTGGTTGGAGGTTTTGGTGAAAATGGTAATACATTTGAACTAATTGGGAATATAAACTGTTAATTGTTGCCAGGCATGGTAGCGCACGCCTTTTATCCTAGCACTCGGGAGACAAAGGCAAGGCAGATCTTTGTGAGTTCAAGGCCACCCTGGTCTACACAGTGAGTTCCAGGACAGCTGGGACTACAGGGAGACCCTGTCTCGAAAAGACAAAAAAAAAAAAAAGTTAATTGTTTTATTTATAATTTGTATTGAATTTCCAAGAATAACTTTGGGGTTAAGGTACACAAATGGTTTCTATATTTTTCTGTGTTATACAGTATCACCCTGTAACACTTTTCTTTTAGTTGTAGAATAATTTAAAGAAATTAAGTTTAAGTTCACTTCCTAAATAAGTAGCATACAGTCAATGATAAATAGTTTGGGTAAATTTGATGAAAACTTACACCTTGGTTCCTGTTTATGGTATGTGTAATACAACTTAGGCATCTATAGGTCAAAACATAAAAATTTAAGAAACAAAAAGAGGGAGGTGATATAATATTCCTTCTGGGATACAAATGGAAAACTGTGTTCCAAACCTCTTGATAAATTTTCAATTTTAAGATCCTGAAACTAACAATGGGAGGAGAATTGTATGTTCCCACAGGTAAAAACACCCATCTAAATGCCTGAAAACGTACAACTTTTGGCTGTACAGGATGGACTGGGAAATGCCAGAAGAGAGGCTGACCCATCTGAACATTAAAGAAAGAGGAACCTCAGACTGCCTGAGTCACAGACACTGAGCATCTCTCTGAATTCTATTTGGGATAACTGTTTATAATGGGCCCTAATGAAATTTACCTTCCAGATGCTGAGAAACCTTCCTACCTCTCCCCTTTTATAGGAAAAAGAAAAACATGATGGTAATGAAGTCATTCCCTAACTGTAAATTAGAGCCAACTGTTATAGTGGTAGTTTTTTTTTTTTTTAATTTTGTATGTGTATGAATGTACTGTCTGCATGTAGGTCAGTGCACCCATGTTGTGCGTGCAATGCCGCAGAGTCAGAAGACGGTGTCGGATTCCCCTGGAACTGGAGTTCTCCTGGAATTAGAGTTAAAGACAGTTCTCAGCCGCCATGTGGGTGCTGGGGATCAAACCCAGGTCCTCTGCAAGAGCAGTAGGCACTCTTAACCTCTAGGCCATCTCTCCAGCCCCAGTGGTAATTTTTATATAACAGGTATAACTACCTTTTTTTTTTTTTGGTATTTTTGAGACAGGGTCTCCCTTTAGTCCCAGCTGGCCTGGAGCTTGCTCTGTAGACCATGCTGGCCTTGAACTCACAGAGATCCGCCTGCCTCTGCCTGCTGAGTGCTGGGATAACTACCTTCTTTAATTGACTGATAGACATAGGAACTGTGAAAGGATAATTCTCTATTTAGAGCCAAATACAATAGTAAAGTCTTTATAAGCTGTGTGATTAAGCAAAATATATTAATACAGGAGATAATACTGTTTAAATGCCTGTACATCTAATTGCTTGTGGTTTATTAGTAGGATTAAAAAGGTACCCATGGACAAACTGTCAACTCATGAAGCAAAACAACTTGAACACACTAGAGTCCAAAAATGACATCTCCAGAGAAAATAGACTGTTTTGCTTCTCACCCACTTGTGCCCCTTTCCCAAAGCCTAGGGAACAACTTGCGGAAGAGGAGGTGTGATAGAATGTAAGGGCTGTGGAGATTGGGGTGAACTGTGAGACTACAGCAATAAAGACTGGACTCTTATTTGATCAACATGCTTGTGCATACAAGCTTCTCCAATTGGACTATGGGAACCTTGAGTTTTTCAAAATTTGGACATAGATACTTACTAACTGGTTTTACATGAATGTTACTTACATTCATTGCTTATGCTTGACAATTGGTTCACTTCATGGTTGGGTTTTTTTGGATATTAATTGGCCTTAGTGTGAAAATAAAGTTTCAGGTCTGACCTGCCCCCCACTGCCTAGCACTCAAAACAGGCTTGAGCAGCCGGCTATTCAAAACTCAGGCTCCTTTGTGTTGTTAGCCTCGCCCATGGGCTCCCCTGCCTCTCAGAAAAGAGGCTGGTGGGAAAGTAAACTTGTACAGCCACTATGGAAAGCAGTGTGGAGAACCCTTGGAAGACTCAAAATGAGCTTACCACCTGACCCAGTCATACCACTCCTGGGTACATACCCACAAGACTCATCTTACCGCAGACACACATGCATAGCCATGTTTACTGCAGCTTTCTTCATAATAGCAAAAACCTGGAACCAACCCAAGTGCCCCTCAACTGATGGGTAGATAGAGAAAATGTGGTACATCTACACAATGCAGTTCTATGCAGCGGTTAAGAAAGATGACATCATGGGCTTTGCAGGTAAACAGATGGAACTAGAAGATATTGTGTTAAGTGAAGTAACAGTCCCAGAAAAATCAAACAAATGGTGTCCCTCTATAGCACCAATTACCTAGCTGTATTTCTTGCGCACAGCCCCTTGAGCTTTTGTCCAAGTAGTTGGGAGTGATGCATATTGGAAAGAACAACAACAACAACAAAAGAAAAGACTGCGTCGGGCTGGAGAGATGGCCTAGCGGTTAAGAGCACCGACTGCTCTTGCAGAGGACCGGGGTTCGATCCCCAGCACCCACATGGCGGCTGAAAACCGTCTTTGACTCCAGTTCCAGGGGAATCCAATGCCCTCTTCTGACCTCCGCGGCATTGCACGACACGGGTACACATGTGATACATGCATATAGTACATTCATACACATACAAAAATAAATAAAATTAAAAAAAAAAAAGACTGTGTCAAAGAACTGACTGAAACAGTGAACTTCTGCTCAAAACAGTCAACTTCCACATGGAGAATATTGAGAAAGACTGAGAAAGAGATGAAAAGCATGTTTGGCAGAATGCATGAGCTCTGGTGGGGTGGGGGGATG
>VZQC01003599.1:835128-861157 GCA_009823505.1 Rhizomys pruinosus
AGAGAGAGAGAGAGAGAGAGAGAGAGAGAGAGAGAGAGAGAGAGAGTCAGTAAGATAGAGGCAAAAGGTAGGATATCACAACAGATTTCATTGAAACCCAGAGAGTCATTAGGAGATATTTAAAAATTTGCATTCTTATAAATTGCAAAATCTAGGTGAAACAGGCATATCGCTAGGTCTAAATGACCTCCCCAAATCACCAGAGAGTCTAGAAGAAATCTATGCTAGTCAGTAACAAGAAAGGAAACTGAAGATGAAATTAAAAAAAAAAATCTCTCCATAAAGCAAAGCCCAGGACTAGCTATATATTCACCACTGGCTGAGCTTTATCAGAACTAATGTCAATTTCATTCAAATATTCCCTAAAATAGAAGGGAGAAGAAACACTTCCAAACTCATCCCACAAAGCCACCAGTACTCTGATGGCAAACCAGATTACACAAAACAATCCAAACAATCTTTTCCATGGTCTGACAGAACCCAGACCTCCCAAAATCTCCAGTGAGGGAAGTACAAACAGATACTGAGCTCCCCAAGTCAGTTTCCTCTGGGCCTTATGTTGCTTGAGCCTGACACACCTCTGCTGCTCTAACACTGAGTTCTGTTGCTGACCTCGGGTGTGCATCAGTTACTACCAAGTAAAAACGGTAGTCGGCAGGCAGACTGTAGAGACTACGGGATGCTCCTACCTGCCATCTTACACCATTTTGTAATACATTCATTTTACTCAGCAGGATGAGCTGGGGTGTCCACACTATGACAGTTCAGAAGCTTATGTTAATCTTTTCATCTTCTGAATAAAGTCACACAACACAAATTGATTTTGACAGCATGTAAACGAGGTCAGACACTAGGACCAGGCAGGTTTCATTTCAAGGAGCAACGATAGTTGCTCAACATACTTGACATACGTGCATTAACAAATGTAAATACAGGATATAGGAAAGAGCAGGGATGAAAACCATGTGATTTGCATCATGACAAATCCCCAAATAAACTAGAGATAGAAGCCTCACAGCTCTAAATAATAAACACTACCCTTGACAAACCCATAGCCAATATCATACTGAGTGGGGAAATACTCAAATCCTTTCCACTAAGACCAGGGATGTCACAGTGAAACCCACTAATTTGTGGAATGAATATTTGTTAAGTTTACAAATATATGTAATAGAAAATTATAGATTTATATGTTAATTTTAATATGTGACCTTATTTGAACTTTATTCTAATTTTTATATTAATAAAATTTAAATTTGGATTTTTGTTTTGTTTTATTTTTATTTTTTGAGATACTGTCTCCCTGTAGCCCCAGCTGTCCTGGAACTGGCCATGTAGACCAGGCTATCCTTGAACTCAGAAAGTTCTGCTGCCTCTGCCTCCTGTGTGCTGGGATTAAAGGTGTGTGCCACTTTACTGGGCATTTTTTATACTTAAAAATTTACTTTAGGGGACTGGAGAGATGGCCTAGTGGTTAACAGCACCAACTACTCTTGCAGAGGACCCAGGTTCGATCCCCGGCACCCACATGGCGGCTGAGAACCGTCTTTAACTCCAGTTCGAGGGGAATCTGACACCCTCTTCTGACCTCTGCGGCACTGCACGACATGGGTGCACAAACTTACATGCATAAAATACATTCATACACATACAAAAATAAATAAAATTAAAAAAAAAAAAGACTGTGTCAAAGAACTGACTGAAACAGTGAACTTCTGCTCAAAACAGTCAACTTCCACATTAAGAATTTTGAGAAAGACTGAGAAAAAGATGAAGAACATGTTTGTCAGAATGAGTGTGCTCTGGTGGGGTAGGGGGGTTGGGTGGGGGACAGGGGTCTGTCTAGATCTAATAAGTAACATAATCTTGTACTATATATATATATATTATATATAGTACAATATATATATATATGATATATATATGACATATATATATCATATATATATATGATGTATGGCAAAAAAAATGTAGTTGAGGGACTGGAGAGATGGCTCAGTGCTTAAGAGCACTGACTGCTCTTGCAGATGAGCCGGGTTCGATTCCCAGCACCCACATGGAGGCTAAGAACTGTCTTTGCTAGGCATGGTGGCGCAGAGGCAGAGGCAGGGGAATCTTTGTGAGTTCAAGGGCAGCCTGGTCTACAGAGTGAGTTCCAGGACAGTTGGGAGACCCTGTCTCGGAAAGACAAACAACAACAACAACAAAAACAGAACAACCTCTTTAAGCCAGGTGTGGTGGCGCACAATTTTAATCTCCACACTTGGGAGGCAGAAGCAGGCGGATCTCCATGAGTTCAAGGCCAGGGCTACAGGGCTAGTTCCAGGCCAGCTGGGGCTACAGGGAGTCCCTGTCTCAAAACACAAACACAAACACAAACACAAACACACACACACACACACACACACACACACACACACACACAAAGGAGTTGAGTAGTTCCAGGCCAGGTGGGGCTACAGGGAGTCCCTGTTTCAAAACACACACACACACACACACACACACACACACACACACACACACAGAAGAGTTAAGTATCCTAATTCTAGACTTGGTACAGGGCAAGGACAAAGCACAATAAATCAACTGGTAACAAAGATTCTACTGACTTCTTCTGGAGAGAAATGTTCAGTTAAAGAAAAATGGCCAAGACGGGAGCGGTGGCGCACAACTTTAATCCCAGCACTCGGGAGGCAGAGGCAGGCTATCTCTGTGAATTCAAGGCCAGCCTGGTCTACAGAGTGAGTTCCAGGACAGCCAGAGCTACAGGGAGACCCTGTCTCAAAAAGACAAAAAAAAAAAAAATACAAAACCCAAAACACAGCCAATAAGGCACACTGCACAATCTAATACCTCATATATTGTTTTCTTTGCAAACTGTTTCATGATCAATGTGGCTATTTCCTACAAAAGTTAATTTAAAAACAAGGAAACCTAAATTTTCCATTTGTACTGAATATTTCTGATGAGAGACACCATTCTTTTTTTAATTTTTTTTAATTTTATTTATTTCTGTATGTGTATGAATGTATTGTCTACATGCAAGTTTGTGCACCCATGACGTGCAATGCCGCGGAGGTCAGAAGAGGGTGTCGGATTCCCCTGGAACTGGAGTTCTCCTGGAATTGGAGTTTCAGACGGTTCTCGGCCGCCATGTGGGTGCTGGGGATCGAACCCCGGTCCTCTGCAAGAGCGGTCGGCTCTCTTAACTGCTAGGCCATCTCTCCAGCCCAAGAGACACCATTATAGCTGACCATGGTGCTGCACAACTGTAATCCCAGGGCTCAGGAAGCAAGGCAGGAGCAAATTGAGATTGAGGCCAGACTGGACAGTGTGTCAAAAACAGAACAGGATTAAAAAAAAAAAAATAGTGGATTCTACTTAGCATACACTGGTCTCCAGCAAAACCTATCCTTGGAGAATTTGCTCGCCAAACTCCTTTGTGCTGTACTGTGTGGAAGGAAGACACTCGCCAGGGACATTTCATTCCTCAACTCCCTTCTCAAGGCCAAATCCTCAGCTTAGACCCTATCTTCTCCTCAGTCTAGGCAAAGCTGCTCCTGTCACTTAAGAGTCCACATCACTCATTCCTCAATTATTAAGCATGAAACATGTATCTACCATGTTCTCCGACCATCCCACATGCTTAACCTTCTTTTGTTTCTTTCCTTTTCTTTTTTTTCTTTTCTTTTCTTTGGAGCCTAAGTAGTTCATCATCAAAGCACTACTTTTTGTTATGTGTGTACTGTATCTTTATGTGCACATGTGCCCAAGTGGAGGACAGAAGTCTGTGTTTGTGCCTTATCAAGTGTGCAGAAGTCAGAGGACAACTTGCTGTAGTCAGTTCTGTCCTTCTACCATGTGGTACTGAGTACAGAACTCGGGTCATCAGGTATGGTGGGCAGTGCCTTTACCCACTTGCCAGCCCATCTTCTTTATTAAGACAGAAATTCTCACTAAACCCAGAGCTCACCGACTGGCCAGAGACCTTCCAGTCTCTACCTTTTCAACAGTGGTATTGGGCACATGCCATTCCAGTCACTTTTTTACATGGGTGCTGGGGATCACAATCCAGATCACATGCTTATATCATCTTGAGGCAAGCCATAACTCTTAAACTGCAGAGGACTACTTCCACCTTTTTTCGTTTGTTTGTTTTTGTTTGGGTCTTTTTGAGACAGGGTCTCCCTGTAGCCCCAGCTATCCTGGAACTCTCTCTGTAGACCAGGCTGGCCTTGAACTCACACAGATCCACCTACGTCTGCTTCCCAAGTGCTAGGATTAAAGGTGTGCGCCACCACACCCAGCTCTCATTTCGTTTTTTGAGACAGGGTCTCCCTGTAGCCCCAGCTGGCCTGGGGCTCACTCTGTAGACCAGGCTGGCCTTCAACTCAGAGATCCGCCTACCTCTGCTTCCCAAATGCTAGGATTAAAGACCTGTGCCACCACGCCTGGCTTCAAGACGGTTCTCAGCCACCATGTGGGTGCTGGGAATCGAACCTGCAAGAGCACTCAGCGCTCTTAACTGCTGAGCCATCTCTATAGCCCCTTCTTTTCTTTTTAAAATTTTATTTATTATTATTATTATGGGTTTTGTTTGTTTTGTTTTGAGACAAGAATTCCCTGTAGCCTCAGCTGGCCTGGAACTATGTAGACCATACTGGCCTTGAACTCACAGAGATTCCCCATGCCTCTGCCTCCTGAGTGCTGGAATTAAAGGCGTATGCCACCACACCCAGCTTATTATTTTTATTTTATGTGTATGTGAATTGTCTGCATATGTGTAAATGCACCCATGTCATGCAATGTCCACAAATGTCAGAAGAGGGTGTGAGATCCCCTGGAACTGGAGTTATGGATGGTTGTTAGCAGCCATGTGGGTGCTGGGAATAAACCTGGGTCCTACGCAAGAGTAGCCAGTGCTCTTAAACTGCCGAGCCATCTCTCTAGCCTTAAGAATTTCCTAGCCGGGCGTGGTGGCACACGCCTTTAATCCTAGCACTTGGGAGGCAGAGGCAGGCGGATCTTTGTGAGTTCAAGGCCAGCCTGGTCTACAGAGTGAGTTCCAGGACAGCTGGAACTAAAGGGAGACTCTGTCTCAAAAATGCCAAAAAAACAAAACAAAACAAAAAACCTGCGAGGCCTGATTCCCATTTCTCCACCCGAAGCAAACGTCACTGTAACACCTGCCTTTAATTTTATTTGTCTCACTTAGGATAGGCGAAGTTGCTGGGTTCAAGTGCTAAGTCTCCTATTGAAGACTTTTTCTCCCTGGCCCACCTCTGGAATGAGCTGTGCTCAGATCAAACCTCCGCTTTGCCAGTAACTGCTGACTTCCCAGGACGACATCTCGGGCTTGTCCTGGTTCCCTGTGCTTGTGGTCTTGACCAAAATCACAGTCCTTCCTCCTTTCCATCTCTACATGAGGCATTTCCCTATATGCATCACTTACCGTGTGGAGCTCTGGAGTAGTCTTGGATTTTAAAATATTTTATTTATCATTTTTTTTTTATGTGTCTGAGTAAATGCCCTGCATGTGTGTAAGCACATCCATGTTGTGCAGTGCCCAGGGAGGCCAGAAGAGGGCATCGGATGCCCTGGAACTGGAGTTTCAGATGGTTGGTAGCTGCCACGTGGCTGCTGGGAATAGAACTCAGGTCCTCTGTAAGAGCAGCCGGTGAGTGCTCTCAGCCGCTAAGCCATCTCTCCAGCCATTTCTCATTGGGAAATGAAGGCTTTGGTTTCTTCCTGTCAGAAGTAGACGTTTTAAAGATCCAGAAAATAAAATATAAGCAACTTTGCTACCTCACAGTATAAGGAAACCATTTATAAAAGAGAAACATTTGCCAGGGGTGGTGGCGCACGCCTTTAGTCCCAACACTCAGGAGGCAGAGGCAGATGAATCTCTGTGAGTTCAAGGCCAGCTTGGACTACATAGCAAGCTCCAGGCCAGCTGGGACTAAAGAGAGACCCTGTCTCAAAAACAAACAAACAAACAAAACAAAACAAAACAAAAAACCCAAAACTCAACCAACCAAACAAAAACAACAACAACAACAAAAGAATCTTGAGGGAGCTTGCTTTAAAGGAAGGGGGCAGGTTGGGATGAGGCTCACTTCCTTCTAGACTGATCAGGTCAGAAATTCCCCATGTTTGTGGTGTTTAAAAGGCCCCAGGATCCCTTTTAGAGTCAAGCTGATCTGCCCAACAGACTGTGACATGGGGGAAGGGGGGCTGGTTCATCTCACACAGAATGGAAGCCCTGTTCCCCAGGGGGACGTGACCAGCGAGCTACATGTGGATAGTCTTACGTTGTGAAGTGTGGACTCAGACCTCCTTTCCAGGCTCCAGGGTCTACACTCTTCCTCAGACATCAACTGAAAGTTGCCTGTAGTAATTTAGAAGATGAGTTTCCACTTTGGTATGGAGCAAAGTAGAAATTGCCCTATCTTGGGTATTCAAAAGAGCTAGTCTTATGAGTGGTTTTTAATTTTTTATTTTGATTTTATGTGTATGAGTATCCTGCCTGCATGTACATAAGTGCACCATGTGTGTACAATGCCCGAAGAGCCCAGAAGAGAGTATCAGATCCCCTGGAACTGGAGTTTCAGATNTTTTTAATTTAATGTATGAATGTGCTGACTGCATGCAGGTCTGTGCACCCGTGTAGTGCAATGCCAAGGAGGTCAGAAGAGGGTGTCAGATTCCCCTGCAACTGGAGTTCTCCTGGAATTGGAGTTACAGACGGTTCTCGGCCGCCATGTGGGTGCTGGGGATCGAACCCGGGTCCTCTGCAAGAGCAGTCGGTGCTCTTAACCACTAGGCCATCTCTCCAGCCCTGTTTCTTACTTTCTTTTAAAGAATGTAAGCACACCTTTCCTCAAACTAAAATTCATACCTTCGACATCCTAACATCTCAGGAAAAGTTTCTCTTCTTTGTATGCCATCTTTTTTATTTTTAAATATGTCTATGTATGTATATGCACATGTATACACACAGAGGCCAGAAGAAGCTAACAGGTGTCTGCCTCCTCCCTTGAGGCAGGGTGTCTTCCTGAACCTATTCTCTTAGCCAGTCTAGAAGCTGCAATCACCAACAATCCCCATCTCCAATCTTCCCTCAGTCAGAGCTGTGGTTACAGGCATGTGTAGGTTATACCCATGCCTGGCTTGCTTCATGGGTGCTGGTTCTCAGGATACAGCAAGCTCCTGGTTGTTTTGTTTGTTTTTGAGACAGGGTCTCCTTGTAGCCCCAGCTGGCTTATTTGTTGCCTGCTTCTGGCTCCCAAGTGCTAGGATTTAAGGTGTAGAGCAAGAAGCCCTATACTAATCTTTTGTTGTTGTTGTTGTTGTTGGTCTTTTTCAGACTGGCCCAGAACTTGCTAAGGAGAACAGGCTGGCCTTGATGCCGATGCCCTTGGAACTGGAGTTCTCCTGGAATTGGAGTTATAGACGGTTCTCAGCCGCCATGTGGGTGCTGGGGATCAAACCCGGGTCCTCTGCAAGAGCAGTCGGTGCTCTTAACCGCTAGGCTATCTCTCCAGCCCTCCCTCACCCCCCACTCTTACAAAATATAAATGTTAAAAGAAAAAAATTAAAAGGGGTTGTGGCATATATGGATCTAAACAGTGAGGCAGACAAGTAGGAAACCAAAAGGAACAGGAAGCTGGGCATGTGCTCACACCTGCAAACATCAGGGCCAGAAACAGAAGTGTCATGAGCCCGAAAGCAGCATGGGCTAACAGAGTAAGACCTGTTTCAAAGAAAAATAGAAAAAGAAAATCCAAGAAGCCTCATTATTATAGGATATAAAATGAGATTCCAGTCTGTGATCAATGGCAACAATTAAATATTGTGGACATAGAAACAAAAGGAGCCAGGTGTGGTGGATTACCCACCACTCAGGAGGCAGAGGCAGGTGGATCTCCATGAGTTCAAGGCCAGCCTGGTGTACACAGAGAGTTAAATCCAGGACAGCTACGTTAGCTCACAACCCATGTAAGAGTGGAAGGAGAGCCCTATCACCATAAAGGTGCCCTCTGACCTCCACACACGGTGGCACATGCCCCACCCCACATATCATGCAGTCACACAATAATTTTGTGTGGGGGTATGTGCACATGCATTCAGATGGCCATGGAGGCCACAAGAGCGTGTCAGATCCCCATATCCCCGTGAGTGCCCAACATGAGTGCTGGGAATCAAACTCCAGCCCTCTGTAAGAGCATGGAAGCACTCTTACACCTCAGGCATCTCTCCAGTCCCAATAGCAGTATGTTTTTGTTTTTATTTATGTGTATGAATGTCCTGTCTGCATGTAGGTTTGTGCACCCGTGTCGTGCAAAGCCGCGGAGGTCAGAAGAGGGTGTCGGGTTCCCCTGGAACTGGAGTTCTCCTGGAATTGGAGTTACAGACGGTTCTCAGCCGCCATGTGGGTGCTGGGGATCGAACCCAGGTCCTCTGCAAGAGCAGTCGGTGCTCTTAACCACTAGGCCATCTCTCCAGCCCAGCATGTTTTAAAGGACAAAATTAAATCTAGTGTGGTGGCACATGCCTTTAACTAAGCACTCAGCCATAGACAATTTCTATGAGATTGAGGCCAGCTACATCTACACAGCAATTTCCTAACCAATTGGACTACAAAAAGACCATCTTTAAAAGACCACCCCCCAAAACAGACAAAAATACTTTTTGCAGGAATTTAAATGTCCAATTTATCTAATTAATATAGACTTGTGCAAACCACAACTTAAAAATAACTACATAACTACATAAGCTGGGTGTGGTGGCGCACGCCTTTAATTCTAGCACTCAGAAGGCAGAGGCAGGGGGATTTTGTGAGTTCAAGGCCAGCCTGGTCTACAGAGTGAGTTCCAGGACAGCTGGGGCTACAGGGAGACCCTGTCTCGAAAAGACAAAAAAAGAAAAGGACTATAGATCTATAGATAATGAAATTATTTCAAATTTAAGCATAACTAAACTGAGCATACTCTTTCTTAAACTGACATTCTATTTATTCTGGATTACAAATGTAGCTGTTCCAAAAATCTCCCTCCCTATGATGGTCTGGTGGCCTATGTTATCTTTTTTTCCCTTGAGGTAGTAGAAACTGGAGACTGAACCTAGGGCCTGATACATGCCACGGAAGTATCTGACCACTGAGCTACAGCCACATTCTTCACTTTGAGACAGAGTATCTAAATTGCCCTGACTGATCTTAATCTCTAACCAGGCAGCCCTTGAATTTAAGATCCTTCTGCCTCAGTCTTCACAGTGCTGGATTATAGACATGTACACCACATACTGCAGGTTTTGTTAAAACACATTCTTAGGCTCTGAGCAATTTAGAAATATGAGTAGGAAACAAACATATACTTTTTTTTACAAATCTATATAATTTCAAAGAAAAACAAAGAATACTTACAGTACTATGAAAAACAACACTGTGTCCCTTCCCTAAACTTTCTATATGAGCTGAGAGGTTAAAGCATATGGCTCGATGTCTTATCGCATCCAGTGTTTGTGCATCGAAGAAATCATGTGGTCGTGCTAAAAGTCAACATACACACACACAAAAAAAAGAAAGAAGGTTTAGAAATTCAAACAATCTGCTAAATAGCTTATATGTTCTCAACAAAAGGAAAAAAAAAAGGAAACTTTAACTTTCTTAACAAGTAATCAACAAGGACATATCTAGGGTTAAATGCAAGCTGTCTGCTTTCAGAGCAGGAACTGCAAGCTGATGAAGGTGTAGAGAGCCATAATTTCAATTTATCGATGAACACAGGTTGAGTAGTATTTCCACCTCTAACCTCAGACTTCATAATTCCACACTGTAACAACCTTAGTTTTCATAAAAATCCTCTCAAAACCAACTCTATATTTTCACCAATGAACATCTCCATCTGCATTTGAGGTTTAAAACTTACCTTGGTATTTCATGAACTTTCTATTTTAATGTTACTAAAATAGTTTCCAAAATAAATAAATGTCCTTAGAACAATTTAAAGAAAAATTGCAAGGCGGATCTTTGTGAGTTCAAGGCCAGCCTGGTCTACAGAGTGAGTTCCACGACAGCTGGGGCTACAGAGAGACCCTGTCTCAAAAAGACAAAAAAAAAAAAAAAAATTGCAAACATAAGTTTGAGATGGCACCAGATTTTCAACACCTAGGGGTTCAAATGATCCTCCCACCTCAGCTGTCACCCATGTGCAAGCCACTGCGCCTAGCCAAGTGTCACTGAAGACTAAAAATAAAACAAAACAAAAACTAGGGAAGACAGGGCCTCCCATCAGTCAAGCAAGCCCTCCACCCCAATACACTTCAGTCAACTGTTTAACAGTGTACAAATGGCTTGATCTTCATTCATTAGATTGTTTCTTTTTCTCAAAAATGAAATGAGCTGGAGAGATGGCTCAATGGTTAAGAGCACTGGCTGCTCTTGCAGAGGACTCAAGTTTGATTCCCAACACCTACACAGCAGCTAAAAACCATCTGTAACTACAGTTTCAGGGGATCTGACACCCTCTTCTGGCCTATGGAAGCGCTGCAGCCACATGGCACTCTTACATATGTGCAGACAAAACACTTGATACATGTAAAATAAAAATAATAAAGTATTTTTTAATGAAATTTTTAAAAAGCACTTCATTCTATATAGACCAGGCAGGCCTAGAACTTTTCACATGGGCCAGGTTGGCTTCAAACTCATAGCAATCTCTTTCTAGGTCTATCAAAATAAAACTACTTCTCATCCAGGTTTGGTGGCACACACTCCTATCTACTGTGCAGATGAAGCAGGGTCATGAGGTCAGAGCCACCCTAAGCAATGTGGCAAGACCCATTCTACAAAGAACCAGGAGTTGTGAGGTGCCCTCATTACCTCAACACTGTGGAGACTAAGGCAGAATAATCCTGATTTCTAGTTCAACCTTGAGTACGCAGTGAGACTATCTCAGAAAAAAAAAAAGGGGGGGGGATGAAAAAGAACTTATAGTATAGTCCTACTTAATATGTGTTTTAGACCTAATGAAGTAAAAATGACTTTTTTTGTCTTTTTGAGACAGGGTCTCCCTGTAGCTCCAGCTGTCCTGGAACTATGTAGACCAGGCTGGCCTTGAACTCACAAAGATCCACCTGCCTCTGCCTCCCAAGTGCTAGGATTAAAGGCGTGCGCCACCAGGACCTTTTTTAATTACATGAGGAAAGAACTGCAAAGATGTGATGACTGACTGACTGGGTTGTCAACATGACCCAGTGGGAAGAAGGAATTGTCAACTGAGGAATTTCCTCCATCAGAGCGGCTTGTGGGTGTGTTTGTGGGGCATTTCCTTGCTGATCAATATAGGCAGGTGGGCCTGGACTGTATACAAAAGGCAACTGAGCAAGTCAGAGGAAACAAGCCAGTAACCAGCATCCCTCCCTGTGTCTGCTTCAATTCTACCTTGGATTCCAGTGATGATGGACTTAGAACCTGTAATCCACATAAAACTTTCTTCTCCCAAGTTCCTTTTGTTCAGTGTTTTATCACAGCCACAGGAAAGCAAACTAGATCACAATGTGATTGCTTTAATATGAATATATGTGTATTTTAAACAAAAAATGGAATTCAAATCATAGCACTGTCCTAACAATGGCTCCCCCAAGTTGAAGGCTTTAAACTGTTTATAAATTTTAAAGAGTAGGATAACCAACCTCTCATCAAAACAAGTGATGAAGTTTTCCACCAACCACATCTCAGCACACTATACCACCCAACACTGAGGGAAACACTGCAGCTCAAAATAGCATTTCCGTAGTCAGGCAAATGTTACCCATTTTAAACAAGAACTGGTCACTAAACTGAAGCTGTCTTCACTTTATAAAACCCAGGCAGGGTGCTGCACACCTGCAATCCCACTAAGCAGGAGACTAAGGATCAAGACTTTAAGGCAATAGGGTTGGAGAGAGAGTTCAGTGGTTAATAAGGCTATTCTTGCAGAGGATCCAGGTTCAGTTGCCAGCCCCCACATGGTGGGTAACACTCGTTTGTAACCTCAGTTCGAGGGTGATCCAGTGCTCTCTTCTAGCCTCCACAGGCAGTGTACACACATGGTGAGCTTATCATGCAGGCAAAACACTCAGAGGGGATGAAGTAATGGCTCAGTGGTTAAGAGCACTGGCTACTCTGGCAAAGGACCCAGGTTTAGTTCCCAGCACCCATATTGTGGCTAACAAGCATTTGTGAACTCCAGGTCTACAGGATCCAACACTCTCTTCTGGCCTCCTGACCTCCGCAGGCATTGCACAGCACAGATAAAACATTTATACACAGGGCTGGAGAGATGGCTAAGCAGTTAAGAGCTCCAACAGCTCTTGCAGAGGACCCGGGTTCGATTCCCAGAACCCACATAGCAGCTAAGAACCATCTTAGGCCAGGCATGGTGGCGTACTCACAGCACTCGGGAGCAGAGGCAGGCAGATCTCTGTAGAGTTCAAGGCCAGCCTGGTCTACATAGCAAGCTCCAAGCCAGTCGGGACTAAAGGGAGAACCTGTCTCATTCATACATAAACAGACAGACAGACAGACAGACAGATAAATACACATAAAAATTTTTAATTTTTTTTCAAATAATAATATATTACCTAATGAACTAATAACTCTAACTTAGTCCCAACTCCCAATCACCTTATGCCAGGTTTACAACCAATAATGTAATGGTAAGGTCAAGGTCGTCCTTAGCTACAGAGTAAGGTTAGGGCCAGCCTGGGATACATGGGACTCTGTCTCAACACAAAAAGGATGAAATGGCTGGGCATTGGTGTCGCATGCCTTTAATCCTAGCACTTGGGAGGCAGAGGCAGACGGATCTTTGTGAGTTCAAGGCCAGCCTGGTCTACAGAGCGAGTTCCAGGACAGCTGGGGCTACAGGGAGACCCTGTCTCGAAGAGACCCCCTCCCCCAAAAAAAAGAATGAAATGGGTTTGTGACACGGGGGCACCCCAGAGAACTTATGTGCTGTCCTTACCAACATGATGTCATTGAGTATGTAGGGGGTGGGGTCAAATGTCTGGGCTTGGGGTCCTGAACTATATAATAGAGAAGTAAGATAGCTGGGCACTAGGCAAGCAAACAACATGAACTCAATTACTTTCTTCATGCTCTTGACTGTGATGTGATATGATGTGATTGTGATTGTGATTGTGGTGTGATGTGATGTGGCTAACTGCCTTAAATTCCTGCCCTGACTTCCCCACAAGGACAGACTGTAACCTGGAACTGTAATCCAAATAAAACTCTCCCCCATCGCTAAAAAAAAACACTCATACAGGTGATTAAACAAAATGAATTTTTAGTAGGGCCTGGTGGTGCACGCCTTTAATCCTAGCACTTGTGAGGCAGAGGCAGGCGGATCTTTGTGAGTTAAAGGCCAGCCTGGTCTACAGAGTTCCAGGACAGCTGGGGCTACAGGGAGACCCTGTCTTGAAAAGACAAAAAAAAAAATAATAATTTTTAAAGAAAAGTTTGAGGCCATCATGGGCTACAGGGAGAATCTGTCTCTAAAACAAAACAAAGTAAGGGGTGGCAAACTCTGTAAGTATTGCCATGTGAGTGGGTCTAAATGATTACTATGGGTACAGAGACTGTGTGAAATAAGTGGGCAAGTTGCCCTGTTCTTTGAGCACTATCATGTATGTCGAGTTGCCCTGTTCTTTGAGCACAATCATATATGTCGAGTTGCCCTGTTCTTTGAGCACAATCATATATGTCGAGTTGCCCTGTTCTTTGAGCACCATCATATATGTCAAGTTGCCCTGTTCTTTGAGCACTATCATATATGTCAAGCAGTTTCCATTTTTCTGTTTTACATTTATTTATGTAGTGGGGCACAGGGTGCCATGACACACATATAGACTCAAAAGGACAGGTTGCAGAGATCAGCTTTTCCTTTCACCATGAGAGTCCCAGGGATCAAACTCATATCAGGCAAGGTGGCTTACACCTGCTGGACCATCTCATTGGTCCACAAGCAGTTTTCTTTGTGAAACTGAAAACTACTTAAATTAACACTCAAGTAAAATGAACAGGACATTGTTCTTGTAAAATGAACTTAAAAGGAAAATGAGTCCATAACCTAACTCAAGAGTCAACTTTGACGAAATATAAAGATGCTTTAACTTCTTAAATAAGAAATGTCAAGAGTTTAGGAAGGTTTATGTTTCATTTGTAGTCTATTCGTCCACTGTATCTCTGTAGAGTAAAAGAATATCTACAGGATCAGAGGCAGCTTTATGGCCTGAGACTTGCATCTGCCTTCTCTTTGTGACTAAAGAATCAAGTTCAGGGCTGGAGAGATGACCTAGCGGTTAAGAGCACCGACTGCTCTTGCAGAGGACCCGGGTTCGATCCCCAGCACCCACATGGCGTCTTTAACTCCAGTTCCAGGGGAATCTGACACCCTCTTCTGACCTCCGAGGCAGTGCACGACGTGGGTGCACAAACCTACATGCAGATAGTACATTCACACACATAAAAAAAAATTTTTTTTTTAATTTTTAATTGTTTAAAAAAAAAAACAAGTTCAACACTAGGTTCTTCAGCTGCCCCCAGCTTCTCCAAGCCTGTCATCTATTTTCCTTCCTTCCTTCCTTCCTTTTTTTTTTTTTTTTTTTTTTTTTTTTTTTGTCTTTTCGAGACAGGGTCTCCCTGTAGTCCCAACTGTCCTAGGACTCTCTCTGTAGACCAGGCTGGCCTTGAACTCACAAAGATACGCCTGCCTCTGCCTAGTGCTAGGATTAAAGGCATGCACCCCCATACCTGGCTCATCTCTTTTCAACCCTAAATATCAGGGGAATTTTTTTTGGGGGGGGTGGGGGGTCTTTTTGAGGCTACAGGGAGACCCTGTCTCGAGAAGACCAAAAATAAATAAATTTAAAAATAAAAAACAATTCATTTAAAGGGCTGGATATATAAGCCAATGACAAAACAAGCACAAGCCCTGAGTTCTATTTGCAATTTCACAGACTAAAGCTCTCCCTTTAGTCCCAGCTGGCCTGGAGCTCACTTATATAGACCAGGTTGGCCTTTAACTCAAGAGCTCCACCTGCCTCTGTCTCCCAAGTGCTGGAATTAAAGGTGTGTGCCTCCACACCCAGCTAGAGGAGTATCTTAAAAGCCAGTCATTACACACATTATTTAGCTTTTACTTGACTATTATCTTTTTTTTTTGGTCTTTTCCAGACAAGGTCTCCCTGTAGCCCCAGCTGTCCTGGAACTCACAAAGATCCGCCTGCCTCTGCCTCCCAAGTGCTAGGATTAAAAGCGTGCACCACCACGCCCGGCCTTGACTTTAACTCCATCTTTAACATGTTCAAATTTCCTAAAACATTTCTAGAAGCAGCCAACAGTGTCATATCTTAAATTTTTTCTAATTCATAACAGAATTTTAGCAGTCCTCAGTACCTAAATATATAATTTATGTTCTAAGGCCACATATACTTGTACTCCCCTGGCTTCTATAAGCATGTACCACTAGATTCTCATGCTGACAGGTATATATCCTGCTTATGATTTCCCACAGAAACAGATAAGCCAAACAAACTGTAGAAGAGTAAAACTGGGCTTGCTCAAAAGCCCAAGACAAACCTTCCCATTTACACTAACTTTCTAAAAGCAACACAAGCAACACTTACGTAATGAGCGCCGTCTTTTGTTCTTTAGTTTCCTCCTCTTGTTCATTCCAGCTTTAGAAGGAGATTCTTCTTTGGCCTTTGGCTGGCTAGACACTTTTGAGGAATTCTGCTGACTGAAGTGTGTGGGCACATGGCGAGCTAGCCCTCCCTGAGAAGCAAAGCTGGCAGTGCAGCCACCAACTACACACTACAAACAAAAGACATGAACAAACAGGAAGTGAACAGAGTGTATGAATGTTTTGCCTCCATGTATGTAAGTTTACCCATGTTATGCAATGCCCTCAAAGGCCAGGAGAGGGCATCAGATTCCTTGGAACTAGAGTTATAGGCAGTTATTAGCTACCATTTGGTTGTTGGGAACCAAACTCAGCTCCCTCTGCAAGAGCTGTCAATATTCTTAACCACTGGGCCATCTCTCCAGCCCCAAATAGTATTTTCAAAAGTTAATCCAAAAAAAAAAGTTAATCCATGGCTGGGTGTGGTGGTGCACGCCTTTAATCCTAGCACTCGGGAGACAGAGGCAGGTGGATCTCTGAGTTCAAGGCCAGCCTGGTCTACAGATTTCCAGGCCAGCTGGGGCTACAGGGAGACCCTGTCTCAAAAGTCAATCCATGGTACAAGAGAAATAATTCTAGAAGCACTTCATTTACGAACTTAAGTTTCTAAATAAAATAAACTGTCCAAGTAGCACACACTTAACAGAAGCATGGCGTTTTCAAATTCAGGCTTCAATGGCCAACAGTTTACTGTTGCCTCTCCACAATACAATAAACAAACAATAGGATTATCTACCTAAAAAGAGCTGGTGTGGAATGCACCCCTTTTCCAATATACACAGGAAACTTTTGGGTTTTTGTTTTTTTTTTTTTGGTCTTTTCGAGACAGGGTCTCCCTATAGCCCCAGCTGGCTATAGAGAACTCACTCTGTACACCAGGCTGGCCTTGAACTCACAGAGATCTGCACGCCTGCCTCTGCCTTCCCGAGTGCTAGGATTAAAGGCGTGGCCATCACACCCAGCTTAAATTTGGTTCTTAGCTACCACATGGGTGCCGGTAATCAAACCAGGTCCTCTGCAAGAGCAGTCAGCACTCTTCACCACTGAGCCATCTCTCCAGCCCCCATTTTGGGGAATTCTAATAGCACTTAGCATTATTATTAAAAACATTTACTTTTGGCATGCTCAGTAAGTTAAAAGAATGACAAAGATTTCAGCTCAGATACTTCCCAATTCCCACTGTTACACAACACAAACTTCCTCACCAGAAAAGGCATCCATGTATTCAGGAAGGCATACAGAAAGAGCAGTTCCTTCAAGAGAATTGTAAGAACTATGTCCTAGGTATTAGGGTGACTTAGCAGAGAAGCAAAAGGTATTGTAATTAATAATTCATTTAGGGCGGGCAGGTGTGGTGGCTCACGCAGCTTTAATCCTAGCACTCGGGAGGCAGAGACAGGTGGATCTTTGTGAGTTCAAGGCCAGCCTGGTCTACAGAGCGAGTTCCAGGCCAGCTGGGGCTACAGGGAGACCCTGTCTCGAGAAGACCAAAAATAAATAAATTTAAAAATAAAAAATAACTCATTTAAAGGGCTGGGTATATAAGCCAATGACAAAACAAGCACAAGCCCTGAGTTCTATTTGCAATTTCACACAAAGAAAAATAAGACAAAACAGTGAAAACATTTAATTTGTATGACTTTTTTAGCAACCTTGGCAATGGTGTTATCTTTAGATAATGTATGTCAAATGATCAGGTAACAACCCCTAACTTCAACAAAGGTTACAAACCTATTCAGTAAGTGTTAGCAAATCTGGATATCTACCTGCAGAAGAATGAAATTAGATGAGATCTCCCCCACTGTACAAAGATCAATCCAAAACACAAACGCCTTAATTTACAGCCTGAAATCCTAAAAATGCTAGAGGAAACACATCAAGATATGGCATAAGTTGGGTGTGGTGGCACAGGTCTTTAGCTCCAGCACTTGGGAGGCCAAAGCAGACAGATCTCTAAGTTTGAGGCCATCCTGGTTTACGTAGCAATTTCCAGGCCAGCCAGAG
This sequence comes from Rhizomys pruinosus, assembly GCA_009823505.1. NCBI lineage: Eukaryota > Metazoa > Chordata > Mammalia > Rodentia > Spalacidae > Rhizomys > Rhizomys pruinosus. Next base: position 852,861 of record VZQC01003599.1, read on the forward strand.
CTACATAGTGAAACTCTGTTTCAAAACAAAATAAAAAGTTCACAATGAGATTCCATGCCCTCGCAGTCAGAATGGCTATTATCAAAACACAAATGCCAATAAACACCAGCTGGTAAAGGCATAACTGCTGCAGTCATTACAGAAACCAGGATGCCAATTCCTTTAAAAAACAAAAATGCAACTCCCATATGACCCAGCTACATCACTTTTGGGCATATATCCAAAAGCACTACATCCTACCCCAGAGACACCTACGAACACAGCTTACTGCTACTCTCTTCACAGCGGCCACGACTGCAACAGACGAATGGATAACCAACATGTGCTACACATATTCCCCCACACACATTCAGATTGTATTCAGCTGCAAAAAAAAAAAAATTTAAGAAATTTGCAGAAAAAGGTGGAGAGTCAGCTCAGTGGTTAAAGAGCACTGGCTGCCCTTGCAGAAGACCCAGATTTAGTTCCCGGCACCCACATGGCAGCTAAGAACCAACGGCAACTCCAATTCCAGGGTATCTGACACCCCTCTTCTGACCATGTGGGCACTGAATGACACAGGTGCACTTACAGGCAAAATACTTATACACATAAAATTTAGAAAGAAAATCTTAAAAAAAAAAAAAAAACTTGCAGAGAAACAAATGAATCTAGAAATTACTGAGGTGACCTAGACTCAGAAAGGTAAACAATATACTTACTGTCTAACATGCAGATCCTAGCTTTAAAAAGTATTTTTTATTACTATGTGTCTGTGTACATGTGTGTGTGAACCGAGCACACAGGCACCATGTGGAGGCACAGAACAAATTTTGAAGTTGGTTCTCTTCTTTCCACTGTGGGTTCCAGGGAATTGAATTTAGGATTCCAAGTGCCCACCTTCTTGGTGGGATCCTAGCTTTTGAATTTTTGTATGTGTGTGTATGTGGCTATGAATGCACATGAAGGTCTTCAACTAAGAAGGGGACAGGAAGGAGCAGAGGATAGAACATGTGTAACATGAGACAAAAAAAAGAGGGAATTACTGGGAACAGAAGGGATTACATGAAGGAACAGATTACATATATATATTATATATATTTATATTTTTTAAAAATATATTATATATATATCTATATATATATATATGAAATACCATAATTAAACTGTGATGATTAGCTTTTGTCTACTTGACAAACTAGTTACCTGGAAGACAGCCTCAAGTGAAGACATTTCGAATTGGCCTGTGGTCACTTCTATGGGCATTTTCTTAAATGCTAATTGATACTGAAGAGCCTAGCACACTGTGGGTAGTATTATCCCTAGGCTGGTAGGGGGCAGAATTAAGAAAGGGAGCTGAGCGAGCCAGGGAGAAGCAAGTCAGTAACCAAATTTCTGTACACCAGGTCCTGCCTTAGTTTCCCCGAAGGACGGACTGTGAAGTATGAGATGAAATATACTCTTTCATCCCAAAATTGGTTTTGGTTAGTTTTCTTATCACAACAACAGAAAACCCAAACTAGGACAGAATCCTATTACTGGGCAAGCCAGATGGCTCAGCAAGTAAAAGCACTTGGCACAAAGCCTGACAACCCAAGTTTGATTCCCCTAATCCAGAGAACTGAGTCCCTGAAGTTCTCTCCTCAGACCTCCACACAGCTACTTCTGCCCTCTCTTCTGCTCATATTAACACAGACACTCACACACACACACACAGTATGGGCTTGAGAAATAGCTCAGTAGCTAAGACTGCATGCTACCCACACAGGGAATATGAGCTCGCCTGCCTCTGCCTCCCAGAGTCCTAGGATTAAAGGCATGGACCACCAACCATGGCCTAACATTTTAGCAAATGAGGTTAAAAAGATGGCTCAGTAGTAAAGAGCACTTGCTGCTCTTCAGAAGACTCAGGTTCTGTTCCCAGCACCCACATGATAGCAAACAACCATCCTAACTCCAGTTCCAGGACATCTGACACCCTCTTCTGGCTTCCCCAGGCACTGCACAACATGAGTGCACTTACATTAATGCAGGCAATTTTTTTTTTTTTGAGACAGGTTCTCCCTTTAGTCCCAGCTGGCCTGGAACTCACTCTGTAGACCAGGCTGGCCTTGAACTCGGCAGAGGCCCTGCCTCTGCCTCCCAAGTGCTAGGATTAAAGGCAAGCACCACCACACCCCACAAAGGCAATATACTTATAAACATGAAAAAAAGAATACATATAACCAGACGTACTGGTGCACCCTTTAATCCCAGCACTTAGGAGGCAGAGGGACGCAGATCTCTGTGAGTTCAAGGCCAGCCTGATTTACATAGTAAGTTCCAATACAGCTGGAGCTACAGGGAGACCCTGTCTCAAAAAGCCCCCCCCAAAAAATGGTGTGTGTGTGTGAGAAAGTGTGTGTGTGAGAGAGAGTGAGAGAGAGAGAGAGAGAGAGAGAGAGAGAGAGAGAGAGAGAGAGAGAGAGAGAAAGAAACATTAAGAGCTGGCCGTAGTGGTGTAGGCCTTTAATCCCAGCACTCTGGGAGGCAGAGGAGCTCTGTGAGATGGAGGCCGGCCAGGTCTGGTTATATAATTAATAAAGATGTTGGAATGAAAACTAAAGGAGAGAGAAATTGATAATTACAGACATACTTTAGGGCCTGAGTTCAATTCCACCAAAATAACGCATCTTTTCCATTTAAAAATTGCTAGTACCAGGGGGGGGGGGGGCCTAGAGAGAGGGTTCAGTGATTAAGAGCACTGGCTGCTCTTCTAGAAGATCTTGGTTGGGTTTCCAGTACCCACATGGCAGCTATAACTGTTGGCAACTCCAGTTCCAGAGGATCTGACACCCTCTTCTGGCCTCTGTGGGGACTGTATGACATAAGTTCATTTACATGTAGACAAAACACTCATTTGAATACAAAAATAAAAATTAAAAAAAGTTTAACAATTCACGGGAAGCTACAAAGAATAACCAAAGCAATCTAGAAAGGGGGCAAGGAATCCAGAGCTGGCCAAATGGTTCACTGGGTAAAAGCACTTGCCTCAAACCCTGACAACCCAAGTTCGATCTCTAGGACCCACATGGTACAAGGAACCAACTTCCACAGTTATTCTCTGACTCCACACATGTGCTGTGTCATACATGCTCTCTCTCTCTTTCTCTCTCTCTCTCTCTCTCACATACACACACAAACAAATAAATAAATAAATGCAATTTATAATTTTTTAATAAATAAATAAGTAAAATAAATGCAATTAAAAATTTTTGCTGGCCATGGTGGTATATGCCGCCTTTAATCCCAGCACTAGGTGGGAGGCAGAAGCAGGCAGATCTGTGAGTTCAAGGCCAGCCTTATACAGCAAGTTTCAGGTCAGCAAGCTGGGGTTACAGTTTCACTGTCTCAAAAATACCTGGGGGGGGGCCCAAAAGCAACATCTATAACTGGTTTCAAAACATACTATAAAAGTATAGCGGGGGGCGGGGGGGGGGGTAAAGAGATAGCCTAGTGGTTAAGAGCACTGACTGCTCTTGCAGAGGACCCGGTTCGATCCCCAGCACCCACATGGCGGCTGAGAACCGTCTGTTACTCCAGTTCCGGGGGGAATCCGAGACCCTCTTCTGACCTCCGCAGCATTGCACGACACAGGTGCACAGACCTACATGCAGATAGTACATTCATACACATACAAAAATAAAGAATAAAAAAGAAAGAAAAAAAAAGGAGAAAGTAATACCGATAGCCAGGCGTGGTGGCACATGCCTTTAATCCTAGCACTCAGGAGGCAGAGGCAGGCGGATCTTTGTGAGTTCAAGGCCAGCCTGGTCTACAGAGTGAGTTCCAGGAGAGCTGGGGCTACAGGGAGACCCTGTCTCGAGAAGACCAAAAATAAAAAAAAAAAAGTATAAAAACCACTGAACGTGGTGGTGCACACCTTTAATCCCAGCACTCAGGAGGCAGTGGCAAGCAGATCTCTGTGAGTTCAAGGCCAGCCTCATCTACAGAGTGAGTTCCAGGCCCAGCTGGGGAAGAGAGCTAATTTCATGTTTTATATATAAATATATATAAAATATATATAAGACCATGCCTGGCCGAAGACAGTTTTTAGCCACCATGTGGGTGCTGGGAATCGAACCCGGGTCCTCTGCAAGAGCAGTGAGTGCTCTTAACTGTTGAGCCATCTCTCCAGCCCCTAGCTCTCTATTTTTTTTTTGTTGGGGGTCTTTTCGAGACAGGGTCTCTCTGTAGCTCCAGCTGTCCTGGAACTTGCTTTGTAGACCACGCTGGCCTTGAACTCACAAAGATCTGCCTGCCTCTGCCTCCCAAGTGCTAGGATTAAAGGTGTGCACCACCACTCCTGCCTTAGCTCTCTATTTTTACTGGAAGGAGGAGGGGGTGTTTGATTTCGAGGGCTCATACTAGCTCAGACTGGCCTGCAATTCACTCTGTAGCTCAGATTGGTCTCAAAACCATGTTGATCTTCCTGTTTCCACCTTTTAAATGCTGAATTACAGAAGTAACCACCATAACTGGTTGAAGATTTCCTACTAATTCAATAAACAATAAAAGTCAACAAAATCTTAAACTAGGCAAAGACTTCAATATTTCCTTCACCCAAAACAGGACAGAGATAGAGCACATGAAAATGCACTCAACATTTCTCACCAGAGAAATAAAAATTAAAGCCAAAGGACTAGAGATATGGCTCAGTAGCAGAGCGTTTGCCTAATGGACATAAGGCCCTGGGTTAGATGTCCGGCACCACTGGAGAAAACAAAAAAATTAAAGCTACAACAAGATAGGATTAGTCATCAAATCACGGAGCCAAAATCAGGAAAGCTAATAACACCAAGATACTATGTAGCAAAGAGGAACAAGTGTGTGTGCATCTAAAGACAGGTAGTAGCTAAATTACAAGGGAAGACCAGAAACAATCCAACAGCCATCAGCAGAAAAGGAGAGAAAACTGTGGCTTAACCCTACCACATACCCAACACAGCCACGGTATAAAATGCACATGGCATCCAACAGTCTCAATCTCACCAGTCATTTACCAAAGAAAAAAGCTAGAACCAAGAATTCATACAACTAAGGCAAGGTGGCAGTGACAAAATGGAGAAAAGATGTAGATAGGAGACAGCAAGCAAACTAGAAAGAGACTGGATCAAGATTCGAAAGAAATCTTGTTTTACTAACAATGTTAGGGTGGTGTTTACTTGGGTGTGTACAATCCTAACAAATTATTAAATCACAAAAAGTATTTAAGGGCACTTTAGAAATTTTATTATACTTCTTATCATACCCCAAATAGTGATCTCAAGCATCTCTTCTCTTTAGTCACTGCCTCCTATTCTTTCCCAGACGCTATTACAGTTAGTGAAAACATCCCATTTCTTAAATCTAAAGGAGGAAGATTCCCTGAAGCGCAGGTCTGTTTCCTAATCATTTTCCTTCACGGTCGTTAATTAAGAGGTATACACTACCTGCATACCACCATTTTTTCTTGATTTAAATGTGGAAGGAGAGCTTGATTTGATAAGTATATGCTATATCACATATGCTGAAATACCAAACTGAATCCAATTAACATGCAGAATGAATGTATTCAATACTGAAAATAAATGATTTCAGTAACACAAAGAGCTAAGTTATACTTCTTTCCAGGTGTGATGGCACAGGCCTTCAATCCCAGCACTTCGGATGCAGAGACATGAAATCTCTACGAGTTCAAGGCCAGCCTGGTCTATCCAGCTGCAGGCCAGCCAGGGCTACATAGTGAGACTCAGAAAAGACAACTATCTCCAATGAAAAAAATTTTACAGCTTCTCAACAGATTAAAAGAAAAAATATCCATTGTGCCATATGAAATTAGCCTACGTAACATAATTAATGACAAAAACAGCTGCCTTAGAAGGCTTGAGGGGCTGAAGAGATGATAGCCTAGCGGTTAAGAGCGCTGAATGCTCTTGCAGAGGACCTGGGTTCGATCCCCAGCACCCACATGGCAGCTGAAAACCATCTTTAACTCCAGTTCCAGGGGAATCCGACGCCCTCTTCTGACCTCCGAGGCATTGCACGACACGGGTACACAAACCTATATGCAGACAGTACATTCATACACATAAAAAATAATAAAATAAAAAAATTTTAAAAAAGGTTTGGGGCTAGAGAGATGGCTCAGCAGTTAAGAACACCGACTGCTCTTGCAGAGGACCCAGGTTCAATTTCCAGCACCCATGTGGCGGCTAAGAACCATCTTTAAGTCGGGCATGGTGGAACATGCCTTTAATCCTAGCACTCAGGAGGCAGAGGCAGGCTGACCTCTGTGAGTTCAAGGCTAGTTTGGACTATAGAGTGAGTTCCAGGCCAGCTGGGGCTATAGGGAGACCCTGTCTCAAAAAGATCAAAAATAGGGGCTGGAGAGATGGCCTAGCGGTTAAGAGCACCGACTGCTCTTGCAGAGGACCCGGGTTCAATCCCCAGCACCCACATGGCGGCCGAGAGCCGTCTGAAACTCCAATTCCAGGAGAACTCCAGCTCCAGGGGAATCCGAGACCCTCTTCTGACCTCCGCGGCATTGCACAACACGGGTGCACAGACCTGCATGCAGACAGTACATTCATACACATACAGAAATAAAAAAAAAAAAAAAAAAAAAAAAAAAAAAAAAAAAAAAAAAAAAAAAAAAAAAAGATCAAAAATAAAATAAGGTTCATCACACTCAGGAAGCAGTGGCAGCAGGATCTCTGGGAACAAGGACAGCTGGGGCTACAGGGAGAATCTGTCTCAAAAAGATAAAAAATTAAAATAAAGTAAGGTTCATCATGCAACAGAGCGTGATCAACACAGAAGACCACAACTGGCCTAAGTGTAGAGAGCAAGAGACAACAGAGCACATGTCCCTGGACAGGACTCCTGTGTTAACTCACTCCCGCTCAGGGATCATTTCACAAGAGAGGGAGGGGAGATTTTAAGAGCCAGAGATGGCACAGGAACTAAGAAACAAGAGTCTTCCAGGGTGACAGCATCCACAAGACTCATGCACCAGCATAGTCAGACAAGAACCCAGCATAGAACAGGGGAAATGAGCAGCAGACCCCAACCTTAGCAGAGGAACTATTACTACTGAGAGAGAGAGAGTTGATCTTCTTTAAGGGAAAGACTCTAGACAGCCTGACTAGCCCCCTGTGGAAGAACTTCCACAGAGGGACATCTGGGTACAAAAACTTGACTTGATTGGCCTAAACATATATAACAGAATGTATGACATCCAGTGGAGGGTGGAAGGACTAGGAAGAGGCATGGATTGGGGGGGGGGGCGCTCCTATGATTAAAATGTACTGTATGAAATGCACAAAAATCCAGGGCTGGCTGGGCATGGTGGCACATGGCTATAGACCCAGCATTTGGGAGGCAGAGGCAGGCAGATCTCTGTGAATTCAAGGGCAGCCTGATCAAATGGCCAGCTCTGGGCTAGCAGGGACTATAAGAAATCCCTGTCTCAAAAAAGACCAAAATAGGGGAGCTGGAGAAATGGCTCAGTGGTTAAAAGCACTGGCTGTTCTTGCAAAAGACCAGGGTTCAAATCTCAGCACCCACGTGGTGGCTAACAACCATCCATAACTCCAGTTCCAAGGGGATCCAACGCCCTCTACTGTCCTCTGTAGGCACTGCATGACACATGTGCACTTACACACACTCAGACATAACACTCACACAGATAAAATTAAAATATTTTTAAAACCATAATAATAATAGAAGAAAATTAACATACACATATAATATATATTAAAAATACACCCAATGCTGATTAAAGTCCTAAGGCTATTCAGTAACAATTATTCAGGCTGAGAGTAGGTGAGAAACAAGATAAAATAAGGTACAAAAAGCCAGGAATCGGGGCACACACTTGTATCCCAGCACTTGGGAAAACTAAGGAAGGAGAACCGTAAGTTTGGGGCCAGCTGGGTCTACACAGCAAGTTTAAGACAACCTTGGGCTTTACTTCAAAACTGTGTCTCAAAAACATCAATCAAAAATAAATATTCCCAAAACAAAAACAAAGTACACATTACAAAATATAGGCTAACACTAGGAGACTACATCAGAAATTGAGTGTTTTTAATGTACCTACATTTAAAACAATTCAGCAGTTAATGCAGTTTATGCCTGACTTTTATATAAAAAAGGAAAGAGGGCCAGGCCTGGGGCACATGTCTGTAATCCCAGCATTCAGGAGGTTGAGACAAGAGAATCCTGATTACAATGGGAGTTTCAGACCAGTGGGCTACACAAGACCCTTTCAAAAAAAAAAAAAAAGAAGAGGAGGA
>VZQC01003599.1:861429-925139 GCA_009823505.1 Rhizomys pruinosus
AAAAAAAAAAAAAAAAACTACAAGAATTCCTAAGAAACCAATGAAACAACAATAGTGGTTCTAGATGTAGGAAGAGCAGGAAACAGAACAAGATTTCTAGAGCTAAAGTATTGGACTTCCAAGCAGGTCAGTCCCAAACTCCTAGCTCAAGCCATCTTCCTACTCAGCCCCCACATCCCTAAGCCTTCAAGCATGTGCCTATACCTGGCTGTCAATGTTTTATGTAGCATATTAAACTTGCTAATGACTATCTTTTCAAAAGCCATGAAATGATTCTAAATTACCTCATTCTCTGACAAAACCCAAGAGAAGTTTCTGGAGTAATATTATGGTTTTAACTATTAAACTAAAAATTCTAGGGTTTATGCTGCCATAATTAGAAACCAAAATACTTTAACTTTAATGAAGATAAATGAAAAAAAAAAAAAAAAAGATTCTTATAGCCTGGCATGGTGGTGCACACCTTTAATCCCAGTGCTCGAGAGGCAGAAGCAATCAGATCTCTGTGAGTTCAAGTCCAGCTTGGTCTACATAGCAAGTTCCATATCAGCTGGGGCTATACGGACATAACAGATCCTATTTCAAAAAGATCAAAAGGAAAAAAAATAATAACTTTTTTTGGCTGGCCTTGAACTCACAGAGATCTACCTGCCTTCTGCCTCCTGAGTGCTGAGACCAAATGCATGCAGCAGCCACCACACTTGTCAAATTATTCTCTCGGGGCTGGAGAGATGGCTCAGTGGTTTAAGAGCTCCGAGTGTTCTTGCATAGGACACAGGTTCAATTCCCAGCACCCACATGGCGGCAAAGAACTGTCTTTAAGCCGGCATGGTGGCAAAAATGAAAAATAAAAAAAATAATAGATAGATAGATAGATAGATAGATAGATAGGCAGGCTTTCAGTGGTTAATTTAAAAAAAAAAAAAAAGATTCTCTCATAAGCTTGCTCTCCCCATAAAGATTTCCCAGAACATATCTATTTGACAAAATGATTTACAACCTCGAAAATGAAAAAAATCAAATCCGTTTAATTTTTTTTAATTTTATTTATTTTTTATAATTTTTTTAAATTTTTATTTTCATATGTGTATGAATGTACTGTCTGCAGTACATTCATACACATCTTCATCTGTATGAATGTAGGTTTGTGCACCCTTGTTGTGCAATGCTGCAGAGGTCAGAAGAGGGTGTTGGATTCCCCTGAAACTGGAGTTCTCCTGGAATTGGAGTTACAGACAGTTCTCAGCCGCCATGTGGGTGCTGGGGATCGAACCCGGGTACTCTACAAGAGCAGTCAGAGCTCTCAACCGCTGGGCCATATCTCTAGTCCAATTTTTATTTATTTTTTAATGCGTATGAATGTACTGTCTGCATGTAGGTTGGTGCACCGTGTTGTGCAATGCCTTGGAGGTCAGAAGAGGGTGTCGGATTCCCCTGGAACTGGAGTTAAAGACAGTGCTCTAAATCAAACCCAGGTCCTCTGCAAAAGCAGTCGGCACTCTTAATTGCTAGGCCATCTCTCCAGCCCCTTAATTCTTCTTTGTTTGTTTTTCCCGTTTGGTTTTTGTTGTTGTTGTGGTTGGCTGGTTGGTTGGTTTGAAGATAAAGAGTCCCAACTGGCTTGGAACTCATTATATGGACCAGGCTATCCTTGATTTCTGAGATGGGCCTGAGTGCTAGAATTAAAGACAGGCACTAGCACAATTGGCAATTTCTTTATCCTATATAATAGTATTATCTGCTAATAAGGTTGAAACCTCTAATAATGAGAAAACAGACCACAAGATATTAACTGTCAGGTACAGTTTGTTGCCAGCTCTTAGCCTGTTTTATTTTTTTTTATTTTACTTATTTTTGTATGTGTATGAATGTAATGTCTGCATGCAGGTCTGTGCACCCGTGTCATGCAATGCTGCGGAGGTCAGAAGAGGGCATCGGATTCCCCTGGAACTGGAGTTAAAGATGGTTCTCAGCCACCATGTCGGTGCTGGGGATCGAACCCGGGTCCTCTACAAGAGCGGTCAGCTCTTAACCACCAGGCTATCTCTCCAGCCCTCTTTAACTGTTTTAAAGGCCCTCAGGTAGCAGTGACTTTTCTATTTATCTCTTTATATCTGATATCTAAGCACCTATGGGAATGTTAACATAAAGAACTCTTAATTTATTTTTTTTTTATTTTTTATTTTTTTGGTCTTTTTGAAACAGGGTCTCCCTGTAGCCCCAGCTATCCTGGAACTCACTCTGTAGACCAGTCTGGCCTTGAACTACAGAGCTCTGCCTGCCTCTGCCTCCCAAGTGCTAGGATTAAAGGTGTGCGCTACCACGCCCGGCGAGCTCTTAAATTTTTTTAGAAGGGGACTGGGAATTTAACTCTGGTAGAATGCTTGAAGGGCTGTAGTTAAATCCCCAGTACTGAAAACAAATTTTTTAGAAGGGCCAAAGCATGCTCATTAAGTATGAGCAAGGCTGAGTGGCTCAGCTACAATCCCAATGCCAAAGAAGCTAAGGCCAGAGATCACCAAGAGTTCAATGACAGCTTCACCTACATCACTGAGCTCTAGGACCACCTGGGCTAGAGAGGACAAAGATCTTACTCAAAAAAAAAAAAAAAAAAAAGCCACCCCAAGTTGTCATTTTATGAAGATCCTCATATACATACCTTAAAAGGTTTGTCTCCACTGTGTGTCAGCATATGCCTCTGTAACCAGCTCTGGCTGGTTGACGGAGTGTTGTAAACTTTACAGCCTTTCCATAAGCACACAAATACCTGTTAAGAGAAGAGCCATGACAGTGTTCACCACTTATGTCAGCGGAAACTCAGATTCCTCATAATATTCTGAAAACCTTCAACTGATGAGCATGCTCCAAAATGCTCAACAAATGCACTTAACTAAGTTCCAGCAGGAAGCAGTCTTGCCTTCTTTCTTAAGGCTGAAGTCCCCTGCCCCTAAATAATGAACTGGCACACCTATCAGGGAGGAAATACATAAGATGACAATTAGGATCATTGTGAGTTCCAGGACAGCCTGGTCTACATAGTGAGTTCCAGGCCCAGGCCGGCTGGGGCGGGGGGCACTACAGGGAGACCTGTCTCACAGAGACCACCCCCCCCAAAAAAGAAAATTTCCAGGAACTAGAATAATAGGTTTACTTATATTTTTATAAGGTAGCAAACATTTATTATTTTTCAATACTAGGAAGATAAAAAAACAAAAATGGTCAAACATCAATATATGCTTTAACTTCAAAGTATGAGTCAAAAATTACACTATTGTATTGTTTTTTTTCTACTTATGAATTACTATTCTCACATGATTATTAACATTATATATTCCTTTTTTTTTTTGGTCTTTTTGCAACAGGGTCTCCCTTTTAGTCCCAGCTGGCCTGGCGGTGGCTATATAGACCAGGCTGGCCACGAACTCACAAAGATCCATTTGCCTCTGCCTCCCAAGTGCTGGGATTAAAGGCATGAGCCACCTTCGCCAGGCCTACATTCTATATTTTTATACTGTTCTCCCCATTAAATAGTATTTCCAGGGGTTGGAGAGATGGCTCAGCAGTTAAAACCAGTGGCTGCTCCTACAGAAAACTCAGGTTCAGTTCCTAGCAACCACATGGCAGTTTAGTCTCAGCTGGCCTGGAGCTCTCTATGTAGACTAGGCTGGCCTTGAACTTGCAGAGATCCGCCTGCCTCTGCCTCCCAAGTGCTGGGATTAAAGGCATGGGCCACCTAGCCCAGCAGGATCTATGTTTTTGAGCTCAGGAAACCAAATATGACTAAATCTGGCTAATACTAATCTAAAATTTATTATCTTCCCATTAGTAAGATTTCCTAACTGACAGTGTTCTGAACAGTGAAATAAGACTGCCCCTTACTCACTGCTGCTCACCTTTAACACAGACCCTCTTGTCTCTGCCCCTCCAGTGTCCATGTGAGGAGGAGGAGGAGGAGGAGGAGGAGGAGGAGGAGGAAGGGAGAGTATGAGAAGGGGGCACGGGCGTAGGGTACGAGGGTAGGGAGGGAGAGAAAGGCCACTAAAATTTGAAATCTGATTTGTAAATGAGCACACAGACCACCCAAGAGAGTCTAGAAATGCACACAAGACCCAAGAACACAATTACATTAAACTTTACACGAATGGCTGGGGGTTTTTTTCCTTGTTTTGGGTTTTGGTTTTGTTTGAGACAGGGCCTCCCTGTAGCCCCAGCTGACCTGGAACTTAATTATATAGACAAGGCTGGCCTCAATCTCAGAGATCCACCTCTCTCTTCCTTTGCTGGGAAAAAAAAAAAAAAAAAAGAGTACAACGACATCCAGAACCTATTTCTTTTAATTATAGAAAATAGTCTTGGGGCTGGAGAGATGGCTCAGCGGTTAAGAGCACCAACTGCTCTTGCAGAGGACCTGGGTTCAATTCCCAGCACCTACATGGCAGCTGTCTTTAACTCCAGTTCCAGGGGAATCTGACACCCTCTTCTGACCTCCACAGCATGGCATGACATGGGTGCACCTACCTACATGCAGACAGTACACTCATATACATTAAAAAAGAGCCTCATGAGTTTTGAATATTTTATATTTTTAATTTTATTTATTATGTGTATGAATGTATTCTCTGCATGTAGGTTTGTGCACCTGTGTTGTGCAATGCCGCGGAGGTCAGAAGAGGGTGTCAGATTGCCCTGGAACTGGAGTTCTCCTGGGATTGGAGTTACAGACGGTTCTCAGCTGCCATGTGGGTGCTGGGGATCAAACCCGGGTCCTCTGCAAGAGCAGTCAGCGCTCTTAACCCATAGGCCATATCTCCAGCCCAAATATTTTATTCTTTGAGACTAGTTCAGTCTGGCCCAGAAATCACAATCTTCCTGCCTCAGCCTCTCAAGTGCTAGATTACATAAAACCCGGGTCCTCTCATAATTCTGTAAAATACATTCATAAAGTGTTATATAAGCTAATTTCTAAAATACTCATCCACACTGATATATAAAAAAAGTCAGGAAAATTTAGAGTGCACTTGAGTTGAGCAGCCAAATAAAATTAAAATGTACACGGACACAGGAACAGAATCAGCTTAAAGGCAGCAAGGGAGGTATTTCTAAGCCGTTGGTATCATGGTCTTGTTTTTCCCTAGGTAAAACTGACTTTCAATCTTTCACTAATTAGAAGCATAAAATCGTCTAAAAACAATTATCAATTTTTCCCTCATCTGTTTCTTTTCCATGATGAGAATTTAATTTTTATTTATTTATTTATTTATTTATTTAGTTTTTGGTCTTTTCAAGACAGGGTCTCCCTGTAGCCCCAGCTGTTCTGGAACTCACTCTGTAGACCAGGCTGGCCTTGAACTCACAAAAATCCGCCTGCCTCTGCCTCCCAAGTGCTAGGATTAAAGGCCCCCACCAAGCTCGGCTGAGAATTAATTTGAGAATTAATTTAACTCTTAAAGTTAGAAGAAAACTTAAAACAGACATTAGGCTGTTCAAGTCAGGTATTTCCTGCTTCTATGAGGCCCACAGAAGGCTAGGAGTACAGGCTCAGGTACAGACCTTGCCTGGCATGCTCAAGGGCCTAGGCTCCATCTCCAGCAGAAGAAAATTTTCCTATAGGAAAAATGTGAACAGTTAATTTCTAGAGACAAAAAGTATAATAATCCTCACCAGGGGCAAGTAACCACTGGAAAAGATGGTAACCTTGATAAGTCCAAATGTGGTACAGTGCCACTGAATTATACATTGAAAAACGGTTAAGATATTTTATGTGAGCTTCAAAGGTGTTATTGTAAAAATAAAAACATCATATTCCAACCAAACTTTAAAACCTCAAAACCCAATCTCAAAAGTACAAAATCTGATCAAAACTTCTTTTGTAGCCAGCATACTGTAACCCCAAACCTCAAGAGGCTGAGGAAGAGGATTGCTTATACTTTATTATTCAGGGCTTAGAGGATATCTCACAATAGAGGGTTTATCTAACACGTTTCAGGCCCTGGATTCCACTCTAGTACTGACAAAACAATTACTGTGTACTGTTGTCATGTGTGCCATAGCATGCACATGGAGATCACAAGACAACTTTTGTCAGTTCTTTCCACCTTTACATGGATTCCAGGGATTGAACTCAGGTTGTCAGGTTTGTGTGGCAAGCACCTTTACATGCTGAGCCATTTCACCAGCCCATAAAAACTGTTTCTTATCGCCGGGCGTGGTGGCGCATGCCTTTAATCCTAGCACTTGGGAGGCAGAGGCAGGCGAATCTTTGTGAGTTCAAGGCCAACCTGGTCTACAATGTGAGTTCCAGGATAGCTGGGGCTACAGGGAGACCCTGTCTCGAAAAAAAAAAAAAAAAAAAAAAACTGTTTCTTACTAAATTCCACTGTGCTTCATAAAATAAAAATCCAGCCAAGTGTGCTGGTTCACGCCTTTGATCCCAGGCACCTGAGGGGCACTTGGTTCTCTCTGAGTTTGAGGCTAGCCAGGGCTATACAATGAGATCCTGTCTTGGAACAAAAAGGAAAACCCAGGGGCTAGAGATACAGCTCAAGCACTGTAACTCCAGTTCCAGAGATCCAACGCCCTCTTCTGGCTTCCACAAGCACCAAGCATGCTTGTAGTACACTTACATACACACAAGTAAAACATTCATACATAGTAAAAATAATAAATCTTATATAAAAAAAGAAACCCAATCTAACCACACTTTTCTACATATCTTTAAATAACTGAGAATATTCACATAAGGCTATGTGCCAACCTAATTCATAGGATCCAAGATTCAGAAATGTGAAATTCTCCTACACCTAAGAAAAGCCCAGTGATCTCTCATGTAAGCAATGATCCTAATCCTATGTATAGCAGCTAAGTCAAGTGCCAAAGAAGTTGCTAAGTCGAGTGACAAAAAGCATATGCCATGGTTCAGAAGTAGCACACACCAAGTAGCACCAAGCACTGGCTCCCAAAAGGCAATATGGTGGTACTCGACTGCAATCTGAGCATGATGAGGCTGAGGCAGGATTGCAAATCGTAGACCCCTTGGCTATATATAGTAAGATGCCTGCCTTTAAGAGGCATATCTGTAACAACCAGGAAACCAATCGTGCTAAATATCTGCTGTGCTGGGGGAAGGGAACTGGCTTCTAAGGTGAACACTGACGATGGACAGAGCTCACCAACACACCAAAGTCAAACACTTGACTGCTTACTCCAACATAATGAAACTTAAAAACAACAGTATTGACTTCTCAGGTATGAATATGAAAATTTTGTTGACAAATTATATCATGGTGACAGGTACAGTTCTTAAATAATATTTGAAAAGCAATACCAGGGGCTGGAGAAATAGCCTAGCAGTTAAGAGCGCCAACTGCTCTTGCAGAGGACCCGGGTTCGATCCCCAGCACCCACATGGCAGCTGAGAACAGTCTGTAACTCCAATTCCAGGAGAACTCCAACTCCAGGGAAATCCGACACCCTCTTCTGACCTCCGCGGCATTGCATGACATGGATGCACAAACCTACACATAGACAGTACATTCATACACATAAAAATAAATAAATGCCGGGCGTGGTGGCGCACGCCTTTAATCCTAGCACTTGGGAGGCAGAGGTAGGCGGATCTTTGTGAGTTCAAGGCCAGCCTGGTCTACAGAGCGAATTCCAGGACAGCTGGGGCTACAGGGAGACCCTGTCTCGAAAAGACCAAAAAATAAATAAATANGACAGCTGGGGCTACAGGGAGACCCTGTCTCGAAAAGACCAAAAAATAAATAAATAAATAAATAAATAAATAAATAAATAAATAAATAAATAAAATTTTAAAAAAAGAAAAGCAATACTAATTCTTCTGCTTCAATGCAGACTGAGCCCAGGGTCTCATGAAAGCTAACTATAAGCATTCTACCAGAGTATTATCCCTAGCCCCAATAACCTCAATATCAATATAATCTTGGAAAGTTACTTAAACCATGATGATTTTAATCAATCTATCTCAAGAGTAAAGGAAATTGATATACACACAGGGCCTAATATATTATCTGTATTTACAAGGTAAAATTAGTTTTGGAAAATGAACTGTGTTTGGTAAAAACTGTTAATTCCATTGCTCAAGGAGCTGAGGCAAGAGAACCGTCATGAGTTTAGGGCCAACATCAGCTACATGAAGAGTTCAAGGCAATCCTGGGCTACAGAGTGAGACTATATCTCAAAGAAAACATTGACACTCTTTGACTCTCCTAATATGACTGACTCTGTATTCGCTGCCCATTATATGACATTAAATGACAAAATTCAATGTACTCTGGAAGGGTACATCAATACTAATAACCAGAGCTTTCTATTAAATCAACCCTGGCATCTGGGAAAGATAGTCAATTCTTGCTCACAATACTGAGTTCCCTTTGCCATTTCACAGGCCCACGTGTACCAATCCTGGCATCTCATATTTTGGCCGATTTCACAGACTAACCTAAAACTTCTAACAAGAGAAATACAGGGTGCTGCCAACTCTTAAGTGCTCTCCAAACACTTTTTCAAAACGACATATCTAGAAGCAAACTGAAACCCCACAAATAATCTCTCCTACTTTTATTGCTGCTATCAAGTAGTCAGGAAAGTAACAGAAAATTTAGGAAAGAAAAAAATCTCTCAAATACTTTCTTGGGGAAAAAAAATCCTGATCAAAGATTTTATATTAGTAAGATAAAAATAGTGAAAAAGAGTGACAAAACCAACCCCTCCTCGCTGACCATCTACGTGTATGGAACGGATGTGATCAGCCAAGTCTGGGCTAGAGTTGAAGCAAGCCTGGCACTGGTCCCAACAGCAATTATAGGCAATATTTTTGCTTGAAGAAGTGGTGCTTCCTTGTCCATTCATCATTGCTGGAGTTGAACGCCCACTGGAAATTGTGCTGTCTACGTCCATTATAGTACTGCTTATGCTGCAAGAGAAGAACAAAGTCTGTGTTACTCCTGGATGTTCACTGTCATAAGATCTTATATTGAATTATAACATTCTACCACATACAAACAATGTATACAACCATATTCTCCAGCAGAGAATGTTTTGAAATTAGTTGCCAATGAAGTACAAATCAAAACAAAAACCACAACAGTGTCTCAAAAGAAAACTGAGCCGGTATGGTAGGCCATGCCTATAATCCTAGCGTTTGGGAGGCTGAGGCAGGATGATTGCCAAAAACTTGAAGATAGCATGAGAAAGAGTGAGATGCAGTGTGGCTTCCATAGCAAGACTATCTCGGGGGAAAAAAAAACAAAAAACACACAAGCAGGTCCTGGAGAGGCAGCTAAGAGCAAGAACAGAGACCTAGCATGGGCAAGGCAGTGTTCAATCCCAATGCCCTGGGCACAATAAGTCTCTGAAGTCACCAATCCAAAGAATAAGTCTTCTCTGGCCTTCAAAGGGAAAAAAAAGTAAATTTTTTTAATTACATGGTTTTTTTGTTTTGTTTTGTTTTTTAATTTTATTTATTTCTGTATGTGCATGAATGTACTGTCTGCATGCAGGTCTGTGCACCCATGTCGTGCAATGCCGCGGAGTTCAGAAGAGGGTCTCGGATTCCCCTGGAACTGGAGTTCTCCTGGAATTGGAGCTTCAGACAGTTCTCGGCCGCCATGTGGGTGCTGGGGATCGAACCCGGGTCCTCTGTAAGAGCGGTCGGCGCTCTTAACCGCTAGGCCATCTCTCCAGCCCCAATTACATGTTTTATAGAGAGGAAACAACTTGCAGGAGTCAGCTCTGTCAGATCATCAGATTTGGTGGCAGGCACCTTTACCTGCTGACCCATCTAACAGACCCCCCAAAATTTAAAATTCTTACTATTTTGCCCAAGCTGGCATTACTTAAATTTACTTAATTTCTATTCAACAAAAAGATTGAAATTATTTTGTGAAAAGGTCTTGCTAGGTAGCTCAGGCTGGCCTTTTATCCATATCTCCCACATCAGATTTCTCAATGTTACAATTACAGATCAGCACTGACACATCAACAATTTTAAGTTGTTTCCCTCCCCTCAAGATTTTTTTGAGGAAGACCCTCTGGTAGCCCAGGCATCCTTAAACTTTCTAAGTAGCCAAGGATGGCCTTCAATTCCTGATCCTGCTTAGTCCACCTCCCAAATGCATTCACTACTACATCTAGCTCCTCAAATTTTAAGCTGGACTATAATGAAGTGGCAGGTTCAATTTTCAGCATGAAATTCAGTTTCAGGCTAGAGCACAGCTCATTAGTAAAGTGCTTAACTATCAAATGTGAGGTCCTTGTTTCAACCCCTAGGATCAAATGGAAAGGGGCAAGGAGAGGAAAGACAACAAGCAAAGGGAGGGGAAAAGGGGAAGAAAGGAAAGAGAGGGAGCCGCTATATATAAGATGGCTCAGTGGGTGAAGGCAACTGCTACCAATCCCAATGACCTGAGTTCAATCCACAGGGCCCACATGGTGTAGAGAACCGGCTCCTGCAAGTTGGTCTCTGATCTCCACATGTACAGACACACCCATATATATTCATGCAATAAATTGTTTTTAATCTCAAGACTTAAGAAGTAGAGGCAGAAGGATCAGAAGTTCAAGGCTGGGGCTACATGAAGCAGAAAGGGAGAAAGGAAGGGAAGGTGTCAGTCATTCAAACAGAACCTCAATTCTGAACTAGACATGGCAGTTCACACCTTTAAGTACCACCATTTAGGAGGCTAAGGCAAGAGGACAAGTTCAAGGTCAACCTGGGCTACAGGGTGAGACTATCTCAAAAACAAACAAAAATAACAGTAATATCAATTCTGGGGCTGGGAATATAGTTTAGTGATGGACCAGTTGCCCAGCATGCTCCAGACTCCACCACAAAAAAAAAGAACCGACTCCATCTGCATGACACATATACACGTATAACTAAAATATTATTAAAAAAAACTTCAAGCCGGGCATGGTGGCGCATGCTTTTAATCCCATCACTCAGGAGACAGAGGATCTCTATGAGCTCAAGGCCAGCCTCGTCTACATAGCCAGTTCCAGGCCAGGCCAGCTGTCTCAAAAAAAAAAGGAAAGAAAAAAATTTTTATGGACTCTACCACAAGCCAAGTATGGTGGTACTCAACTTTAATTCCCAGCATTCAGGAGCCAGAGCTCTGAGTTCAAAGCCAGTCAGGTCTACAAAGAGAGTTCTAGACCAGCTAGGGCTGTCTCCAAAAGACCAAAAAAAAAAAAAATTCATTTGGGAAGAAGCTTCAATCACTACTGGAAATTCATGAATTGTTTTAATCGTGATCAGTATCTGATAGTTGTAAGGCAAAGTTGTTTCAATATATGTGAACATTGGACAAGGAGCAACCCAGGCTAATTAGCGTGTACACAACCACATCATTTTCTAGAATAGAGCCAAAACCCTCTCTCCTAGCTATTGTGAAATACTGAATACTTTAGAATATTATTATTACTTGGTCTTTTTTTGAGACAGGGTTTCCCTGTAGCCCCAGATGGCCTAGAACTCACTATGTAAACCAAGCTAGAATACTCTATTTACTATCATC
The DNA here is from genome assembly GCA_009823505.1 of Rhizomys pruinosus. Classification (NCBI taxonomy): domain Eukaryota; kingdom Metazoa; phylum Chordata; class Mammalia; order Rodentia; family Spalacidae; genus Rhizomys; species Rhizomys pruinosus. The sequence continues at coordinate 872,970 of VZQC01003599.1, forward strand.
ATCCTGCTGTGCAGTAAAGAACATCAGAATTTATTCTTCCTAACTATACCCTGTAAACAGCTTTTCTGTTTTGTTATCTTTTTTTGAGACAAGGTCTCTCTGTAGCCACAACTGGCCTGGAACTCATTATGTAGACCAGGCTGGCCTTGAACTCAGAGATCTGCCTGCTGGAACTAAATAAAGGCATGCGCCACCACTCCTGGCATTGTTAACAGTTTTTTTGTTTGTCTGGTTTCGGTCTTTTTAAGACAGGATCTCCCTGTGTAGCCCCAGCTGTCCTGAACTTACAGATATCCACAAGCCTCTGCTTCCCAGTAAACAATTATTTTTCTCAAAAACAGATATCAAAATTGTTGGCTGCTAGAATACTAAATAGCAGTACTTTTACATTAAAAGGTAAGAAACCACTGAGCTCTTACAGAGTGAGAGAAAAGAATTAAAGGTACCATAAACTTAAAAAATGCAGCAGAGAAGAATCAAGACAATAAAGCAGTCTAAGCCCTTCAGGAAATACAAGTTCCTGGTTTGAGGCTTCCAATAAAACCTGCCATCTCAGCCGGGCGTGGTGGTGCACGCCTTTAATCCTAGCACTCGGGAGGCAGAGGCAGGCGGATCTTTGTGAGTTCAAGGCCAGCCTGGTCTACAGAGTGAGTTCCAGGACAGCTGCTACAGGGAGACCCTGTCTCGAAAAGACCAAAAAAAAAAGCCCTGCCATCTCTCTTTTGCACCTGGCTTTTCTTCTTCCACCCATCAATGACAAGCAATCTTTAGGATACCTTAAATTCACCTAATTTTGGGGGGTGGAAAGGGGCATTTTTTGAGATAGGGTCTCCCTGTAGCCCCAGCTGGCCTTGAACTGGACATGTAAACCAGGCTGGCCTTGAACTCACAGAGCTTTGCCTGCCTCTAACTTCCAAATGCTGGGATTAAAGGCATCTACCACCACATCCAGAAAATTCACCTAATTATTACAAACTCCTTCTACCTGTGGGGGATTAGGAATGGAACCCAGAGACTTCTGTATAGTAGGTGCACTATGACACTGACACCCACAGCCTATAAAAAGTAGGCTGTCCAGGGCGTGGTGTCACATGCCTTTAATCCCAGCACTAGGGAGGCAGAGGCAGGCAGATCTCTGTGAGTTCAAGGCCAGCCTAGACCCTGTCTCAAAAAGACCAAAAAAAAAAGGGGGGGAGGGTGTGCTGGAGAGATGGCCTAGCAGTTGAGAGCAGACCGCTCTTGCAGAGGACCCTGGTTCGATCCCCAGCACCCACATGGCGGCCGAGAACCGTCTTTAACTCGGTTCCAGGGGAATCCGACGCCCTCTTCTGACCTCCGCAGCACTGTATGGCACAGGTACACAAACCTACATGCAGACAGTACATTCATACAAATAAATCAATAGACAGATAAATAGATTAAAAAAAAAAAAAAAAAGTAGGCTGTGTCCCCTGCCTAGATCGTGTACCAAGCTACTCCTGTCTTTACTTCGATTTCACAGGGACCAGTCAAGGAATGTTTTCCCTCTATAGTTATGCTTGGGATCTTTTAGATTGACCCTCTGAATGGGGGGTTGCCACACCCAACGTCCCTTTTCAGCATGGAAGAAGTCAGAGAGGTCGGTGTCCTGATTGATTCCCTTCTGGTGATTGAGGTGACCCTTTTCAGAAGGTAACATAACTAAACTGGAGCTAGAGATTAGGCAGTTTAGAGATGAGAGCCCCCTCTCCCAAATTAACCAGACTCCTCCTCAGCTGAGAACTCAAGGCTTCCTGAAGTCCAGTAAACACATATCCTTCCGGTGGTCCTGAAAGAGCAGGAAAAGAAGAAAAGAGAGAGAGAAGAAAAAAAAGAGAAGTGCATACCAAGCCCCGCAGATTGAGTCTTTATTTTACCAGAATAAGAAAGTAAATTCCCTTAGCCGGGTGTGGTGGCACGCGCCTTTAATTCTAGCACTTGGGAGGCAGAGGCAGGCGGGTCTTTGTGAGTTCAAGGCCAGCATGGTCTACAGAGCTAATTCCAGGGCTACAGGGAGACCCTGTCTTGAAAAGACCAAAAAAAAAAAAAAAGAAAGAAAGAAATTCCTCCCTTTATTTTGTTATCATTTTATATTGTTTCTGTTTTCCTGTGAAAAGAAAAAAATTAAAAATAGCCAAAAAAAGTAGGCTACAATTCTAACATTTCAGAATAGAATGTGAACCAGTGTGGTGTTACCCATCTATAATCTCAGCACTTGGGAGGTAGGACAGGAAGACCTCCCAGTTCCAGCCTAGCACTGAAAAGGGCTAAAAATGAAGGTATAGGGCTGGAGAGATGGCTCTTTGGTTACTGCAGACAGTGATATTGACAAATTTCCAGCGAGGTCACAGAAAGTAAGTACGGTTTTAGCGTGGCATCCCTAGGAAACCCAGCTCAGGAGTTCTAAACTACCATGTAAATAACCTGCTTCCCCTGAAGCCAGCCATGCTAAAGAGCTACACAGCTACGCGGAGACGCCTTAGGTAACCCACCATTCCAGTCCCCTAGTCTGACTTCCAGACCAGGCACCAGACAGACACATGCAGGAAGTCAGTGAGCATTAGGGTCTGAATGAGAATGTGTCCCCCATAGTCTCCGAGTATTTGGACATTTTGTCCCCAGTTGGTGACAATGTTTTGGGAGGCTTTGGGAGGTGTGGCAATCCCAGAGGAAGCACAGCACTGGGGCAGGCTGAGAGTTCTTAAGCTTGCTGGATGTGCTGTCTGTTTCGACTACCCTCTTGAAGATGTGACCACCGGGCTTTCTGCCCTGCTGCCAGGCCTCCCCACCACAATGGCCTCTCACCCCTGGAACTGTGAACTCAAATTCTTCCTTCTATAAATTGTTTCAGTTAGTATTTATCACAACAACAGAAAAGTCACTAATACACTGCTGTTTCCACTTCCCAGAACTTAAGCTTTTCTCTGACTTGATATTAAGCAGAACAGAAATGAGTTAACCTCATTGAGTCCTGGCCAGACTGCAGGTCTCTAAACAAAATGCACTTTTAAAACTTAAAGCCAGGCATGGTGGGACATGCCTCTTGTTGTTGTGGTTTGGGGATTTTTTTTGTTGGTGGTGTGTGTGTATGTGTGCGTGTGTGTGTGTGTGTGTGTGTGTGTGTGTGTGTGTGTGTGTTTGAGACAGGGTCCCTATAGCCCCAGCTGGCCTAGAACTCAGAGATCAGACTGCCTCTGTCTCCGGAATGCTAGGACTAAAGGCATGCACCACCACACCCAGCTTAAAGACAGTTCTTAGCCACCAAATAGGTGCTGGGAATCGAACCCAGGTCCTCTGCAAGAGCAGTCAGTGCTCTTAACCGCTGAGCCATCTCTCCAGCCCAGGACATGACTTATTAAAAAGCATGGACTGGGCCGGACATGGTGGCGCACGCCTTTAATCCTAGCACTTGGGAGGCAGAGGCAGGCGGATCTCTGTGAGTTCAAAGCCAGCCTGGTCTACAAAGTGAGTTCCAGGCCAGCTGGGGCTACAGGGAGACCTTGTCTCGAAAAGACAAAAAAAAAAAAAAAAGCATGGACTGAGAAGGACTGAGGAGGCAGAGACTAATCTCTGTGAGCTGGAGGCCAACCTACATCACCAGCTCCTGGCTAGGTCTACATAGGAAAACCAAGGCCTAGGTCTACATAGGAAAACCAAGTCTCAGGCATAGTATCACACACCTTCAGTCCCAGCACTCAGTAGGCAAAGGCTGACAGATCTCTGTGAGTTCCAGGCCAACCTGGTCTACACAGCAAATTCTAAGCAAGCTCGGGCTACAGGGAGACTCGGTCTCAAAAAGACCAAAAAAAAAAAAAAAAAGGGGGAAGAGGGTAAGGAGAAAAGGAAATAAGAGTGTTAAGAGCATCTGTGTCTGAGTAGGTAGTATCATTCAACCATAGAGCAGAACACTCCTGTACATTGAGTGGTCACTCAGTGCTCACAATCCCATTAAGCACTGAGTCTTATAGAGGAACTGAGAGAAACAAAGAATTACGTCACTTGCCTTCATCAAACAAGAGCAGTAAAGCCTAAAACTTTAACTGCCATCATTATATACGCAAAGAAAAAATTTTTAAATGCTTTTACATTTATTTGTTTGGTGCGGGGGGGACATGCCATGGCATATGGAGGTCAGAGAACAAATTTTGGAAGTCAGTTCTCTCCTTACACCATGTGTGGTCTCTGGGATTAAACTCAGGCTAGGAAGCAACCACCTTTACTCTATGAATCACCTTGCTGGCTTAAAAACAATTTCTTTAGGGGCTGGAGAGATGGCCTAGCGGTTAAGAGCGCCGACTGCTCTTGCAGAGGACCCGGGTTCGATCCCCAGCACCCACATGGCGGCTGACAACCGTCTTTAACTCCAGTTCCAGGGGAATCCGACACCCTCTTCTGACCTCCTCAGCATTGCATGACACGGGTGCACAAACCTACATGCAGACAGTATATTCATACACATACAAAAATTTTTTTTAAATTAAAAAAAAATTTCTTTAAATATATTATTGATTAACAAAATAACTAAGGGCCACTGGGATGGCTCAGCCAGTAAAAGTATTTGCTAGCCGGGCGAGGTGGCGCACACCTTTAATCCTAGCACTTGGGAGGCAGAGGCAGGTGGATCTTTGTGAGTTCAAGCCTGGTCTACACAGTGAGTTCCAGGACAGCTGGGGCTACAGGGAGACCCTGTCTCAAAAAGACCCCCCCCCAAAAAAAGTATTTGCTGAAAAGTTCTGATGACTTGAGTTCAAGCTAAGGTAGAAGGTGAGACCAGGCTCCACAAAGTTGTCCTCTGGCCTCTATATATGCTATGACACGTATACCTTGTGCCCCCACCCCACCCCACCCCCACACCATATGCCACATACACTAACAAACTTCAAAACAATAATTTGAGGGCCAGGAATGGTGATGCAGGCCTTTAATTCCAGCACTCGGGAGGCAGAGGAGGCAGATCTCTCTAAGTTCAAGGTACATAGTGACTTCCAGGTCTGCTGGGGCTAAAGCAAGACCTTGTCTCGAAAAGTCCAAAACAGTAATAATAGAGTCGGACAGGCCAGACGTGGTGGCACACACCTTTAATCCCAGCACTCAAGAGGCAGAGGCAGGCAGATCTCTGTGAGTTCAAGGCCAGCCTGGGCTACATAGCCAGCTCCAGGCAAGCTGGAACTAAAGGGAGAACCTGTCTCAAAAAAGACCAAAAAGGAATGTCAGTTCACAGTAATCCTCAGCTACAAATTGAACTCAAAGCCAGCCTGGGCTACATGAGACTGTCTCAAAAATACAAAAATCAAGCCAGCCATGGTGGCACACACCTTTGATCCCAGCACTTGGCAGGCAGAGGCAGGCAGGGACCTCTGTGAGTTCAAGGTCATCCTGGTCTACATACCAAGTTCCAGGTCACCTGAAGCTACAGGGAGACCCTGTCTCAAAAAGACAAAAAAATAAATAAATAAAAATTAAAAATACAAAAATCAATTAACTGGGGATGGAAAGATGACTCAGTGGTTAAGAGCACCGACTGCTCAAAAAAAATAAAAGGCAAAGCACCAACTGTTCTTGCAGAGGACCCAGATCAATTGTGGCTAACAACAATCACTACCTTCAGTTCCAGAGATCCAATACCATCTTCTGACCTCCAAGGGCATTGTATGACATGAATGCACTTACATGAAGGCAAAATACTCATATGCATAAATAAAAATTAATTCACTATGATGATGAATGGTCCATACATTTGCGGTTTCCATCAGAATGCTAAATAAGCATGGTGGCAAGTACCTTCCTTCCACATCTGAGTGAAAAAATAAAATAAAAAATAAAAAAAACTTTAAGTTAATCTTGCCGGGCGTCGTGGCGCATGCCTTTAATTCTAGCACTTGGGAGGCAGAGGCAAGAGGATCTTTATGAGTTCCAGCCCAGCCTGGTCTACAAAGCGAATTCCAGGACAGCTGGGGCTACAGGGAGACCCTGTCTCAAAAAGACCAAAAAAAATAAATTAATTAAGTAAATCTAAGGCTAGGTCACTCACAGAAAACACTTGGGTACACACTGTCCTAATCTTATAACTTAAACCCACTGAAACAGATATGGATTTGACAGTGTCACCATTACTCAACTCTAAAGGCTCATTCCAGTTGCAGACAGGAGCCCCCAAATCCACATGGTGGTGGAAGGAGGACTCCTGCTCCTGCAAGTTGTCCTGACTTATGTGCATATCCACAATGACACACACATCAAAGGCACACAATAATTCTTTAAAGATATATGCTCAGGGCTGGAGAGATGGCCTAGCGGTTAAGAGCGCCGACCGCTCTTGCAGAGGACCCGGGTTCGATCCCCAGCACCCACATGGCGGCCAAGAACCATCTGAAACTCCAATTCCAGGAGAACTCCAGTTCCAGGGGAATCCGACACCCTCTTCTGACCTCCGCGGCATTGCACGACACGGGTGCACAAACTTGCATGCAGACAGTACATTCATACATTCATACACATGCAGAACTAAATAAAATTAATAATAAAAAAAATTAAAAAAAAAAAAAAAAGATATATGCTCAGGCTGGACATGGTGGCACATGCCTTTAATCCCAGGCAGAGGCAGGCAGATCTCTATGAGTTCAAGGCTATCCTGGTCCATATAGTGAGTTCCAGGCCAGCTGGGGCTAAAGGGAGACCCTTGTCTCAGAAAGACAAAAAAAAAAAATTTACATTTTAAAAAAGATATATGCTCAGGAAGTATGGAAAGAAAAGTACAGGGCTGGAGAGATGGCTCAGTGGTTAAGAGCACTGATTGCTCTTGCAGAAGACCTGGGTTGAATTCCCAGCACATGGGGGCTAAGAGCTGCCTTTAAGGAGGCAGGGGCAGGTAGATCTCTGAGTTCAAGGCCAGTCTGGTCTACAGAGTGAGCTCCAGGCCAGCTGGGGCTACAGGGAGACCCTGTCTCAAAAAAAGAAAGAAAGAAAGAAAAAGAAATGAAAGAAAAGGAAGGAAGGAAGGAAGGAAGGAAGGAAGGAAGGAAGGAAGGAAGGAAGGAAGGAAGGAAGGAAGGAAGGAAGGAAGGTCGGACAAGTGCCCCATTTCACTATATGTGATATGTGTTATAAAAAAACCACGTTTCCCTAAGGCCCTTCCAGCTCACCTAATGTAAGAGTCTGCTCACTGGTGACCCAATTAGTCCTAGTAAGACTCTCTTTCAGAGCAAACTCCCAAACCTAGTTGTGCCCTATATACAGTGAATGCTGTGCTGACTCCTAAGGTAAGTAAATATGACTACCACACTGAGCCAATCATAAAAAATTAAAATCATTAACCAAAACCAAGATAGTCTTACTGTAATTACAAGCTATTGTCACTGTAATCTAAACATTCAAAATGGGTTTTTCTAACCAAGAAAAGACTACTGTCTATCCCCACAATGACTTCTCTAAATAGACAAAAGATTTTTCTCCCCAAGACCCAGCAGCATACACTAAATTGGTCAAAAGGGACTTCATGCAACAATGATGAAACACAGTCTGTGAAAAACAAGCATGCTGCTTTCCTCCATCCCCACTGTATGTGGTGCACACTGAGTGCAGAAAGCCCTTCGGTATCACTCCACGGACAGTCCTCAGCTAGCTTATGAAAGAAAGCAATTATGATTAGAAAGATTAAAATAGTAGAAACACTCAATGTTAATACCATCACACAGTGGCTTTGATCTTATACTTCCTAAAAACCATTCCCAAAAATGATGTATGCCAAAAATAGTTTACAAAGGGTCTGGCAGGGAACGGAAGTATGGTGGTACACACCTTTAGTCACAGCATTCTGGAGGCAGAAGCAGTCAGATCTCTGTGAGATTAAGGACATCTGGTCTCCAGAGAGAGAGAGTTCCAGGCCAGGTGTGGCTACAAGAGACCCTGTCTCAAAAAGACCAAAAAGAAAAGATCTGGCAAGGGACTAGAGAGATGGCTCAGCAGTTAGGACCACTGGCTGCTCTTCCAGAACCAGGTTTGGTTCCCAGCACCCACATGGCTACTAATACCTGTCCTTAATTACAGTTCCAGGGGATCTAACCTCCTCTTCTGGCCTCCTTGGGCACAGCAGGAATGTGGTACACTTACATACATGAAGGCAAAACACTCATAAGCATAAAATAAAAATAAATCTAAAAGTTTGCTAGGTGGGTGAGATGACTAAATAGGTAAAAGTACTTGCATGCTACCTGGGCTACATGATTTCCATGCCCAGCACCCACATGAAGGCAGTAGGAGAGACGGGACCACTGGAGCTGTCCTCTGCCACAATTGCACACATAAGCAAATAAAACCAATGTAATAAAAACAAAACAGCCTTCTGTAAAAAAAAGGGTATTAATCTGTGCAGATATAGGAGGGGTCTAAATATGATCAAGATGCATTGTATGAAATGTACAAAAATTTTAAAAAATTGAAAAAGAGATGTACAAAAATTCAATTAATGTTTTAGGGGGCTAGACAGATGGCTCAGCAGTTAAGAACACTAGCTGTTCTTGCAGAAAATCCAGATTTGAATATCAGCACCCACATGCCAGCTAACAATTGTCCATTAACTCCAGTCCCAGAGGATCCAACACCCTCTCTGTCCTCTGAGGGCATCACACGCCACACACAAGCAGGCATTAACACCCATACACATAGAAATAAAAGAAGTTTTAAACATCTGCCACTAGTCTTCGATGCTCATAACTATAATCCCAGCATCTGAGAGACTGAAGCAGGAGGACTGCTAAGCATGAGAACCTGGGCTACAGACTGAGTTCCAGCCTGGACTAGAGTGAGACTCTGTCACAAATTTAATAGCTCTCTTAAATCTGCTATGGAAGCAACACTCACAATCATAGCTATTTGAAAAGTTCTAGAGGTCAGTGTTGAACTATAGAGATGATTTCAGCATATTTTCTGACATAAATGTCTACAGTAGTTCTCAGCATCGCAAAAGACGTTCTAAGCCAGATGTGATGGTGCATGCCTGCAATCCCAGCATTCTGAGGGCTGGAGAGAAGGAGTACCAGTTAAAGATTTTGACCTTCAAGTGTGAGGACAATTCAGATCCTCAAAACCCAAGTGAACAGCAGGTAGGCATGGTGAACCACTGCAACTTCAGGCATGGAAGGCAGACAGGGGACCATGGAGCAAGCTGACTGCCATACTGGTTTTATTGAGAGATCCTGCATCTACAAAGAAACGCACACACACACACTCCCATATGAACATACAAACACACCATATAAACATGAAAAAGGGAAAAAGGAAAGGAAAACAATGTAATGGCAAGTTCATAAATTAAAAATGAGGGGCTGGAGAGATGGCCTAGTGGTTAAGAGCGCCGACTGCTCTTACAGAGGACCCGGGTTCGATCCCCAGCACCCACATGGAGGCCAAGAACCGTCTGAAACTCCAATTCCAGGAGAACTCCAGTTCCAAGGGAATCCGACACCCTCTTCTGACCTCCGAGGCATTGCACGACACGGGTGCACAAACCTGCATGCAGACCGTACACTCATACACATACAGAAATAAAAAAAAAGAAAAAAATGAACAAATGTCTTTGACAAAAAAGCCCATCACTGTTCTAAAACCTCACTTTTTCCTTTTTCTTTTCTTTGAGACAGGTGTTCATCTAGCTCAAGATGGCCCTGAACTCACTTAGATAAGGATAACCTTCCTGATACTCCTGCTTCCACATCCCAAATGCTGAAATTATAAATATGTACCACCATGCCTGGTTTGATATTATAGATATGCACCACCATGCCCGGTTTGACATTTTGTCTTTATAGAAAATCAAAGTTCAAAATCAAAGTTCAAATTGAAATCAGAAAGCATGTCACATACTTGAAAAGTACTGAAAATAAAGAAATAAACACTAAGACATTGGGGCAGGCATGTGCCTGTGGTGGTCCCAGCACTCAGGAGGCAGAGCCAGGAGGACCACAATTTTGAGGTCAAACTGGTCTACATTAAGAAGTTTCAGCTACCGCCACTTCTTTCAGACACTCCTAATTGTAGTTGGTGATTTTATCTCATTATGGGTCTCATTTCTAAGGAGTCTCCTGTGCCCTGAGAAAGGCCAGTTTTCCCCAAGAATTTGCTTCTCCTCAGACCCCAGAGATTCAAGAGTCATTTGAGTTCACTGCTCAGTTCGAGACCAGTATTCCAATCTGGTCATTTATAACTAGACCTGGCATCCACATGGCACATTTCTCATAAGGGATTCTTCTTTTTCCTATGCATGTATTTATACCCCAACTATGTCCTAGACACTTCGTCCTCAAAATCAACGTACCTGATATTGACCTCCTGGGAGATATGTAGTTCCCCAGAAAAGGTTGTCTAGGGAGTTTACACATGGTAGGCAAATAGGGGTTAAAATCCGACTTACACACAGCTCACCGGCATCTACTGGCTATGTCCACTGACAGAGCAGCTTTGTACAACTGGGACTATAGTTGTATCGATAGGGCTACAGGGAGCCTTTAAATAGCACCACACATCTCTCTGTAGCCACTTTTCCTTCCACTATGAACAGCCAAGTGGCTGCAAAGGCCCACTTGGTCCCTCTATCCCCTTATGTCATCTCCATTATGGTCACTGCGAGTTGCCACATCTGCCTGATATGAATTCAGAATTGCCAGTTCTGTTTGAAACTCAGATAAAGAACCAATCATTAATAGTATAACCAGAAAAAAAAAAAAGAAGTTTCAGGCCAGCCAGGGCTACAGTGAGACCCTGTCTCAAAACACAAAGAACCAAAGGAATCTATAAGCCAACAGTGTATTTGGCCATGCCCTTTGCTAACTTCTGCAGCATTCATTTGCAGATACTTGCCATACATGTGATGACCAGTGTAGCTCCAGTACTTTTTGGCAGTACACATCTTCCTAACAGTAACAGATCACTACTAGCCATCATCAGCTAGTTTTGGCAGTCTCTGTCTCCTACACCCATAAGGTCAGAGCTTAGCTTTACTAACTGCTGTGTCCCCAGCAACTGGGACAGTGCCAGGAACATAAAAGGGAGTCTACACACACAACTGCAAAATACATGCCCAGCACATACACACAAATTGTGTGCTGAGTAATTTAAATGCAATCTGCATAACTGTAGTACAAGACAGAAACTCTTGTACTGTCCCTTTTTATATATGAGACCCAAAGAAGGGGTAAAATAAAACTTATTGCTTGCTGTCATTTCACTTACTCTAATTGAGGCCTTGGCTACACCCAGTTTTCTTTTGTGCTACAAAGATCTAAGTGACTACAACTATCCTGATCTCAAAAATACCACCTTGTACTCCAGAGGCTGAGAGGCAAGAGGATGGAAATTTAAGGTCTTCCTGGACTAAAGAATTCAAAACCAGCCAGGGCAACTTTTAGGAAGACCTTGTCTCATCGGATACCTCTTAGAAATAAAACAAAATACATGCTGGGGCTATAGCTCAGTGGTCTAGCACTTGTCTACCACAGGGCCAGCTCTGAGGTTCAATACCCCAAACTGGAAAATAATTTTTTTAAATAAAAATTGGTACTATATGGGTTGACAAGATGATTCAGTGGGTAAAGGCACTTGCCACCAAGCGTAAGGACTTAAATTCAATTCCAAGGATCCATCTGTTAAAAATCAATTCCTGGGGCTGGAGAGAAGACCTAGCACTTGAGAGTGCCAACTGCTCTTACAGAGGACCAGGGTTCGATCCCCAGCACCCACATGGCGGCTGAGTACACCCACATGCCGGACACGGGTGCACAGACCTACATGCAGACAGTACATTCATACACATAAAAAAAATAAATAAAATTAAAAAAAATCAACTCCTGCAGGTCTTCCTCTGACCTCCTTCATATGGAGCATGCACACACACACAAAGACAAAAGTAATTTAAAAACTTTTTTTTTTTTTTTGGTCTTTTCGAGACAGGGTCTCCCTGTAGTCCCAGCTGTCCTGGAACTCACTCTGTAGACCAAGCTGGCCTTGAACTCACAAAGATCCGCCTGCCTCTGCCTCCCAAGTGCTAGGATTAAAGGCATGCGCCACCATGCCCGGCGTAATTTAAAAACTCTTAATGCTATTCTATATAATAAGCATCCAGCAAGCATTCAAATAACATACATCTTTAGGACTGAATGAAACTCAACAGTAGAACACTTTGTCCCAGATCACAAGCACCCAATACTCTGCACATCCCCCCACCTATCCAGAGCCAAAGCTGAGATATAAACCTGGAAATGAAAACAAAGATTAACATGCATTTATTATTATTATTTTTTTTTTTTGTCTTTTTGACACGGGTCTCCCTTCGTAGTCCAGCTGCCCTGGAACTCATCATAGCCGAACGACTAGATGGCGCTCTTTACACTCAACAGAGACTGCCTGCCTCTTGCTCGTCCCAAGTGCTGGGATTAAAGGTGTGTGCCACCCTACTGAACACTTTATTATCATTTTAACCAGGTGTAACTGCACAGTCCTCTAATCCCAGGAAGATGAAGCAATAAGACCACAAGTTTGATTGAAGCCACCCTGGGCAATTTGGCAAAACTCTGTATCAGAGTAAAAGTCTGGGGATATTAGCTCAATGAATAAAAAATGTTTTGACTAGTTTTTTCACAAAGGCGTTAATGTCCAACACACACAGACACAACAGCACACACACACACAAAGATTTGTTTTGATGTAAACATTTATTCAGCATCATCCCCTAGCAGAAACCTACAGGAGACCACAGCCATTTTTTTTTAAATTTGATTTTTATTATGTTTAGACTTTTTATTTATTTCTGTATGTGTATTGAAATGTACTCTCTGCATGCAAGTTTTGTGCACCCATGTCGCCTCAATGCGCGGAGGTCAGAAGAGGCATGGGATGTCCCTGAACTGAGTTAAAGACGGTTCTTATGCCTGCATGAGGAGTGCTGGGGAATCACAACCCGGTCCCCTGCAAGAGCAGTTGTGCTCTTAAACCGCTAAGCTATCTCTCCACCCCATACCAATTTTTTAGTTTTTTCTTTTTTTTTTTTTTTTTTTTTTGTATTTTGAGGCAGGGTCTCCCTTTCTAGTCAAGCTGTTCCTGGAGCATCGCTCTGTAGACCAGGCTGGCCTTCGTACTTCACAGAGATCCACCCACCTCTACCTCCTGAGTGCTGGATTAAGACAGGTGCCACCACGCCCAGCTCATACCACCATTTTCCAAAATGAATAAGAAAAAAATTAAGAAGGGCAGAAAGGGAGGAAGCTGGCTTGGCCATAACCTCTTGGGAATGCTCTTGCATAGGACCTGGTTCAGTTTCCAGCACACATGTGGCACTAATAACCAAATCTTGTAACTCCATTCTTGGTGCATCATACACACATGGCAGGCAAAACAACTCAAACACATAAATCTTTTAAAAAAAAAAAAAAAGCCGGGGCGTGGTGGCGCACCACCTTTAATCCTAACGACTTGGGAGGCAGAGCATGGCGATCTTTTACGAGTTCAAGCCCACCTGGTCTACCAATGTGAGTTCCAGGAAGCTGGGGCCACAGAGGGAGCCGCTGTCTCGAAAAGACCAAAAACAGTAAAAAAATAACATAAAAATAAAAAAGGGGGTGGCGTAAGAGGGAAAGCCAGGGATACATGTTTCTGCATGGAATCCCAGCTACATGGAAGGCTGGGGGATTGCCACAAAGTCAACAGCAGCCTGATCTACTATTAAGTGTAAGGTCAATATAAATAATAATAATAATTATAATAATAATAATAGGGTAATGATGGATCAGCAGTTAAAGAAGGCTGACTGCTCTTCCAGAAGAACCAAGTTCAGTTCCCAACACCGTACATGCTGGCTCACACCGCTTCTGTAACCCCAGTTCCAAGAGCTCCAATGCTCTCTCTGGCCTCTCCCAAGACACTGCACTCATATAACCAACTCACACACTCCCCCCACACACACACACACACGATTAAAAAAAAAAAAACAGTTTTGGGGTTAGAGAGATGGCTCCTTTGTTGAGAGCACTGGCTGCTGCTAAAGGGGATCTGTGTTTGATTCCCACCCACATGGTAGCTAACAACTGTCCATAAAACTCCACTTTGCTAGGAAAAGATCCACACTCTCTTCTGGTCCTCCATGGGCCACTGCATGCCACAGGTTGATTTGCAACACGTGTAAGGATACATGCATAACATAAAATAAAAATAATTTAAAAGATACTAAAAATAGTAAAATAATTCTTGGGGTTTGAAGAGATTGGTCTCAGTGATTAAGTAGTATGCTGGGGCTGGGAGAGATGGCCTAGGCGTTAAGAGGCGCCCACTAACTCTTGCAGAGGACCCGGGTTCGATCCCAGCACCCACATGGTGGCTGAGAACCGTCTCTGAAACTCCAAATCCAGAACCTCCAGTTCCAAAGGGGAATCCGACCCCCTCTCCTGACCTCCGAGGCTTTGCATGCACACAGGTGCACAAACTACAGGCAGACAGTACATTCATAGCCATAAACAAATAAAAGAAAAAAAATATTTAAAAAAAGTACTTGCTGCTCTTTCAGAAGACCTGGTCCAGTACCCAGCATCCATACAGTAAGTAACTCCAGAGCCAAAGGGATTCGTTGCCTCTGGCCTCCATGGACACAAAAAATGTATACTGTGTATATGAATACATGCATATACACACAAAAAAATTAAAAACAATTTTTTTGAGACAGGGTCTCTAATAGGCCCCATGCTGGCCTGGAACCCACTCTGTAGCCAGGCTTGGCCCCGCTGAACTCCACAGAGATCCGCCTGCTCTGCCTCCTAAGTGTAGGATTAAAGGCATACGCAACCACACCCAGCTCATCTAAAAAACAGTTCTTAAACCCGCCATGGGTGCTAGGATTCTAAAACCCGGGTCCTCTGGAAAAGCAGTCCAGTGCTCTTAACTGCTGAGCATCGCTCCAGCCCCAGAAAAAAAAAAAAAAAAAAAAAAAAAAAACTTTATTTTTAATGTGTATGAGTGTATGGTGTGCATGTGTGTATGTGTACAATGTGTGTGTAAGTACACTTATGCAGTGCCCATGGTTAGAAGAGTGTGTCGGATCTCCCTGGAACTGGAGTTACAGATGGCTGTTAGCACCAAAGAGTTGGGTGCTGGGAATCACAAACCTGAGTCCTTTACAAGAGCAACCAGCTCCAAGTGCTCTTACACCATGAGCCACCTTCTCTCAGCCTAGAAATTTTTTTTTTTTTAAAAATTAAAGAAAAAAAAAAAAAAGCGTGGTGGCGCATGCCTTTTAATCCTAGCACTCAAGTGGAAGGCAAAGGCAGGCGGATCTTCTGTGGAGTTTCAAGGGCAGCCTGATCTACATAATAGCAAGTGCCAGGACAGCTGGGGCTCACCAGGGAGACCCTGCCTCAATAAAAGACCAAATAATAAATAAATAAAATAAACAATAATAATAAAATTAATATTAAATGTTTTTCTAATAGTAGTGAATGGCAAAGACCTGTACCTTGGAATTAAAAATCTAACAATAGGCAAGATAAAGTGGTACTTTGTCATCCTCGCTTTCCACAAAGAAATGTCCTATATACATAGTCTCTATGAATAGCAACCTAGCCTATATACAGAATTCAAAACTGGCCCAACAAAATGGCCCTGATGTTTCTTAAAGTCAACAGCTCCGCCGGGTTGTGGTGGTGCATCACTTTAATCCTAGAGGGCAGGTGGACTCTGTGAGTTCAAGGCCAGCCTGGTCCTACACAGCAATTTCCAGGCAAGCTGGGACTAAAGGAGCCTAACTCAAAAAAGGACAAAAAAAAAAAAAAAAAAACAAAAAGATCAACAGCTCCTCAGAACCTTCCCTAAGTTCAATCATGAAATCTGCAGTTCTTACTGTCCTACCTTTCATTCTCCACAGAGCAAAACCTTAGTTAACTGAGAGTAGAGTACCAGAACAATCTATTCGAAGCTCTTCTCCCCCAATGTTATCAAAATAAAAGGGTGGCAGGAAAAGCAATCTGGAAAGACTAGGCAGCTGCTGCAGGGATAAAAGGAGAGCTAGGACAAGATATTAACTTTTAAAATTATTTTACTACATCTTTCACCATATACGATCCTTAGAAATGTTGGGCAATAACCTCAACCCAGGCAATCATTAAGTTAGAAGTTCGGCCTCTGTCCAGTGACAAAAAAGAATCTAAAAAAAAAAAAAAAAAGAAAAAAGACTAGTCCTTGACGTCTAGTACCAAATGCAGACAGTTTTCCTAATGCCAAGAGCAAATCATTCTCAGAATTTGTTAACACCATAGTGCTCGGCACAGTCCAAAGCTTTCGCACCCCGCCGCACGCACGCACCACGCACGCAGTGCTAATGGCCTTGGGAACCACTGGCTTTCATTCTGTATACTATGACCCTCAAACTTTCCAGTGACACCTGGGCTTATCCACCAGGGCTGAGGAAAGTGGCTGAATGTGACCTTAGCTTTCCAAAATAAGTCACAGCTTATCTTCTAGCTGTCTCTGCTCTTGCTGTCTAACTCCAGTTGTTTGCTGATCCACATGAGCACAAGCACACACACGGCACACACGCACGCGTGTGCGCGTCGCACCACACAACACACCAAAATGAATGAAAAATAAAAAGACAATGCCAAAATAGAGCGCATGTTCTAGCTCACTCATCCACAGACCTGAGTGGAGTCATTTGTGAGACGGTGGGAGGACTAAGAATCTGAGGCCAACCCACACTACCCCATTTTTAAAAAAACAAAACGGAAAAGTCTCACAGACAACTGAAGAGCAGCACTTTCACATACAATCTGATTTAATAGCTGGTTTTACTTTATGGCCTCCAAAAGAATTTTTTTTCTTCTTGAGATAAGTTCTCCCTGTAACGCCCCAGCGGCCTGGAACTCACTATATAGACCAGGCTGGCTCAATCTCACAGGAGATCCTTCTGAGATTAGAAAGCCTGCTCACAACCCAGCAAACTACAAGATTATTGTTAAAATTCACAATTCAGTCTTCAGTTTTGAAATTCCTATGCGTAGTTCCCAAGCCGGGTGTGGTGGCACACGCCTTTAATCTAGTACTAGTGGAGGCAGAGGCAGGCGGATCTTTTGTGAATTTCAAGCCAGCCTGTCTACAGAGCGAGCTCCAGGACAGCTGGGGCACAGGGATACCCTGCCTCAAAGACCAAAAAAAAAAAAAAGAATATAAATTCTATGCTGAAAGTTCCTGGTTGAACGTGAGACCCCTGCAATCTAGCTTCCTGTGCACTTAATCTTTGTTTCCTTCTTTCCGTATTTCCCAGGCTAGCACTGACCCCACAGCAATCTTGCAGCCTCAGCTTCTATGTACCAAGGAGTACAGACGTGCACCACAGTGCCCAGCCTCAAGTTCAACTTTTCTGCAACAGTGCACATTCGCTGCAATTTGCCATTTCATTACAGCTGGTTGCCTCACTTATTCAACAAGTACTTCTTAAGCCCTTTTATGTCAGATTGGAAAACAAATAAAAGGCAAACCATGAGTAAAAAAGATTCTGCTGGGATACAGAATGAGACCCAATTGTAAAAAAAAAAAGTTTTGCCGGGTGTGGTGGCGCCAGTGCCTTTAATCTCGGCACTTGGGGAGGCAGAGGAAGAGCGCAGGACGATCTTTGTGAGGCTCAAAGGAAAGCCTGGTTCCTACAGAGTGGAGGTTCCAGGACCAGCTGGGCTACAGGGAGCCTGTCTCGAAGAGACAACAGAAAAAAAAAGGTTGTGCGTCAGGAGTGGTAATAGCCATCGTACCTGAGAAATCCCAGCACTCAAGAACAGCCTGGGCTCTCTAAAGAAGACACTGTCTTAGGGAAAAAGACAGGAAGACAAACAGGCATAGGAATAAAAGAGAACACGACACCAGACATTTAAGTCTGGGGTAAGGGAACATTAGAAAAACAAAACTTTGAAAGACTGACTTTTACGCGTGTTCTTATGCATTAGCCTCAACATTCCCGAACGAATTTCTAATCTTTGCCCAGCGTGGTATGCTTGGAGGTGAGACAGGTGGATCTCTTGTGAGTTCAAGGCCAGCCTGGTCTACGTAACAAGTTCCAGGACGCCAAAGCTAGCAAGGGAAACCCTGTCCAAAAAAAAAGCCGCCATGATGCGTCCGAAGGTTCTGAGAGTTAAAAAAAATATATTCTATCTCCATCACCAAAGTAACTACAATTAAATATCAACCTTAAAGTTTGAAATTTGGCCACGAAGATGGCTCTGTGGTTAAGAGACCATACTATTCTTATCAGCCCGGACGAAGTTCGCTTCCTAGTGTCCACTGTGGGGCTACTCAACTCCCTGTACTACTTCTATATTCCAGGAGCATACAATACTTTTGGCCCCGAGTGGGCACCTCGCATTCATGTGCATGCAGGCAGGGAGGCAGGAAGATGCAGGCAGGCAGTGATCAGACAGACGAGACAGACACCACACACACAAAATCTTTAAAAAGATCTTTGGGAATGTTGTAAACTGCTCTATAAAATTTAACTAACTGGCTTTATAAATATTTTTGTACATGTCATTTACTCATTTTATAAACTAATCAATCCTTGCTACAACAGTTCTAATGTTTGTAAATGACATCTTAGGCCACAACTTCTAAGTATATTTTTTCTGTAAATACGAAACAAAAATATTTTTACAAATAATCTTGCAAACAAATGACAAAACTCCTCAAATGTTCATCATGTTTTCAAAACTAGAGAAACTAAGCATGCCATAAGAAAAGTTCTAATGCTATAGGGTGCTGCCTGGTCACAGGAAAAACCTCAGTATTTTTAAATTTTATTCCTTTTTGTATGTTAATGGTGGTACTGTCTGCATGTAGGTTGGTGCACCCCGTGTCTGGTGCAATGCGGAGGAGGTCAGAAAGAGGGGTCGGGATTCCACCCTGGGAACTGGGACTTAAAGACGGGTTCTAACCGCCATCTGGGTGCGGGAATCAAACCCAGGGTCCTCTGGAAGGGCACGTCAGCGCTCTTAAAACGCTGACTCATGCTCTCCAGCCCCAAGAAAGCCTCAGTATTTTAATAGGATTTTTAGAACTACTGCATGCTTCCATTACCTAAAAACTCTATCATGAAATCAACCTGTAAAATATAAGGAATGGCCTATGAACTATCTAGCTCACAACACCCATTATCGTCAGGCATTCAGGAAGCTGAGGCAGGTTGACTGCCACAGTTCAAGGCTACCTTAAGCTAATTTAGCCAGGTCTGTCTAGTACAGGGTGAGACTGCTCAAAGCAACACAAACCAACAACAAAACCTGCCAGGTGTGCTGGCACATGCTCTTTTTCCTAGCACTCAGGAGGCAGAGGACAGGCTAATTCACCGTATAGGGTGAGCCTGGGTCCCTACACAGCAACATCAGGCCAGTCAGGGCTACAAAGTGAGACTCAAGAGAACAAATTATGTGATCCTTCCAAATATACAACTCTATAAAATGTATTTTAAAAAAGAAAAATAAATTTGGGGGCTTGAGAGATGGCGCAGCGGTTAACAGTATTGGTTGTCTTGCAGAGGACCCAGGTTCGATCCCCAGCGACCCACATGGCGACTGAGAAACATCTNAACACAAACAAAACAAAACACCAAAAACAAAAAAAACGACAGATAAACCGAGTTGCAGGGCAGCCCGCTTGGACTACAGATTGACTTTTAGAGATCCTGTCTCAAAACCGCCAGAAGTAAAGTAACTTGCATTTTTTTCTAGCTTGTTATATTATGAAGATGTATAGATGCGCACACATATACACTTGTATATATATGTCCGTCGGTCCGTCCGTGTCGTGTCGTGTCGTCCACCCCCGTCCCCGCCCCCACCCCCCACGGGTGTTCACTGTACTCTGTAGACTAGGCTGGTCTTGAACCTGAGCAGCCTCACCACCCGAAGGCTAGGATTACAGGTCAGAAGTCACTTTTCAACCAAATCGGGAGGCATATTGCTTTGCAAAGTGTTTGCGTGAGCTCTGGAGGTGCAAACTCTGACGACCTGGAGCCAAAGCACCCGGGCCCAGCTGGGGTTCCGGCAGGCTGCACTCCGTCGTGCACACGGGCTCCACCCGTCACACAACTGCATTTATTTAATTCTCCTCGTCTTCAGTGCCTCTCCTCGCGGATGGCAAGCGCTTAGTAGGCCAGGAGCTTGGTCCATTCCTGTCTGGCTGCACCCAACGGCCCACTCCCTTCCCCCTCCCTTCTTCTCCACCCTCTCCTCGCGGACGGCTTTCTCTTCAGAACTGAAATCCCTGCTAGTTTCGGGTTTAGTGGAGTGTCCAGCCGCTGCCAGGCGCGGGAAGGCGTGGGAAGGCGTGAGAAAGCCCGGGGGAAACTCTGAGTGCCCCATGGGGCGTGGCCCGGGCCGGGAGAGGGCGTGGCCTTCAGGGGCGTGGCTTCGCCGGCCGCCGCGCAGGCGCGCTGCATTCTCCGCGTGAGCGCGCGCATTCCCGCGCGTGTCCCCGCGCGGGCTCCGTAGCGCGTGTGCCTCCTGACGCAGCCCCGCTGGCCCTCCTCCCGCTCTGCGGCTGCCGCGGCTGAGAGCACTTCGGGGAGTGCGGGAGGGGGCGCGCGGCGAGCGAGGGAGGCGGCAGGGGCGAGAGGAGGCGGAGGATGAGCAGGCGCCGCCATGGCCGCCGCGCTCACCGACATGGCCGCCCTGGAGGAGCTCTCGCGCCTCAGCCCTCTGCCCCCTGGCAGCCCGGGGTCGGCGGCGGCGGCGCGCGGTCGGGTCGAGCCGCCAGAGGACGACGGGGACTCGAGGGGGGGGGTGGGGGGTCCCGGGACGGGACGACGACCCGAGGCGGAGGCGGAGGCGGTGGCCGCGCTGCTGCTCAACGGCGGCGGGCGGGGCCGGCGGCGGGTGGGGCGGCGATGCGGAGACCCATGCCGGATCCGAGCCCCGAGAGCGACCAGCCCGGCGGGGCAGGGAGGACGACGAGGACGACGACGACGACGAGGGCAGCAGCAGCGGCGGTGCGGAGGAGGAGAGCAGCGCCGAGAGCCTGGTGGGCAGCAGCAGCGGCGGCAGAAGCAGCGGCGACGAGACGCGCTCGCTGAGTCCGGGCGCGGCGAGCAGCAGCAGCGGCGATGGGGACGGCAAGGAGGGCCTGGAGGAGCCCAAGGGACCGCGGGGCGGCCCCGGCGGCGGCGGCGCGGCGGCGCAGCAGTACGGAAGGCGTCGTCCGTCGTGTCGCATCGCGGCGACGAGGGTACGGGACCCGGGGGCGGCGGGCGGGAGCAGTGCGACCACTGGGGGCCTGCGCGTCAGCCTGGAGATGTCCTCGGAAGGTGAGCAGCTGAGCCGCATGGACTTGGATGACAGGTCAGTCTGTGCTGCTCCAGGACCCCACCGAGGGGACGAGGGTTCCGGGGGCAATGAAGGGGACGGGGGAGACGAAGGGGACTCCTCCCGGACCCCATCGAGGGGACGAGGGGATGAGGGTGCCGGGGTAATGAATGGATGAGGGGGACTCCTCCCTGACTCCATCGAGGAGATGGAGGAGATCCGGGAGCTCTGGACTCCGCCGAGGGGACCGAGAGGACTCCGCCACTGGATGCCTCCCTCCTCCTGGATCCCCGGAACCTGCAGAGGGACGGAGTGGACGAGGGGACTCCTCCCGGACCCCATCGAAGGGACGAGGGGACTCCTCCCGTACCTGGCCGAAGGGATCGGGGGACTCTTAGACTCCTCCCGGACCCTTCCGAGGGGACGAGGGGACTCCACCCGGACCCGGTCCAGGGGACCGACAGTCTCCGGAGCCCGAAGCTTGCCCTCCCGCTGGATCCCCGGAACCTGCCGAGGGGACTAGGGGACTCCACCCGGACCCGGCAGAGCGGACTCCCCCGCCGGATCCTCCCCCACCTGGACCCGGGACCCCGCCGCGAGACTTCCTCAGCCACCTCTCGCTCGCGGTCACCCCTCTAGAGCTCGGACCCTGGGGGGAGTCCCCCGGCGACCCCCGCAGTTCCCAGCCCCTCCCCCATTCTCCACTCGGAAATCCCGGGCGGCCGCCGCGCCCCTCTCGGCCGCGGCCCCTAGCCGGAGCCATCCCCTCAACTCTGCCTCCCCGCCCCCGTCCCCTCGGCCGCTGCTCTGCCGCGCTCTCGGAGACTGTCCCCGCACCCCGCCGACGCCCGCCGAGCTCCGCAGACCCTTGATGTACACCTAGGTACTCAAGGTTAGCTTGGTCACGGTGTTCCCAACGCTTGGCAGGGCTGCACCTGACAAGTGTTTTCCAACATGGTTGGTCTTCCTGGACCTCGGAACTTCCTTGTGCGGGAGACCCCCAACCTCACTTCTTTAGAAAGAATGCTGGCTCTAGGTCTATCATTGCTTCCTAAACTCCCGTGTAGTCGTTAATGCGGCCTCTCAACGGGATTTTATTTTGGTGGACAGGTCTGGGAGAAAGTTTGAAACATGAAAAGATGGTTGTGGAAAAGAATAGTGAGTTGATAGTTACAGTAACTTGATAGACTGGGAAAGAATTGGATAACAAGATACAGCCACGAAGGTGAAAAAAAATTAGGACTTGGCTTAAAGTCAGCACTACATAGGGGTCTTCAGTGTGGGAGCCACGTTGGCCGGATGATATTTAAAGTCACATGGGGGAGGTGTCTGGAGCATTCAACTCTTCTTATTGCTTGTTAGAAGTACCATGTAGACAAAAATGGGCTTCATTTTTTCTGGAACATTAAGAAATACAATTCATAGTATGTTTCAGTTAACTATAATTGTGATTGCTTGGAAGAACTTCGTCATTCTCGTGGCGGGTTTTTAATTGTATTTTAAAAGAATCAGGTCACACATATTGTTTCTACAGTGCATCTGCTTTTGATGAGGAATTAGAAGCTAATAAGAGAGTCCCCCTGGGGAAGAGGGCTGTGTGTCCAATCAGTGTAACTCAGGTTGGTCTCTGTCATGAATCTCCTTAGTCTCTGAATGCTCATTCATGCCCATCACCATTCTACCTAGATTGTGAGTTACAACATTTAAAAGTTTGCCAGGGTGCTGCTCGACTTTCATTCCCAGTACTCAAAGGCACTCGGGAGGTGGATATCTGAGTTTTCACGGCCAGCTGGGCCTAAGGGGAGACCTTGTCTAGAAAAAAGGACCCCCCCTCAAAAAAAAAAAAAAAGAGTTAAGTATGTGACAGTTTCGAGGGGAGTTTCTGGTTCTAACAAGAATGAACACGTAGTTAATGATACAAGTAATAAAAAAAGTATTTTGGAAAACATCTGATGTGCTTTTTAAAAAAATGTGCTGGCCTTGGTGGAGACCCACACCTTTAATCGAAACGACTCAGGAGGACAGGCAGGTGGATCTCTGTGAGTTTCATGGGCCACCCTCCTGGTTTACATATTGGCGTTTTAGGCCAGCTGCTGCTACAGGAGGATCCTATCTCAAAACGACCAAAAAAAACTTTTAAAATTATGCGTTGTGTTTCTGTGCTGTGCGGCAGTGCTGGAGTTTACAGGCTGTTGTGAGCAGCGCTGCCGACCTGGGGCTGGGAACTACTCTGGAGTTACAGGCTGCTTGTGAGCAGAAAAAACAGCCTGGCTAAAATGCATCGCCCCCGATGGCCCTTGAAACTCATGATCTCCTGCTCTGCTCTTCCAGATATATCCTACCGGCATGTGCCACCGCAACCGTACCATTTCACTCATAGCTAAGGTGGTTATGACTTCTGTTTAGCAGATGGAGAAGCAAATAAAATGAAATGGTTTAGTATGTGAACAGATTCTCAAGCCTCCAATTTTCATCACACGAGTTAGCATACTTGCTTTCATACATGTGTTCTCTGTGAGTTTCAAGTCCAGCCTGGTTCACAGAGAGGAGAGTTCCAGGCTAGCTGGGGCTACAGGGAGACTCTGTCTCGACAAAGACCAAAAACAAAAAAAATATTAAAATAAAGTAAAAAACTAACTGTGTCTGTGTGCTAGTTTGGCTTTGCTTTATTTAACATCTGTCCATTACCTACTTTTAAGAGACTGAGTTGCTGGTTAAGCAGTAGTTGAGTAAGTGGAATTTTGGTTTCTTTTGATATTGAATGACTAATTTTGACATACCTCAGGAAAGAATAAGATCACTGTCCAGATAAGGTTAAAACTTGATGACCACACAGGCCTGCTTGCTTTTCTTTTAACTTTTTTACATTACTTATTAATTTATTCATTGGTATGTGTGGGGGTACATGTTTACATGGCAGGTTTGTGGAGGCCAAGGACAACTTCCTCAGTCAGTTCTTTCTTCCCTCATGTGGGTTCTGGGGAATCAAAATCAGGTTCTTTTGCTTGGTGACAAACACTTTTGCCTACTGAGCCTTCTCACTTTTTTTGGTCCACATTGTGTTTCTTAAGCTTTTGGGCGATTGTGTGGACAACAAAATACTTTGCTTCTTTATTTCAGGCAGCTAAGTAGATGTATAGATGTATCTGTTTGAGAATAGGAAAACTTTACTAGTGAAATGGGATTGTGCTCTTGCTCATTTAGAAATGCCTCCTTGTTGGCTTTGCCTTTTATATTTTTAAATTTTATTTTATTTTTTTACGTGTATGAATGTGCTGTCTCCTGTAGGTCCTGTGCACCCGTGTCGTGCAATGCCTCGGAGGTCATAAGAGGGCTTCGGATTCCCTGGAACGGAGCTAAATAGATGGTTCTCAGCCGCCCTTGTGGTTGCTGGGATCGAACCTGGGTCCTCTGCAAGAGGTCCATACTTTAACCGCTGCGGCCATCTCTCACAGCCCCGCAATATTTTCTTTTTAAAATAACATTTTTATAGTAGGAGTTGTATATTTGGACAAGGACTCACATAATTTGTTCTCTTGAGTCTCACTTTGTTAGCCCTGCTCGGCCTGATGTTGCTGTGTAGACCAGGCTCACCCTTACGTTGAATTAGCCTGTCTCTGCCTCTGAGTGCTAGGAAAAAAACGCATGTGCCACACACCTGGCAGGTTTTGTTTGGTTTGTGTTGCTTTGAGGCAGTCTCACCCTGTACTAGACAGACCTGGCTAAATTAGCTTAAGGTAGCCTTGAACTGTGGCAGTCAACCTGCACTAGCTTCCTGACATGCTGAGATCATGGGTGTGTGAGCTAGATAGTTCATAGGCCATTCCTTATATTTTACAGGTTGATTTCATGATAGAGTTTTTAGGTAATGGAAGCATGCAGTAGTTCTAAAAATCCTATTAAAATACTGAGGCTTCTCTGGGGCTGGAGAGCATGAGTCAGCGTTTTAAGAGCGTGGACGTGCCCTGCAGAGGACCTGGGTTTGATTCCGCACCCAGATGGCGGTTAGAACCCGTCTTTAAGTCCCAGTTCCAGGTGGAACCTCGACGCCCTCTTTCTGATCCTCCTCCGGGCATTGCACAGACACGGGTGCACCAACTACATCACGGACAGTACCACCATAACATACAAAAAGAGTAATAAAAATTTAAAAATACTGAGGTTTTTCCTGTGACAGGCAGCACCCTATAGCATTAGAACTTTTCTTATGGCATGCTTAGTTTCTCTAGTTTTGAAAACATGATGAACATTTGAGGAGTTTTGTCATTTGTTTAAGATTATTTGTAAACTATTTTTGTTTCTATTTACAGAAAAAATATACTTAGAAGTTGTGCTAAGATGTCATTTACAAACATTAGAACTGTTGTAGCAAGGATTGATTAGTTTATAAAATGAGTAAATGACATGTACAAAAATATTTATAAAACCAGTTAGTAATTTTATAGAGCAGTTTACAACATTCCAAAGATCTTTTTTAAGATTTTTGTGGTGTGGTGTTGTCTCGTGTGCTGATCCTGCCTGCCTGCATCTTCCTGCCTCCCTGCCTGCATGCACATGAAATGCGGGTGCCCACTCGGAGGCCAAAAGTATTGTATCTCCTGGAATATAGAGTGTACAGGGAGTTGAGATACCCCACATGGACACTAGGAAGCTGAACTTCGTCGGGCTGTAAGAATAGTTGTCTCTTTAACCACAGAGCCATCTCTGGCCAAAGTTTCAAAATCTTAAGGTTGATATTTAATTGTAGTTACTTTGGTGATGGAGATAGAATATATTTTTTTTAACTCTCAGACCTTCGACGCATCATGGGGCTTTTTTTTTTGGATACAGGGTTTCCCTTGCTAGCTTTGGCTGTCCTGGAACTTGTTACGTAGACCAGGCCTGGCCTTGAACTCAAGAGATCCACTGTCTCTACCTCCAAGCACTACCACGCTGGGCAAAGATTAGAATATTCTTCGGGAATGTTGAGGTATGCATAAGAACACGCGTAAAAGTCAGTTCTTTCAAAGTTTTGTTTGTTCTAATGTGTCCCTTACCCCAGACTTAATGTCTGGTGTCGTGTCTCATCTTGCCTGTTTGGTCTTCCTGTCTTTTCCCTAAGCAGTGTCTTCTTAGATAGCCCAGGTCTGTTCTTGAGTCTGGGATTTCAGGTACGATGGCTATTACCACTCCTGAGCACAACCTTTTTTTTTCTGTTTGTCTCTTTCGAGGACGGTCTCCCTGTAGCACCAGGCTGGTCCTGGAACACTCACTCTGTAGGACCAGGCTTCTTGAGCCTCACAAAGATCTTCTGCCTCTTCCTCTGCTCCCCAAGTGCAGATTAAAGGCATGGCGCCCCCACACCCGGGCTAACTTTTTTTTTTTACATTGGGTCTCATTTGTCTCCCAGCAGCATCTTTTTTACTTCATGGTTTTGGCCTTCTTTTGTTTTCCAATCTGCATAAAAGGGCCTTAAGAAGTACTTGTTGAATAAGTGAGGCAACCAGCTGTAATGAAATGGCAAATTGCAGCGAATGTGCATGTTGCAGAAAAAGTTAGAACTTGAGGCTGGGCCACTGTGGCGCACGTCTGTCTCCTTGGTACCTTAGAAGCTGAGGCTGCAAGATTGCTGTGGGGTCAGTGCTAGCCTGGGAAATACGGAAAGAAGGAAACAAAGATTAGTGCACAGGAAGCTAGATTGCAGGGTCTCAGGTTCAACCAGGAACTTTCAGCATAGAATTTATATTTTTTTTTTTTTTTTTGGTCTTTTTGAGAACGGGTCTCCCTGTAGCCCCAGCTTCCTGAGCTCTGCTCTGTAGACCAGGCGTGGCCTGAATTCACAAAGATCCGCCTGCCTCTGCCTCCCTAGTACTAGGATTAAAGGCGTGTGCCACCACAACCCGGCTTGGAACTAGCATAGAATTCAAAAAAACTGAAGATGAATTTTAATAATATCTTGTAGTTTGCTGGGTGTGTGTGGAGCACGGCTTTTAAGCTCAGAAGGATCTCTTGAGCTTGAGGCCAGCCTGGTCTAATTGTGAGTTCCAGGCCGCTGGGGCGTTACAGGGAGAACTTATCTCAAGAAGAAAAAAATTCATTGGAGGCCATAAAGTAAAACCAGCTATTAAATCAGATTGTATGTGAAAGTGCTGCTCTTCAGTTGTCTGTGAGACTTTTCCGTTTTGTTTTTTTAAAAAAATGGGGTAGTGTGTGGGTTGGCCTCAGATTCTTAGTCCTCCCACCGTCTCACAAATGACTCCACTCAGGTCTGTGGATGAGTGAGCTAGTAACAGCCTCTATTTTGCATTGTTTTATTTTTTCATTCATTTTGTGTGTTGTGTGTGCGCGCGCACACGCGTGCGTGTGTGCCGTGTGTGTGCTTGTGCTCATGTGGATCAGCAAACAACTGGAGTTAGACAGCAAGAGCAGAGACAGCTAGAAGATAAGCTGTGACTTATTTTGGAAAGCTAAGGTCACATTCAGCCACTTTCCTCAGCCCTGGTGGATAAGCCCAGGTGTCACTGGAAAGTTTGAGGGTCATAGTATACAGAATGAAAGCCAGTGGTTCCCAAGGCCATTTTCAATGCGTGTGCGTGCGTGCGTGGTGCGTGCGTGCGAAAGCTTTGGACTTCCAGCACTATTGGTTACAAATTCTGAGGAATGATTTGCCTTGGCATTAGGAAAACTGTTGCATTGTCTAGCGTTCAAGTACTAGATCTTTTTCTTTTTTTTTTTTTTTTTAGATCTTTTTGAGGTGGAGAGGCCGAACTTCTAAACTTAATGTTGCCTGTTGAGGTTATTGCCAACATTTCTAAGGATCTATATGGTTGAAGCAGTAAAATAATTGGTTTAAAGTAATAATTTGTCCTAGCTCTCCTTTTATCCCTGCAGCAGCTGCCTAGTCTTTCCAGATTGCTTTTCCTGCCACCCTTTTATTTTGATAACATTGGGGGAGAAGAGCTTCGAATAGATTGTTCTGGTACTCTACTCTCAGTTAACTAAGGTTTTGCTCTGTGGAGAATGAAAGTAGGACAGTAAGAAACTGCAGATTTCATGATTGAACTTAGGGAGGTTTGGGAGGAGCTGTTGACCTTTTTTTTTTTTTTTTTTTTTTTGTCTTTTTTGAGTCAGGCTCCCTTTAGTCCCAGTCTGCCTGGAATTGCTTTGTAGAACAGGCTGGCCTTGAACTCACAGAGATCCACCTGCCACTCTAGGTTAAAGGTGTGCACCACCACCCACCCGCGGAGCTGTTGACTTTAAGAAACATCAGGGCCATTTTGTTGGGCCAGTTTTGAATTCTGTATATAGGCTAGGTTGCTATTCATAGAGACTATGTATATAGGACATTTCTTTGTGGAAAGCGAGGATGACAAAGTACCACTTTATCTTGCCTATTGTTAGATTTTTATTCCAAGGTACAGGTTTTGCCATCCTACTATTAGAAAACTTTAATTTTAATTTTATTTATTTATTTGTTTATTTATTTATTTATTATTTTGGTCTTTTTTGAGACAGGGTCTCCCTGTAGCCCCCCGCTGTCCTGGCACTTGCTATGTAGCTAGGCTGGCCTGAAACTCAACAAAGATCCGCCTGCCTTTGCCTCCTGAGTGCTAGGATTAAGGCATGCGCCACCACGCCTGGCTGAACATTTAATTTAAAAAAAAAAATTTCTAGGGCTGGGAGATGGTCATGGTTAAGAGCACTGACTGTTATTGTATAAGGAGGCCTCAGGTTTGATTTCCCAGCACCCACATGTGGCTAACAGCCATCTGTAACTCCAGTTCCAGGATCCAAGCTCTTTTTCTGACTCTGGAACTGCATGACTGGACTATTGCACCTACCTGCATGCCCCAGTACACTCATACACATAAAATAAAGGTAATATTAAATTTTTTTTTCTGGGGCTGGAGCGATGGCTCAGCAGTTAAGAGCACTAGACTGCTCTACCAGAGGACCCTGGGTTCGAATCCTGCACCCACTGGCAGCTAAGTAAGAACTGTTTTTTAAGATGAGCGTTGGTGAGTGCATGCCTTTAATCCTAGCACTTAGGA
Source organism: Rhizomys pruinosus (assembly GCA_009823505.1). Taxonomy (NCBI): domain Eukaryota; kingdom Metazoa; phylum Chordata; class Mammalia; order Rodentia; family Spalacidae; genus Rhizomys; species Rhizomys pruinosus. Next base: position 902,329 of record VZQC01003599.1, read on the forward strand.
GCAAGGCAGGCGATCTCTGTGAGTTAGCAGGGGCCAAGCCTGGTTATACAGAGTGGGTTCCAGGCCAGCCTTAGGGCTATTAGGGAGACCCTGTCTCAAAAAAATTTTTTTTTTTTTTTGTTTTATTTTTTGTTATGTATATGTTTGTGTATCTGAAATGTGTCCATGGAGGCCAGAGGCAACGAATCCCTTTGGCTCTGGAGTTACTTACTGTATGGATGCTGGGTACTGGACCAGGTCCTCTGTAAGAGCAGCAAGTACTTTTTTAAAATATTTTTTTCTTTTTATGTTTTATGTGTATGATGTACTGTTTGCCTGTAAGTTTGTGCACTCTGTGCATGCAAGCCTCGGAGGTCAGAGAGAGGGTGTCGGATTCCCCTGGAACTGGAGTTCTGGATTTGGAGTTTCCGACGGTTCTCAGCCACCATGTTGGGTGTCTGGGATCGAACCCGGGTCCTCTGCAAAGAGTAGTCGGCGCTCTTAACCGACTAGGCCATCTCTCCAGCCCCAGCAAGTACTCTACTCACTGAACCCTCTCTTCAAACCCCAAGATTATTTTACTATTTTTAGTATCTTTTAATTATTTTTTTTTATGTGTATGAATGTATCCTTACACGTGATGCAAATGCACCTTGTCTGCAGTGCCCATGGAGGACAGAAGAGGGTGTTGGATTCCCTAGAAGTGGAGTTATGGACAGTTGTTAGCTACCATGTGGGTGCTGGGAATCTGTGCAAGATACACCCAGTGCTCTTAAAGTGAGCCATCTCTCTTGCCCCAAGATTTTATTTTTTTTAATCGTGTGTGTGTGTGTGTGGGGGAGGTGATGGTAGTTTGTGTATATGAGTGCAGTGTCCTTGGAGGCCAGAAGAGAGCATTGGAGCTCTTGGAACTAGGGGTTACAGGAAGGGTGTGAGCCAGCATGTAGGTGTTGGGAACATAACAGTGGTTCCTCGTAAGAGCAGTTCAAGCTCTTATCTGATGATGCCATCTTACTATTATTATTATTATTTTATTATTATTATTATATTGGCCTGAAACTTAATATGTAGATCAGGCTGCTGTTGACTTTGTGGCAATCCCCAGCCTTCCATGTAGCTGGGATTCCATGCAGAAACATGTATCCCTGGCTTTCCCTTACGCACACCCCCTTTTTATTTTATTTATTTTTTTATGTTTTTGGTCTTTTCGAGACAGGGTCTCCCTGTTAGCCCCAGCTGTCCTGGAACTCACATTGTAGACCAGGCTTGGCCTTGAACTCGTACAAGATCGCCTGCCTCTTGCCTCCCACGTGTTAGGATTAAAGGTGGTGCGCCACCACGCCCGGCTAATAAATTTTTAAAAGATAAAAATTATGTGTTTGAGTGTTTTGCCCTGCATGTGTGTATGTGCACCACCTAACTGGAGTTACAAATGGTTCTTAGCTACCACATGTGTGCTGGGAACTGAACCCAGGTCTTTTGCAAGAGCATCAAGAGGTCTAAATGGCCAAGCCAGCTCTCTCCCTTTTCTGCCCTTCTTAAAATTTTTTTCTTTGTCATTTGGAAAAATGGTGGTATGAGCTGGGCGTTGGTGGCACTTGTCTTTAATCCCAGCACTCAGGAGGTAGAGGTGGGTGGATCTCTGTGAGTACAAGGCCAGCCTGGGTCTAACAGGAGCGTGCTCCAGGACAGCTTGGTACTAAAAGGGGACCCTTGCCTCAAAATACAAAAAAAAAAAAAAAAAAAAAAAAGAAAAACTAAAAAATGTGGTATGGGGCTGGAGAGTGGCTTAGCGGTTAAGGCAATACTGCTCCTGCAGGAGGACCTGGTTTTGATTCCCAGCACTCACATGGCAGTAAGAACCGTCTTTAATCCAGTTCCAGGGGAATCCGATGCCCTTTCTGACCTCCGCGGCATTGCACGACATGGGTGCACAAACTTGCATGCAGATGTACATTTCATACACATACAGAAATAAATAAAAATTACAAATAAATAAAAATTAAAAAAAAATGGTGGCTCTGTGGTTCTGCTTAGGGGATGATGCTGATAAATTTTACATCAAAACAAATCTGTGTTGTGTGTGCTTGTGTGTGTGTGTGTTGGACATTGAACTCCTTTGTGAAAAACTAGTCAAACATTTTATCATTGAGCTATATCCCCAGACTTTTACTCTGATACAGAGTTTTGCCAAATTGCCCAGGGTGGCTTCAATCAAACTTGTGGTCTTATTGCTTCATCTTCCTGGGATTAGAGGACTGTGCAGTTACACCTGGTTAAAATGATAATAAATGTGTCAGTAGTGGTGGCACACACCTTTAATCCCAGCACTTGGGGAGGCAGAGGCAGGCAGATTTCTGTGAGTTAAAGGCCATCTTGGTCTATATGAGTTCCAGGGCAGCTGGGACTAAAGGGAGACCCTGTCACTCAAAAAAAAAAAACAAGACAAACAAACAAAAAAACATTTTTTTTTTTTTTGTATTTTTGAGGCAGGGTCTCCCTTTTAGTACCAGCTGTCCTGGAGCTCGCTCTGTAGACCAGGCTGGCCTTGTACTCACAGAGATCCACCCACCTCTACCTCCTGAGTGCTGGGATTAAAGACAAGTGCCACCACGCCCAGCTCATACCACCATTTTTCCAAATGACAAAGAAAACCAAATTTAAGAAGGGCAGAAAAGGGAGAGAGCTGGCTTGGCCATTTAGACCTCTTGATGCTCTTGCAAAAGACCTGGGTTCAGTTCCCAGCACACATGTGGTAGCTAAGAACCATTTGTAACTCCAGTTATGTGGTGCACATACACACATGCAGGCAAAACACTCAAACACATAAATCTTTTAAAAAGGGGGTGTCAGCCGGGCGTGGTGGCGCACACCTTTAATCCTAACACTTGGGAGGCAGAGGCAGGCGATCTTTACGAGTTCAAGGCCAGCCTGGTCTACAATGTGAGTTCCAGGACAGCTGGGGCTACAGGGAGACCCTGTCTCGAAAAGACCAAAAAACATAAAAAAATAAATAAAATAAAAAGGGGGTGTCGTAAGGGAAAGCCAGGGATACATGTTTCTGCATGGAATCCCAGCTACATGGAAGGCTGGGGGATTGCCACAAAGTCAACAGCAGCCTGATCTACATATTAAGTTTCAGGCCAATATAATAATAATAATAATAATAATAATAATAATAGGTAGAGATGGCTCAGCAGTTAAAGAGCTTGAACTGCTCTTACGAGGACCACTGTTATGTTCCCAACACCTACATGCTGGCTCACACCCTTCTGTAACCCCAGTTCCAAGAGCTCCAATGCTCTCTTCTGGCCTCCAAGGACACTGCACTCATATACACAAACTACACACCTCCCCCCCACACACACACACACACGATTAAAAAAAATAAAATCTTGGGGCAGGAGAGATGGCTCAGCTATTAAGAGCACTGGGTGTTCTTGCACAATTCCCAGCACCCACATGGTAGCTAACAACTGTCCATAACTCCACTTCTAGGGGATCCAACACCCTCTTCTGTCCTCCATGGGCACTGCATGACACAGGTGCATTTGCACACGTGTAAGGATAACATTCATACACATAAAATAAAAATAATTTAAAAGATACTAAAAATAGTAAAATAAATCTTGGGGTTTGAAGAGATGGTTCAGTGATTAAGAGTACTTGCTGGGGCTGGAGAGATGGCCTAGCGGTTAAGAGCGCCGACTACTCTTGCAGAGGACCCGGGTTCGATCCCCAGCACCCACATGGTGGCTGAGAACCGTCTGAAACTCCAAATCCAGAACTCCAGTTCCAGGGGAATCCGACACCCTCTCTGACCTCCGAGGCATTGCATGACACAGGTGCACAAACTTACAGGCAAACAGTACATTCATATGCATAAAAAATAAAAGAAAAAAAATATTTAAAAAAAGTACTTGCTGCTCTTACAGAGGACCTGGGTCCAGTACCCAGCATCCATACAGTAAGTAACTCCAGAGCCAAAGGGATTCGTTGCCTCTGGCCTCCATGGACACATTTCATATACACAGACACATATACATAACAAAAAATAATGGCAACAATTTTTTTTGAGACAGGGTCTCCCTATAGCCCAAGCTGGCCTGGAACCCACTCTGTAGACCAGGCTGGCCCCTGAACTCACAGAGATCCGCCTGCCTCTGCCTCCTAAGTGCTAGGATTAAAGGCATGCACCACCACGCTCATCTTAAAAAACAGTTCTTAGCTGCCATGTGGGTGCTAGGATTCGAACCCAGGTCCTCTGTAAGAGCAGTCAGTGCTCTTAACTGCTGAGCCATCGCTCCAGCCCCAGAAAAAAAAAAATTTAATATTACCTTTATTTTATGTGTATGAGTGTACTGTGGGCATGCAGGTAGGTGCATCCATGTCATGCAGTTCCAGAGATCAGAAGAAGGCAGCGGATCTCCTGGAACTGGAGTTACAGATGGCTGTTAGCACCAGGTGGGTGCTGGGAATCAAACCTGAGTCCTTTACAAGAACAGTCAGTGCTCTTAACCACTGAGCCATCTCTCCAGCCCTAGAAATTTTTTTTTTTTTAATTAAAGTTTTCAGCCAGGCGTGGTGGCGCATGCCTTTAATCCTAGCACTCAGGAGGCAAAGGCAGGCGGATCTTTGTGAGTTCAAGGCCAGCCTAGTCTACATAGCAAGTGCCAGGACAGCTGGGGCTACAGGGAGACCCTGTCTCAAAAAAGACCAAAATAATAAATAAATAAATAAACAAATAAATAAATAAAATTAAAATTAAAGTTTTCTAATAGTAGTGATGGCAAAACCTGTACCTTGGAATTAAAAATCTAACAATAGGCAAGATAAAGTGGTACTTTGTCATCCTCGCTTTCCACAAAGAAATGTCCTATATACATAGTCTCTATGAATAGCAACCTAGCCTATATACAGAATTCAAAACTGGCCCAACAAAATGGCCCTGATGTTTCTTAAAGTCAACAGCTCCGCCGGGTGTGGTGGTGCACACCTTTAATCCTAGAGGCAGGTGGATCTCTGTGAGTTCAAGGCCAGCCTGGTCTACAAAGCAAGTTCCAGGCAAGCTGGGACTAAAGGGAGACCCTGACTCAAAAAAAAAAAAAAAAAAAAAAAAAAAAAAAAGTCAACAGCTCCTCAGAACCTTCCCTAAGTTCAATCATGAAATCTGCAGGTTTCTTACTGTCCTACTTTCATTCTCCACAGAGCAAAACCTTAGTTAACTGAGAGTAGAGTACCAGAACAATCTATTCGAAGCTCTTCTCCCCCAATGTTATCAAAATAAAAGGGTGGCAGGAAAAGCAATCTGGAAAGACTAGGCAGCTGCTGCAGGGATAAAAGGAGAGCTAGGACAAATTATTACTTTAAACCAATTATTTTACTGCTTCAACCATATAGATCCTTAGAAATGTTGGCAATAACCTCAACAGGCAACATTAAGTTTAGAAGTTCGGCCTCTCCACTACAAAAAAGATCTTAAAAAAAAAAAAAAAGAAAAAAGATCTAGTACTTGAACGCTAGACAATGCAACAGTTTTCCTAATGCCAAGGCAAATCATTCCTCAGAATTTGTAACCAATAGTGCTGGAAGTCCAAGCTTTCGCACGCACGCACGCACGCACGCACGCACGCATGCTAATGGCCTTGGGAACCACTGGCTTTCATTCTGTATACTATGACCCTCAAACTTTCCAGTGACACCTGGGCTTATCCACCAGGGCTGAGGAAAGTGGCTGAATGTGACCTTAGCTTTCCAAAATAAGTCACAGCTTATCTTCTAGCTGTCTCTGCTCTTGCTGTCTAACTCCAGTTGTTTGCTGATCCACATGAGCACAAGCACACACACGGCACACACGCACGCGTGTGCGCGCGCACACACACACACACAAAATGAATGAAAAATAAAAGACAATGCAAAATAGAGGCTGTTACTAGCTCACTCATCCACAGACCTGAGTGGAGTCATTTGTGAGACGGTGGGAGGACTAAGAATCTGAGGCCAACCCACACTACCCCATTTTTAAAAAAACAAAACGGAAAAGTCTCACAGACAACTGAAGAGCAGCACTTTCACATACAATCTGATTTAATAGCTGGTTTTACTTTATGGCCTCCAAGATATTTTTTTCTTCTTGAGATAGTCTCCCTGTAGCCCCAGCTGGCCTGGAACTCACTATATAGACCAGGCTGGCCTCAATCTCACAGAGATCCTTCTGAGATTAAAAGCCTGCTCACCACACCCAGCAAACTACAAGAATTTTAAAAATTCATCTTCAGTTTTGAAATTCTATGCTAGTTCCAAGCCGGGTGTGGTGGCACACGCCTTTAATCCTAGTACTAGGGAGGCAGAGGCAGGCGGATCTTTGTGAATTCAAGGCCAGCCTGGTCTACAGAGCAGAGCTCCAGGACAGCTGGGGCTACAGGGAGACCCTGTCTCAAAAAGACCAAAAAAAAAAAAAAAAAAAAAATTCTATGCTGAAGTTCTCTGGTTGAACCTGAGACCCTGCATCTAGCTTCCTGGCACTATCTTTGTTTCCTTCTTTCCGTATTTCCCAGGCTAGCACTGACCCCACAGCAATCTTGCAGCCTCAGCTTCTATGTACCAAGGAGTACAGACGTGCACCACAGTGCCCAGCCTCAAGTTCAACTTTTCTGCAACAGTGCACATTCGCTGCAATTTGCCATTTCATTACAGCTGGTTGCCTCACTTATTCAACAAGTACTTCTTAAGCCCTTTTATGTCAGATTGGAAAACAAATAAAAGGCAAACCATGAGTAAAAAAGATTCTGCTGGGATACAGAATGAGACCCAATTTAAAAAAAAAAAGTTAGCCGGGTGTGGTGGCGCATGCCTTTAATCCTAGCACTTGGGAGGCAGAGGAAGAGGCAGGCAGATCTTTGTGAGGTCAAGGACAGCCTGGTCTACAGAGTGAGTTCCAGGACAGCTGGGGCTACAGGGAGACCCTGTCTCGAAAAGACAAAAAAAAAAAAAGGTTGTGCTCAGAGTGGTAATAGCATGTACCTGAAATCCCAGCACTCAAGAACAGCCTGGGCTATCTAAGAAGACACTGTCTTAGGGAAAAAGACAGGAAGACAAACAGGCAGAGAGACAGACACAGACATTAAGTCTGGGGTAAGGGACACATTAGAACAACAAAACTTTGAAAGAACTACTTTTAGGTGTTCTTGCATACCTCAACATTCCCAAAGAATATTCTATCTTTGCCCAGCGTGGTAGTGCTTGGGAGGTAGAGACAGGTGGATCTCTGTGAGTTCAAGGCCAGCCTGGTCTACGTAACAAGTTCCAGGACAGCCAAAGCTACAGGGAAACCCTGTCTCCAAAAAAAAAGCCCATGATGGTCGAAGGTCTGAGAGTTAAAAAAAATATATTCTATCTCCATCACCAAAGTAACTACAATTAAATATCAACCTTAAGATTTTGAAACTTTGGGGCCAGAGATGGCTCTGTGGTTAAGAACACATACTATTCTTACAGAGGACAGAAGTTCAGTTCCTAGTGTCCATGTGGGGTATCTCAACTCCCTGTAACTCTAATTCCAGGAGATACAATACTTTTGGCCTCAGTGGGCACCTGCATTCATGTGCATGCAGGCAGGGAGGCAGGAAGATGCAGGCAGGCAGACAGACAGACAGACAGACACACACACACACAAAAATCTTTAAAAAGATTTTGAATGTTGTCAAACTGCCTATAAAATTACTACTGGTTTTATAAATATTTTTGTACATGTCATTTACTCATTTTATAAACTAATCAATCCTTGCTACAACAGTTCTAATGTTTGTAAATGACATCTTAGGCCACAACTTCTAAGTATATTTTTTCTGTAAATAGAACAAAATATTTTACAAATAATTTAAACAAATGACAAAACTCCTCAAATGTTCATCATGTTTTCAAAACTAGAGAAACTAAGCATGCCATAAGAAAAGTTCTAATGCTATAGGGTGCTGCTGTCACAGGAAAACCTCAGTATTTTTTAAATTTTTATTATTTTTGTATGTGTATGAGTGTACTGTCTGCATGTAGGTTGGTGCACCCGTGTCGTGCAATGCCGAGGAGGTCAGAAGAGGGCGTCGGATTCCCCTGGAACTGGACTTAAAGACGGTTCTTAACCGCCATCTGGGTGCTGGGAATCAAACCCAGGTCCTCTGCAAGGGCAGTCCACGCTCTTAAAACGCTGACCATCTCTCCAGCCCCAGGAAAGCCTCAGTATTTTAATAGGATTTTTAGAACTACTGCATGCTTCCATTACCTAAAAACTCTATCATGAAATCAACCTGTAAAATATAAGGAATGGCCTATGAACTATCTAGCTCACAACACCCATTATCTCAGCATTCAGGAAGCTGAGGCAGGTTGACTGCCACAGTTCAAGGCTACCTTAAGCTAATTTAGCCAGGTCTGTCTAGTACAGGGTGAGACTGCCTCAAACACACAAACAACAAACAAAACCTGCCAGGTGTGCTGGCACATGCCTTTATTCCTAGCACTCAGGAGGCAGAGACAGGCTAATCACTATAAGGTGAGCCTGGTCTACACAGCAACATCCAGGCCAGTCAGGGCTACAAAGTGAGACTCAAGAGAACAAATTATGGATCCTTTCCAAATATAAACAAGCTCTAAAAATGTATTTTAAAAGGCAAAGCCGGGCTGGAGAGTCGGCCCAGCGGTTAAGAGCCCCGACCGCTCTTGCAGAGGACCCAGGTTCGATCCCCAGCACCCACATGGCGGCTGAGAACCATCTATTTAGCTCCAGTTCCAGGGGAATCCGACGCCCTCTTCTGACCTCCGAGGCATTGCACGACACGGGTGCACAGACCTACATGCAGACAGCACATTCATACACGTACAAAAATAAAATAAAATTTAAAAAATAAATAAAAAGGCAAAGCCAACAAGGAGGCATTTCTAAATGAGCAAGAGCACAATCCCATTTCACTAGTAAAGTTTTCTCAAACAAGGATACATCTATACATCTACTGCACTGAAATAAAGAATCACAGTATTTTTCAGTCACCAATCGCCCAAAAGCCTTAAGAACACAAATGTGGACCAGTGAGAAGGCTCAGTAGGCAAAAGTGTTTGTCACCAAGCAAATGACCTGAGTTTGATTCCCCAGAACCCACATGATGGAAGGAAAGAACTGACTGAGGAAGTTGTCCTTGGCCTCCACAAACCTGCCATGGTACACATGTACCCCCACACATACCAATGAATAAATTAATAAGTAATGTAAAAAAGTTAAAAGGAAAAGCAAGCAGGCCTGTGTGGTCATCAAGTTTTAACCTTATCTGGACAGTGATCTTATTCTTTCCTGAGGTATGTCAAAATTAGTCATTCAATATCAAAAGAAACCAAAATTCCACTTACTCAACTACTGCTTAACCAGCAACTCAGTCTCTTAAAAGTAGGTAATGGACAGATGTTAAATAAAGCAAAGCCAAACTAGCACACAGAACACATGTTATTTTTTTACTTATTTATATATATTTTTTTGTTTTGGTCTTTTCGAGACAGAGTCTCCCTGTAGCCCCAGCTAGCCTGGAACTCTCTCTCTGTGAACCAGGCTGGACTTGAACTCACAAAGAACACATGTTATTTAAAGCAAGTATTCTAACTCTTGTGATGGAAAATTGGAGGCTTGAGAACCTGTTCACATACTAACCCATTTCATTTTATTTGCTTCTCCATCTGCTAAACAGAAGTCATAACCACCTTAGCTATGAGTGAAATGGGCCGGTTGTGGTGGCACATGCCGGTAGGATATGCTGAAGAGGCAGAGGCAGGAGGATCATGAGTTCAAGGCCAGCCTGGGCTATGCATTTTAGCCAGGCATGTTCTGCTCACAACAGCCTGTAACTCCAGAGGATATTCCCAGCACCCATGTCAGGCAGCTCTGCTCACAACAGCCTGTAACTCCAGCACTGCACTCACATGCACAGAAACACACGCATAATTTTAAAATATTTTTTTTTTGGTCTTTTTGAGATAGGTCTCCCTGTAGCAGCAGCTGGCCTAAAACTCCAATATGTAAACCAGGGTGGCCATGAACTCACAGAGATCCACCTGCCTGTCTCCTGAGCGTTTCGATTAAAGGTGTGGGTCTCCACCAAGGCCAGCACATTTTTTTAAAAACACATCAGATTTTTCAAAATACTTTTTTTATTACTTGTATCATTAACTACGTGTTCATTCTTGTTAGAACCAGAACTCCTCGAACTTCACAATACTTAACTCTTTTTTTTTTTTTTTGGAGGAGGGGGTCCCTTTTTTCTAGACAAGGTCTTCCCCTTAGTCCCAGCTGGCCTTGAACTCAGATATCCACCTCCCGAGTGCCTTTGAGTATTGGGATTAAAGTCGAGCAGCACGCCTGGCAAACTTTTAAATTAACTCACAATCTAGGTAGAATGGTGATGGGCATGAATGAGCATTCAGAGACTAAGGAGATTCATGACAGAGACCAACCTGAGTTACACTGATTGGACACACAGCCCTCTTCCCCAGGGGGACTCTCTTATTAGCTTCTAATTCCTCATCAAAAGCAGATGCACTGTAGAAACAATATGTGTGACCTGATTCTTTTAAAATACATTAAAAACCCACCACTTAGAATACGAAGTTCTCCAAAGCAATCACAAATTATAGTTAACTGAAACATACTATGAATTGTATTTCTTAAATGTTCCAGAAAAAATGAAGCCCATTTTTGTCTACATGGTACGTCTAACAAGCTCTAAGAAGAGCTGAATGCTCCAGACACTTCCCCCAAGTGACTTTAAATATCATCCGGGCCAACGTGGCTCCCACACTGAAGACCCCTATGTAGTGCTGACTTTAAGCCACGTCCTAATTTTTTTTAACCTTCGTGGCTGTATCTTGTTATCCAATTCTTTCCCAGTCTATCAAGTTACTGTAACTATCAACTCACTATTCTTTTCCACAACCATCTTTTCATGTTTCAAACTTTCTCCCAGACCTGTCCACCGAAATAAAATCCCGTTTAGAGGCCGCATTAACGACTACACGGGAGTTTGGGAAGCAATGATAGACCTAGAGCCAGCATTCTTTCTAAAGAAGTGAGGTTGGGGGTCTCCCGCACAAGGAAGTTCCGAGGTCCAGGAAGACCAGCCATGTTGGAAAACACTTGTCAGGTGCAGCCCTGCCAAGCGTTGGGAACACCGTGACCAAGCTAACCTTGAGTACCGAGGTGTACATCAAGGGTCTGCGGAGCTCGGCGGGCGTCGGCGGGGTGCGGGGACAGTCTCCGAGAGCGCGGCAGAGCAGCGGCCGAGGGGACGGGGGCGGGGAGGCAGAGTTGAGGGGATGGCTCCGGCTAGGGGCCGCGGCCGAGAGGGGCGCGGCGGCCGCCCGGGATTTCCGAGTGGAGAATGGGGGAGGGGCTGGGAACTGCGGGGGTCGCCGGGGGACTCCCCCCAGGGTCCGAGCTCTAGAGGGGTGACCGCGAGCGAGAGGTGGCTGAGGAAGTCTCGCGGCGGGGTCCCGGGTCCAGGTGGGGGAGGATCCGGCGGGGGAGTCCGCTCTGCCGGGTCCGGGTGGAGTCCCCTAGTCCCCTCGGCAGGTTCCGGGGATCCAGCGGGAGGGCAAGCTTCGGGCTCCGGAGACTGTCGGTCCCCTGGACCGGGTCCGGGTGGAGTCCCCTCGTCCCCTCGGAAGGGTCCGGGAGGAGTCTAAGAGTCCCCCGATCCCTTCGGCCAGGTACGGGAGGAGTCCCCTCGTCCCTTCGATGGGGTCCGGGAGGAGTCCCCTCGTCCACTCCGTCCCTCTGCAGGTTCCGGGGATCCAGGAGGAGGGAGGCATCCAGTGGCGGAGTCCTCTCGGTCCCCTCGGCGGAGTCCAGAGCTCCCGGATCTCCTCCATCTCCTCGATGGAGTCAGGGAGGAGTCCCCCTCATCCATTCATTACCCCGGCACCCTCATCCCCTCGTCCCCTCGATGGGGTCCGGGAGGAGTCCCCTTCGTCTCCCCCGTCCCCTTCATTGCCCCCGGAACCCTCGTCCCCTCGGTGGGGTCCGGGAGCAGCACTGACTGACCTGTCCTCCGAGTCCATGCGGCTCAGCGGCTCCCCGTCCGACGACATCTCCAGGCTGCCGCGCCGGCCCCCGGAGGTCGCGCTGCTCCCGCCGCCCCCGGTCCCGTAGCCCTCGTCGCCGCCGCTCGACACGACGCTGCTGCTGCTGCTGCCGCCGCCGCCGCCGCCGCCGGGGCCGCCCCGCGGTCCCTTGGGCTCCTCCAGGCCCTCCTTGCCGTCCCCATCGCCGCTGCTGCTGCTCGCCGCGCCCGGACTCAGCGAGCGCGTCTCGTCGCCGCTGCTGCCGCCGCTGCTGCTGCCCACCAGGCTCTCGGCGCTGCTCTCCTCCTCCGCACCGCCGCTGCTGCTGCCCTCGTCGTCGTCGTCGTCTTCGTCGTCGTCCTCGCCCGCCTGGCTGGCGCTCTCGGGGCTCGGCTCCGGCATGGTCTCCGCCTCGCCGCCCCCCGCGCCGCCGCCCGCGCCGCCGCCGTTGAGCAGCAGCGCGGCCACCGCCTCCGCCTCCGCCTCGTCGTCGTCGTCCTCGTCGTCGTCCTCTGGCGGCTCGACCCGACCGCGCGCCGCCGCCGCCGACCCCGGGCTGCCAGGGGGCAGAGGGCTGAGGCGCGAGAGCTCCTCCAGGTCGGCCATGTCGGTGAGCGCGGCGGCCATGGCGGCGCCTGCTCCTCCTCCGCCTCCTCTCGCCGCTGCCGCCTCCCTCGCTCGCCGCGCGCCCCCTCCCGCACTCCCCGAAGTGCTCTCAGCCGCGGCAGCCGCAGAGCGGGAGGAGGGCCCGCGGGGCTGCGTCAGGAGGCACACGCGCTACGGAGCCCGCGCGGGGACACGCGCGGGAATGCGCGCGCTCACGCGGAGAATGCAGCGCGCCTGCGCGGCGGCCGGCGAAGCCACGCCCCTGAAGGCCACGCCCTCTCCCGGCCCGGGCCACGCCCCATGGGGCACTCAGAGTTTCCCCCGGGCTTTCTCACGCCTTCCCACGCCTTCCCGCGCCTGGCAGCGGCTGGACACTCCACTAAACCCGAAACTAGCAGGGATTTCAGTTCTGAAGAGAAAGCCGTCCGCGAGGAGAGGGTGGGAAGTGTCCTTTGGGTGCAGCCAGACAGGAATGGACCAAGCTCCTGGCCTACTAAGCGCTTGCCATCCGCGAGGAGAGGCACTGAAGACGAGGAGAATTAAATAAATGCAGTTGTGTGACGGGTGGAGCCCGTGTGCACGACGGAGTGCAGCCTGCCGGAACCCCAGCTGGGCCCGGGTGCTTTGGCTCCAGGTCGTCAGAGTTTGCACCTCCAGAGCTCACGCAAACACTTTGCAAAGCAATATGCCTCCCGATTTGGTTGAAAAGTGACTTCTGACCTGTAATCCTAGCCTTCGGGTGGTGAGGCTGCTCAGGTTCAAGACCAGCCTAGGCTACAGAGTTACAGTGACCCGGGGGGGGGGGGGGGGACGGGGGTGGACGACACGACACGACACGGACGGACCGACGGACATATATATACAAGTGTATATGTGTGCGCATCTATACATCTTCATAATATAACAAGCTAGAAAAAAATGCAAGTTACTTTACTTCTGGCGTTTTGAGACAGGATCTCTAAAAGTCAATCTGTAGTCCAAGCGGGCTGCCCTGCAACTCTGGTTTATCTGTCGTTTTTTTGTTTTTTGGTGTTTGTTTTGTTTTGTTTTTTGTTTTTGTTTTTTGTCTTTTTTGAGACCAGGTCTCCCTGTAGCCCTGGGAGATTAAGTAACATTGAGGGTAGGGGGCAGGAGCATTGCTGGAAGGATGCTCTTGCCCCTGGGTGCTCTTGCAGAGAACCTGGGTTCAAATCCCAGCACCCACATGGAGGCTAGCAAATGTCTGTTACTCCAGTCCCAGGGAATCAGATGCCTGCTGATCTCTGAGAGCATTGCATGACAAGGGTGCACTTACATACAAACAGACAGTACACCTATACACATAAAAATGATAAATAAAATATTTTTTAATGAACACTGGAGGGCTGGAGAGATGGCTCAGCGGTTAAAAGAGCCTCTGCTCTTGCAGAGGACCCAGGTTCGATTCCCAGCACCCACATGGTGGCTAAGAACCGTCTTTAACTCCAGTTCCAGGGGAATCTGACACCCTCTTCTGACCTCCAAGGCATTGCAGTACAGGCGTGCACCAACCTATGTGCAGACAGTACATTCATACACATAAAAAAAAATAAATGACAATAAAAAATAAATAAATAAATAAAAATAAAAATAAAAATAAATGAACACTGGATCCAAGCACTCTAGTGACTGAGGCAGTAGATCTCTGTGAGTTTGAGGCCAGTCTTGTCTACATAGTGAGTCCCCGGCCAGCCAGGGCTACATAGTGAGGCCCTGTCATAGTGAGGCAGGAGGATTGCTGAGATTGCTGGATAGCATGGTCACAAGGTAAACACCTACATATTTTAGGAAGTCTTCATTTGCCTTGAATACCTGAGTAGCAAGCCTTCATCCTTTGCATATGGACTATGTTAGGTGACAAAAGTGGTCCCCTGGGAAGACATTTCCTCAAGAAATGTTGCCTCAAGAGAAACAAAACTTAAGATAATAACTAATAATATAGAACATGACAGTTTGGGGCTATTTTCAAGTGTGTCTAAAGTGGAAGATTCTAAACTGAAACACTGTAAACTCAAAGTAAAAACAGATAAGCAATGTGTTGTATAAAAAACAAGGCTGGAGAGATGGCCTAGCGGTTAAGAGCGCTAACTGCTCTTGCAGAGGACCCAGGTTCGATCCCCAGCACCCACATGGCGGCTGAGAACCATCTTTAACTCCAGTTCCTGGGGAATCCGACACCCTCCTCTGACCTCTGCGGTATTGTACAACACAGGTACACAAACCTACATGCAGAAAGTACATTCATACACATAAAAAAATTAATTTAAAATATTTTTTTAAAACCTACTTTAAAAAAAATTAAAAAAAAAAAAAAGAAACATTAAGGCCGGGCTTGGTGGTACAGATTTTAATCCCAGCACTCTGTGAGATCGAAGCCAGCCTGGTATGCATAGTGAGTCCCAGCCAGCTAGGGCTATGGGGAGACCTTGTCTCAAAAAAAGAAAGAAAAAAAGCCAAAGAAGGAAGAAGGAGGAGGAAAAAAAGTGGAGGAGGAGGAGGAGGAAGGAAGGGAAAGAAAGAAAGAAAGAAAGAAAGAAAGAAAGAAAGAAAGAGAGAGAGAGAGAGAGAGAGAGAGAGAGAGAGAGAGAAAGAAAGAAAGAAAGAAAGAAAGAAAGAAAGAAAGAAGAAAGAAAGAAAGAAAGAAAGAAAGAAAGAAAGAAAGAAAGAAAGAAAGAGAGAGAAAGAGGAAGGAGGAAAGGGAAGGAAGGAAGAAAGAAAGAAAAGAAAGAAAGAAAGAAAAAGGAAGGAGGAAAGGAAGAAAGAAAATAAAGAAAGGAAGGAAGGAAGGGAAAGAAAGAGAAAGAAAGGAAGGAAAGCAAAGAAAGAAAGAAAGAAAGGAAAGAGAAAGGAATGAAAGAGAAGAAAGAAAGAAAGAAAGAAAGAAAGAAAGAAAGAAAGAAAGAAAGAAAGAAAGAAAGAAAGAGAAAGAAAAGAAAGAAAGAAAGAAAGAAAGAGAGAGAGAAAGAAAGAAAAAAAGAAAGAAAGAAAGAAAGAGAAAGAGGAAGGAAGGAAGGAAGGAAGGAAGGAAGGAAGAAAGAAAGAAAAGAAAGAAAGAAAGAAAAAGGAAGGAGGAAAGGAAGAAAGAAAATAAAGAAAGGAAGGAAGGAAGGAAGGGAAAGAAAGAGAAAGAAAGGAAGGAAAGCAAAGAAAGAGAAAGAAAGAAAGGAAAGAAAGAGAAAGGAATGAAAGAGAAGAAAGAAAGAGAAAGAGAAAGAGAAAGAAAGAAAGAAAGAAAGAAAGAAAGAAAGAAAGAAAGAAAGAAAGAAAGAAAGAAAGAAAGAAAGAAAGAAAGAAAGAAAGAAAGAAAAAGAAAAATTGGGGCCTGATAGTGCATGCCTTGAGAGGCAGAGGCACGTGGATCTCTGTAAGATAAAGGCCAGCTGGGGCCACAGGAAGACCCTGTCTGAAAAAAACAAAAATCAAACCTCCCAAAAGAAACAAACATTAGTCAATCCCTGTAAAATTTTTTGACTTATGACAAGGAATTCTAATCTTTTAACCCCCCCCCCACACCCTGTTAGATTCTTGTCAAAAGGCCCCAGAGGTATTCCAGAACCTAATGGCCTGGGGTGGCTGAGCTCTTCCCCCACTTTCCCTTCATTTGCAAGGATTCTTTTAAATCAGCCAACCAGAAAAGACCATGAGGTCAGAACTCAGCCAATGAGGAAAATACATAGTACTTTTGAACGGGGGATTTTTTTTAAAAAACCTACCAAACTTCTGCTGGGTCTGATTGACCACACAATACACACTTTTGTAAAAATAAAAGTTGCCTTGCCAGGTTACTTTCACTTTGTCTGCATGTTCTGTGGTATTGGTGGGGGACTTGGAACTCAGATTTTCTTTTTAGCAGTTGTCATGGGTTATACACTGAGAATTATCAGACTTTAACTGAAAGGCACCTATTCAGTATTTGCGCCAGTCACCCTGTTAAGCATTAGAGGTTACGATTCTCTTGTGACTGAGTTAATTGAAGAAAGCTTCCTGGAGTGTGTAGGATGTAGGAGGGAGACAGGTCTGTAAAGTAAGCCTTACCATAGCTTTACTTCCAGTGATTTCAGCTGGATCAAGAAGAATGAACAGGGCAGAATTTTTTTTTTTTTTAGAATTTCATACATGAGCATTGTCTTTACATTATTTCCATCCCTCTAATCCCCCGCTGACTTACAGCAGAATTCTAGGCAATGGACCAGTCTAGGGTAAGCAGTACATGGAAAAATATAACCAGGCTAAGTCACCATCAAATGACAGCCAGACCTGCAGGAAATAACTCAGCCAGTAAAGCACTTGTTGCCAAGCCTGAGTTTGATCCCTGAAGCCTACAAGTTGGTTCCTCTAACCTCCACACACCCACCATGGCGTGAGCGCGCGCACACGCACGCATGTGTGTATACAAACACACACACACACTAAATGTTTATTAGGAAATCACGACCTGGGGCTGGAGAGATGGCTCTGCAGTTAACAACACTGGCTGCTCTTGCAGAGGACCTAAGTTTGTTGCCAGCACCCACATGGCAGTTAACGACCATCTGTAATACCAGTTCCAGGAGATCCAGCACCCTCTTCTGATCTCCGTGGGCATTGTACGTACAACATGGGTGTACTTACATGCATGCAGGCAATACACTCATAAAAACAATAAATAAAATATTTAAGAAAAATAAACAACCAGAAAACTAAACATAACTAAAGCTTATAAAGATTAGTCAATGTAGAGTGCCTCAAACCTGTTATCCCAGCATGGCCAATGTCATCTTCAGCAAACATAGAGTTCAAGGCCAACCTAGCATAAACCAAGACCTTACTTCCCCAAGTAAGGGGGGTGAAAACCCACATTAAGTTGCAGGGGGTCTTTCGTGTGTTTGTTGTTCCGTTTGTTAGTTTGTTTAGTCAGGCTTTTACCTCAGCTTCCCAAGTACACATGTGTGTGATTTATACATATTATAAATTGCCCAATAGCACACCACTTCCTAAGATCTGTCAGATTAGTCACGGTATTCCAAGTCGCCAATCACAGTACTAATGCATACAATTAACAACACTAACTTGAATTTCACTGATTCCTCCACTTTCCACACCTACAGAGTTAGGACACCCATGGGTTTGCTGAGACCCTTGGGCTAGGGATCTAGCAAGCACTCTAACACTCCACCCCCAATGCCTCCTCCAACTTGGCTCCACACTTCCAGACACCAGAGGCACCTACTAGGATCTGGAAGACAAACAAAACAGCAAAGCCAGGGTGTTCTCAGAAGAAAGGGTGCTCAGTGCTGACCAGCTCTGTTAGGGGAACCCCAAAGTGGGCTGGTGTGCCCAGTGTTACAGGCTTCTGTGTAAAATAGCTCTTTATGCTTTTGCTCAGAGCTCTGTTTCCTTTAGAGACCCAGACATCCTTTCATGGGCCTTGATCGGTGACAGATTTGAGTAACAGCTACCCCACGCTGCATTTATGACTCCCTACCCAGTGACTAAGTCTTGCACAGCTTCTTTAGTTCTCTCTCCCACTAAAACAAGTCCTTTTCTGGGAAGCAGCCTCCACCCCATATCAGAAGTTTGAGCAGTTCCCCAGACATGCCCAGGCATGACTGACCACCAGGACAGACCCAATTTAGATAGAAGTTGAAATTCCTGTCACTCTGCAAATGAGATGCTCCAGAAAAAAAAAAAAAAATCCCCTAAAATTGACAGCCAGCTTCCATTTTGCGCCTTGGTTGTATGTTCCTTGACTGCAGTTCTGTTGGTGAGCAAGATCAGTAACAATGACCTCACCCCCTGAGTGACTTGCATTTGAAGGAAATATTCATGAACAGAGAAGGAGAAGGAAAGCGCTGGAGAGATGGCTCAGTGGTTAGGTTAGGAGGACTGCTCTTGCAGAGAATGGAGGTTTGTTTTCCAGCACCCACATGGTGGCTAACAGCTGTCTAGAACCCCAGCTCCAAGGGATCCAATGACCTCTTCTGACTTCTGCAGGCATCGCATGACGCAGGTACACTTGTGTCTATGCAGGCAATACACTCAGACACATGAAAATAATAAAATATAAAAAATTAAAGTTAAAAAAAAATAAAAAGCTGGGAAGAACTATAAGAATCTTGTGCAAGCTTTCCAAATCAAGATTATAGTTTTGGGCTGGACATGGTGACTCAGGCCTTAGATTCCAGCACAGGGGAGGCAGAGGCAGGCAGATAGATCTCTGCGAGTTCAAGGCCAACCTACTCTACATAGTGAGTTCCAGGCCAGCTGGGGCTACAGGGAGACCCTCAAAAAATATATATAACAGTGGCAGGCAGATCTTTGTGAGTTCAAGGCCAGCCTGGTCTACAGAGCAAGTTCCAGGACATCTGGGGCTACAAAGAGACCCTGTCTCAAAAAGACAAAAAATAAATAAATAAATAGATAAATAAGAGAGGGATTACATGGTAATTTTATTTATTTATTTATGTATTTTGATGTCGTTATCTTGATTTCTCACATAACTCAAGTTTGCCTCAAATACCTTTTATAGCTGAAGTTAACCTTGAACTTCTGAACACTCCTCTCCTCTATTTTTTTTTTTAAGATTTACTTTATTTGGGGGCTGGAGAGATTGCTCAACAGTTAAGAACACCATGTGCGGGGCTGGAGAGATGGCCTAGCGGTTAAGAGCACCGACCGCTCTTGCAGAGGACCCGGGTTCGATCCCCAGCACCCACATGGTGGCTGAGAAACGTCTGTAACTCCAATTCCAGGAGAACTCCAGTTCCAGGGGAATCCGAGACCCTCTTCTGACCTCCGCAGCATTGCACGACACGGGTGCACAAACCTACATGCAGACAATACATTCATACACATACAAAAATAAATTAAAAAACAAAACAAAACACCATGTGCTCTTGCAGAGGACCCGGGTTTGATTCCCAGCACCCACATGGCAGCTAAGAACCAGATCAAGGGGAATCTGACACCTTCTTCTGACTCTGCAGACATTGTACAGCACAGATGCACTTATACACATGTAAACAATACGCTTAAACATATAAAAAAATAAAAATAATGAAAAAAAGATTTTTTAATTATATGTATATGTGTACATGAGTGCAGATGCCCTTTGAGGCCAGAAGAGGGCACCAGATCCCCTGGAGCTGGAGACATAAGAGGTTGTTAACCACCTAATATGGATGCGGAGAATGGAATTCAGGTTCTTGGATGAGCAATGTGTTTTTAACCACTGAGCCTCTCTCTAGTCGGTGTTTGTTTGTTTGTGTGGACACACAAAAGCATACCTCTTATCTCAAAGGGGTTAAGAGATAATTTATTCTGGAGTCAAATATGAGGAAGAGAGATTCAGGTTACCCCCAACTTCATGTTCCAGCATGGTAGCACTTGTATTACAGTTTTATAGTAAAAGAACAAAGAAAAGTCATAAATCAAGATACTTTTCAAATACATTGGTGGATACATTCAGTAGACTGCTCATAGCAAAGCGGGTGGTTTCTTTTTTTTTTTTTTTTTTGGTCTTTTCGAGACAGGGTCTCCCTGTAGCCCCAGCTGTCCTGGAACTCGCTCTGTAGACCAGGCTGGCCTTGAACTCACAAAGATCCGCCTGCCTCTGCCTCCCAAGTGCTAGGATTAAAGGCATGGGCGACCATGCCCAGCTTTATTTTTTTATTGAAACAAGGTCTCAAGTTGAGCTTGAACTTGATATGTAGTTGAGGATGACCTTGAACTTGACTGCACCTTCCTGGGTGCTGGGATTGCACCATGTGACACCACACCATCATTTTTTCTAAATGATACCTTACCTTTTACCCAAATTAGCAAGCCATTTGTTGTTGTTTATTTTATTTATTTATTTATTTATTTATTTATTTATTTATTTATTTATTTATTTTTGGTCTTTTTCCAGACAGAGTCTGCTCTGTAGACCAGGTTGGCCTTGAACTCACAAAGATCTGCCTGCCTCTGCCTCCCAAGTGCTAGGATTAAAGGCATGCCCCACCATACTCGGCTATTTTTTCTTTTTCTATTTGATTGATTGATTTGATTGATTGATTGATTGGGCCTTTTTGAGACAGGGTCTCCCTGCAGCTCCAGCTGTCCTGGAACTCTCTATGTACATCAGGCTGGACTTGAACTCATAGAGATCCACCTGCCTCTGCCTCTCAAGTGCTAGGATTAAAGGCATGCACCACCACTCCCGGCATGTTTTTGTTGTTATTGTTGTTGTTGTTTGGTATTTTTGAGACAGAATCTCCCTTTAGTCCCAGCTGGCCTGGAACTCACAGAGATCCACGTGCTTCTGCATTATATTGTTGCTTTTTAAGATAAAGGCTCAAGGCTGGAGAGTTGGCTCAGTGGCTAAGAGCATTGACTGCTCTTGCAGAGGACCCAGGCTTGATTCCCAGCACCTACATGGTGACTAACAACCATCTGTAACTCCAGTTCTAGGGTATCTGAAGCTTTCTTCCTACATCCCTGGGCATTGACAACAGGGGGTGCACGTACACATATGCAAGCGATACACTCATAGAGATAAAAATAAAAAAAAATTTAAAGATAAATGCTCTTGTGCGTAGGCTGACCTGGAAATTCCCTGTATAACCAAGGATGACCTTAAACTCCTGTCTCTTCTGAATCTATTCTGGGTTACTATTGAGATTATAGGCATGCACCACCACATGCAGTTTTCTAGGTGCTAGGGATTGATGTAGGATTTAGTGCACAGTAGATGAGCAGTCTACCAAGTGACTCCAACCCCCAGCCCTCTTCATACTTTTTTTGGGGGGGTCTTTTTGAGATGGGGTCTCCCTGTAGCCCCAGCTGTCCTGGAACTCATTATGTAGATCAGGCTGGCCTTGAATTCACAGAGATCTGCCTGCCTCTGCCTCCTGGGTGCTGGGATTAAAGACATGTGGCACTATACGGGCTGTTTTTAATTTTTATTTTGAGACAGAGTCTGGTTAAGTTGTCCAGGCTAGTCTTGAACTTGCTCTGTTATCCGGGTGGCTTCAGAATTTTTAATTCTCTCTGCCTCAAGAGCAGTTCAGATAACAAAGGCCAACTGCCCCCAGCCCTGGGTCACTCTACCTTTGGGATAGGAAGCAGTAGATGACAAAGCTTGCAAAATTCTTCCAAATGTATATGGTTTTTATTAATAAAAGCCTTAAGCGGGCTCGAGAGATAGCCTAGCGGTTAAGAGTGCCGACTGCTCTTGCAGAGGACCCGGGTTCGATCCCCAGCACCCACATGGCGGCTAAGCACATGGAGGCTAAGAACCATCTGTAACTCCAATTCCAGGGGAATCCGACACCCTCTTCTGACCTCCGTGGCATTGCATGACACGGGTGCACAAACCTACATGCAGACAGTACATTCATACACATAGAAAATAAAAAATAAAAAAAAAGCCTTAAGCAAAATAGAGTTTACGTCAGCCATTATAGTAGCACGCTTCTCTACTGTGAGTGAGTTCCTGCATTCAATACCCAGACTGAGAGGAAAAGAAAGAAGAAACGGGGCTGGCAATATGGCTCAGTGCTTACCTGGCAAGTCTAAAGATGTGAGTTCAGTACCCCAGACCCAACCCACATGGCGGAAGGAGAGAACCAACTCTTGTAAGTTAGCCTCTGACCTCCACTTGTACACCGCAGCATGTGCATGCCTCACCCCAATAGTAAACAATTAAGGGAACAGTATCAAACATAGTAGACACTAAATATATTAAATGTATATGGGGATCAGGTTGCTTAGCCCTTGTAGGTAAGACTGTGAGTCAATAGCTCCCCAGTGATGGCAAGGTTGCTGTTGGCCAGCCTGCTGCTTGTATACATACAGCTGCAGATCCCAGAGTGCATCTCTCTGAAGATGCTTGGAGGTGGTCTTTAAGGAGCTCCTCTTTAAGAGAGGACTTCCTTAACCTTATCTGAATAGGTTCTCAAATGGGTTTTAAAAAGTCTTTTATTGGCCGAGGTGTGGTGGGGCATGCCTTTAATCCCAGCACTCAGGAGGCAAAGGCAAGTGCTCTCTGTGAGTTTAAGGCCAGCCTGGTCTACAGAGTGAGTTCCAGGCCCCAGCTATGACTAAAAGGAGACCCTGTCTCAAAAAGACCAAAAAAATAAAATTAAAAAAAA